>OY992775.1:5697482-6297482 GCA_963921325.1 Logfia minima | reverse complement strand
ATGGATAGTTTTACCGTCCCTCTATTTATAATAAACCTAACAATGAACCTACATATGAACGCTTTAACTACTTCCACAAGTGAAAAACTGAAAAATAATAAACCCCTCAGCTAGCACAAGTATATATATTGGTTTTCCTTATCATTTATGAATGTAATATATTTGCCACCTCAGCAATGCAACTACATTAATATTGTGCCTTGATGGGAATAATTAAACCGATAAGAAAAGTGCAATGATTTATAAGATCCAAATACAAGTTCAAGAGAGAAATAGTCCTGTGTGAAAAAATTTGTCAATGTTCTACGTATTCCCCACATTTAGTTATTGTGACATGCCTAATATCAAGCAAATGGAGAATCCCTATTAGGTTCTAGAAACCATAACTAATTCTAAACCCCTTCATAAAGTTTATCCAATTAGTTACTAATCAAAGCTCCTTAACACTAATTTCCTAAACGTTGAAATATAACCCTAACCAGCTCACGTTAAACCACTCAAAGTCCATTAAGTGAGAGGTAGATCAAGCTTACTCAAGTTCACTCAGACGGTGGTCCAAGCAACTAATTCACTTTAGTAAAAAACTATTTGATTAGCTAATAATTATTCATGGTATGTCACTATGTGCCCCCGTCAACCGATCCGACAGTTAACGTAAGGGAAGTAAATCAACCACAAAAACATATAAAAAAACAATAATTCATAATATACACCCCCATTTGCTGCACCAATCAATGGGTCCCCAAACAACAAAAGGGAAGTAAATAAAAAAGAAAAAGTGATTCACAATATACGCAATCACTAGGCTCACACGCACCCATTTACATAAAGATTTCTAAAGTTTAGCTGACTTAGCTCATAACTCTAAGTTCCACAACTAATATGAAAGAAATTAATGATACGTTGAAGGCTTAGCGTTCATGTTTGATTCTAAGACCTCCGCTACAAATTATTCATGTTTGATTCTAAGACCTCCACTGCAAAATATTCATATATAAGGAAGCTCTAAATTTTGGAGAAAGAAGAAAGCAAATATTAGCCTTTAATTTTTTCATAAATAAATATTTTTAACGTTCATTTGTGATGAATGTTAAATTTTGAAATTATTTGTGATTTTTAAAATTCATTTATGTTGAAATCAATGGTTGAGATTTGCTTAACTCATTCCCTAATTTTTTTATTTCTCTTTTAATTCCCACCCTATATCTATCTATCTATATATATACTAAATGAGAATAAATAGTTGCTCCATATTTTGCCACGTAGATAAAATGTCACGTGGCAATCTCTCATAATTTTAAATTAAATTAAATAAACAATTAAAGTTAGATAATATTTAATATATAATATTAATTAATAAAATAATCTACAAATCCTACTCAAACACTAATTATTTAAATTTAAAAGATAACGTAAAAAATAAATTTAGATAGAGTTATATAATATTTGAACATCCTACTCAAACACTAATTATTTATATTTAAAAGATAATGCAAAAAATAAATTTAGATAGAGTTATATAATATTTGAACATAATATTAATTAATTAAAAAAAATTATAAATTCTTTTTAAACAATAATTGAAAAATAATATTAAACTATTATGAAAATTGTTTAAATTAAATTACCGTGTATCACACGTATTTAAATCTAGTATATATATATATATATAAGCATATCAAAAGAAATATTAAATTAGATTGTCCTTTCACAATTTTACCCTTACATCTCGTACACTTTTGTCTTGTCTTTCTAAAAGGGTAAAATCATCAAATAACAACCGTTATTTATATACAAATCACTTTCCGTTATTTTTACTATAGATCTCTCCCACTCAAACG
Organism: Logfia minima; assembly: GCA_963921325.1. NCBI lineage: Eukaryota > Viridiplantae > Streptophyta > Magnoliopsida > Asterales > Asteraceae > Logfia > Logfia minima. Next base: position 6,295,641 of record OY992775.1, on the reverse strand, counting down.
CCAACAGCAGATATATTTATAACCAAAACATATATAACTAAAAATTACTAAAAAGCACAAAAGTGGACTTACTATTAGGTTCACCAAGCCATCTTTTAATACTCTCGAAAGTATCGCGTCGACTGATATCATAAACAATAAGTGCACCAACTGTACCTCGATAATAAGCCGACGTAACAGCGCGAAAGTGTTCTTGACCAGCAGTATCCTAAACTTGTGCTTTAACTTGTTTTCCATCAATAACAACTGTTTGAGTTTGAAACTCAACACCAATTGTTGCTTTTGAATGTAAGTCGAATTCGTCTCTAGCGAAACGTGACAACGGCTGAATCACCAATAACGACTATTTTGAACAAGTATTCTTCTCCATTTTTATTATTTTGTTGAGAGAATTGAAAGTGTTTTGTTTTTGGAGTAACTGAGAATGAGAGTTGTGATGATATGGTGGATACTACTCGGGAACGAGCTTCTTAAAGGATGTTTGGTGTACAAGTTATTACTATTATTATTATTATTATTATTATTATTATTATTTAGTTGTTTATGAAAAGAATAATGTTACGTATCTTAGTCTAAAAATAGTTTTATAAAAAAGCATGTTTAATAAAGTGAAAATGCATAAATTATTTGTTCAACTTAGAATGAATTATGTATATCTTTAAGTTGATATTTTAATGCATTTAATTGAGTTTTTAGGCGAGTTAAGACGGATGAAAAACTGCTCCTTAAAAAATTTAAAATTATATAAAAAGAGTTAAAAAGTTATTAGTGATATTTTAAAAAATTACTCTTTTAGTGATAGAAAATTAATAAAAAAAAATTTATGTATAATATTCTAGCTTCGTTCTCAGTTTTTCAAAACTTATAAAATATATATGGTAGTTATTTTACAATATTTATATTTTTTATAGTTGTTTGGGAGAGAGTGGGAGGGGTGTTTAGCAGGGAATCCATGCGTAACTCACGGAATCTTAACATGCTATTCTTATTTTCGTCTTCCGGCTGATTTAATTTAATTAAATTACAGATATATAATTATGGCTCTTTTCCTGTATATTTTTGTATATATATAGTACAGTATGTTTCTTTCAATTAGTTTGTGTCTTTGTATAAACGCCCAGAGTCCAGACTACAGACCTCATTTCACACAAGGCATAAAAGTATAAAACCGAAGTCTGACAAGTTGGGCAAGCATCTAATAAATATGGTCTATCAATAAATTTTTTAATAATTAATATGTCATATTTGATTATGAAATTGTAAATTGTTGATTATAATAATACCAAATAATCACATTTAATTTTTCATATTCATATTAGTTATTGTTGTTTAAGGCTTATAAGGTATCAGGTAGACATACATTTTTTATCTAATAAAAACATCAGAATACTAAATCCTCAAGCTATAAAAGAAAGGAAAAGTGATAAGATCAACTACTTTCAATAACATATAAGGTCAGAAATCAAACCACAACTTTATTTCACTTTGAACAGTATATATGTTATAAACATGAACCTTTTACAATTTGAAATGATTTTAAGTTACAAACTTTATTAGTTATGGAGTTTTCCATGATGTCGGGGGAAGGGAACGGCATCTCGAACATCATTAAGACCAGTAGCAAAAAGAACCATGACATCAAACATGACACTAAACCCCGAATGCTTGACTGTTCCCTGCTTGCGAAGATCTAAGTACCATTCACAATGATCTTCTTTCAACCCTAGCTCCTTGATCCTGCAACAGAAACCGTAAAACAAAATACATACGAAAAACTTGTTGACTAGAATCCTGTGGCAACATGTTCGGGTTGCAGGGGTATTATTCTAGGCCACTCTTGTATCTTGTAGTTAGATGTAGAAATTTACCCATTAACTTGTAAAAAGGCTGACTTGGGTCATGCTTTCTTTACAGGTCAACGGTTGAATGGGTTGAAAATTGAAAGCCATTCTAAGCGTATTCAAATGCATAAAACCTCCTGATCTTTACTTTAAGATATTTATATTCTATTACTATAATTTTGTAATCATATTTATCATATTTGGAAAGTAGAAAAAAAATGGATATAAAGTGTTTGTCAGTTGACACAAATCAACCCCTTTGGACCTGTTACCCAGCCTGCCCATACTGCCACCTCTAGCTATGTTTAGAAAAACTTCCAAAACATGCATAGGACACTAGTTTTTTCTTATTACATATATTACCTTTTACTTAAGTGGTCTAGGCGTTCCTCCTTCTGGCTGCCCCTTATCAGAGCTCCAACCTGCAATATATGTAAATAGCAGTTTATTATTGACGTACTTGATACTTCTAAGATTTCACTAGGCATGCCACCTCCTATTATGGTGAAAACTTACCTTCGGCACAATCACATCGAAAGATGCAACAGTTTTTCCATCATCATTTAATCGCACATTGAAGGGCTTTAGTTCTTTAGGATGATCATAGATGATTACAGGCTTCTTGTAAAACTCATCAACCAGGTAACTGCATCAAGAATGTTGTGCAAACTTAAGGATCATACAAATATACAAAACATAAAAAATATTTTTATTCATTACGGTCAGACCTTTCGTGTTCTTCTGTTAGAGCCACACCCCATTGGATTTTGGTGTCAAAGGTTTTGTCAGTAACCTGAAAGAAACAATCAACTAATAACGGTTAATTCAAGTATAACAAATAGATGTGGCAATTTCGATCTGTTTACTTAAGTATTGGTTGGGTCAGATTATATAATATCTCAAACAGGTTAAACGAGGAATACTAAAATAAGAGCTAGAAAGGCCGAAAGGCCCCCAAAATATAATTTGAACATAAAACCTCCTATATTTCATCTCTGTAAACAAATCAGGCATTTAGTTTCTTGTAACCATAGATTGTTTCTAATAGAACTTTTGACAATAAAGTTTCAAATCCAAGCCGGCCCATTTCGACACATACCTAAACTACTCGTTAAGACCCGGAACCCGTTATGACATGTTACCTGACCCGCCCATTTTGCCACATCTAATAACACATTGTTTTAAATGGGTGAAATGTTAAGGTTACCTTGTCTAAGACTTCTACTGCTGTTGCATACGAGATCTTTTCAAATGGTGTTGACGCCATTGAATGAAGGCGATCAATAATGGTCTTGTCGACTCTTTTTGAAAGAAAGTAAAGATTCTCGTAACAATTTTCCTCAACCAAGTTGGATACAAACTTCAAAAAGTCTTCAGCACAATTCATCACATCCTGAAAACGCAAGAAAAATAAGCTTAAACAAAGATTGAACATGAAAATGGAGAACATCAAAATTATTCAAGTAAGAAGAATATATAATATAACCTCAAGTTCTGAGAATGCTATCTCGGTTTCAATCATCCATCTTTCTGCTAAATATTTTTTCGATTCTGATTTATCTGCTCGAAACCTTGGTCCACATGCATATACATTACCAAGAGCTGATGCACAGCTTTCAAGATGAAGACTTCCGGTGCTAGTAAGAAAGGCGTGATTAGAAAAGAATTCATCACCCGCCTTAAAAGTTTCAGCCTTTGACTTTGATTTTGACTTTGACTTTGACCTTGCTACTAGTTCTGCAGCCAATTTATTTGTTTTATGAAGATCTTGAACAGCTGCAGCGAGTGCTTCTTTATTGCTATCGCTTCTTTTAAGTTCTTCAACTTTCTTGGCCTTTTCAGCAATCGAAAGCTTTATAGTTTCAAGACTAACGTTGGCTGTATCATCCATTGACAAAGGCTCTTCTCTTTTTGATTCTTTAGCTGAAAAGTTTGACGTTGAAACTTGGAAAATTTCAGAATATCCTTCGGTGTTGGTGGCGGTTAGAATTGGAACTTCCACATGAACAAACCCGTTGTTCTGGAAGAATGTATGACTGGCTTGATTCAATGCGCTACGTACCTTCATAATAGATGCCACCTACGGAAAAAAAAAAAACAGTTTGTCATTTCTAATTTGACCGTAGAGGTGGCAGTTTCCACCCCTCTAAAAAAACAACAACATGGGTCCCTAATGGGTACCAGAAAAAGATATCAAAGAGGATACAAGTCAAACTGGCCAAAAGTCATGTGAAGTGGATTTTAGTGCAAAAAACCACATAAATTTTTTGTTCAAATCTAATTATAGTAATTGCATTTTACACTATTTATAAACGAAAACTGGCTAAAAAGGTAACGAGTCGAAAGTCATCCAAAGTGTATTTGTAATGCATAAACATCATAAATTATTTTATATATAAAAAAAGTATACGCGTATTGAAATCAGGTTTATAAGAATAATTTACAAATTAGTTATTGGTAAAAAGTTTGAATCTTTTGGACAAAAAGAGGTATAGGTCAACCCAACCCAACTCATACCTATCAATTTTGACGTGAATCCATTTTGGCCTGTTACCATCCGACCCGCCCATTTTGCCACCTCTAAACTTGAGAAAAGAAGAAATATGCAACTAAAAAGATGTGAGCAGGTTTTTACAGTGGTTGTTCGAGGTCTAAAATGAGCACAATCTCTTAATCTAGCCAAAGGCAAACTTTTCTTTGATAAAGGATAGCTCTCTTGATCAACTATCCCAATATGCAACAATTTCTCCGCTTTGAGCTCGATGGCATGCTTCCCTTGTATTGAAGGCTTCTGCAAAATACCTTCTGCTAGTATACAGGTTCCTGTAGGCATGAGTTGACTTGGTGGAGCAATTGAAGAATCCACTATGACCTACAGTAAATAATCTTGGCTTGAAACTCGTACAAAACCACATCAAATAATTCAATAAAAGCCAAAATAGATGTCGTTTACCTGAAGGCTGATCACGGAAGAACCGTCACTAATTTGCAAGATTGAAACAGAAGGAGGCGGTGGTTTTGGCAAGACGGATTCAAGTTTCTCCTTGGTATGATGAGTTGTGTTTCCACCAAACGCTTTGATGATACTTCGAAGAAACGGAATTCGTGATTGAAAAACTTCAACACATTTCACATCTTTACCACCAGCATCCTCCTTTACTTCACCGCCTGTTAGTGGTTGTGTTCTTGGTGGTGGATCTATCCTCATTTCTCTTGAAGACTTGACCCATCCTCCAACCACAACTCTCTGATCAACCAACCCCAACCCATTGTCTGCATGATCAAATATCGTTTTCAGTAACACCCGTTTTGAATACTTTGATAAAACCACCGGAACAGGTGTTGCAGTTGTCTTTGGCATTTCATCGAAATGTTGGTGCTCAGATGACATTTTTCAAGGAATTAAGTTAAATTAAAAAAGAGTTTTGATGAGGTTATGTGATTGAGCTAAGTTGTAATAAAGAAAGATTGAATTGTGAGTGGGTTGAAGGATTTGAAGGTGGGTTTTATGAAGGTTTGAAAACTGATATTAAGAAGATTTATTGATGCTTTTCTTGGGGAATGAAGTTGGGGTGATTGAGAGAGAAAGAAAGAAAGATGAATGAAGATGTTTAAAGATGAAGGAAAAGGATGGATTTTGTGAATGAATTGCCGTTTTTGAAATGGAAAGAAACATGAGAAAACAGAGATGTAGAGATAAGGGTTTGGTATTCTTTAAAAGTTGGTTTCTCTATCAGTTTTCGCGGGAATATATTTGATCTTGAATTCTGTACAATAAAATAGTTTTGAATACGAATAACAAACAACTAAGATAAATGACGTAATTTTTTAAATTTTTTTCCTTTTTTAAAAGAATTTAATTTAAATTTATATTAGTGACCAAAAAGACAAAAGGAGGAGTAACATACTTGGTCATTAAACATTTAAACCTTTTGAAAATGACAATTTCACTTTTAAAGAATCTTAATTAAGTTAAAATTATTCTACCGGAGAACTCGAAACAACACAGTTATTACCAAAAGAGGGAATCATTTTGTATTTGCTAATTTGTAGCTGTTTATTTAAAAGATTTATAGAGAATAAGAGAAATGATCTTAATATAAAAAATTGTAAAATATAATATGACATACCAATTATACGAGAGACGGAAACAAGAAAAGAAAACAAAAATATATGTTTTTCTTGAGCATCTTCACATTTTAATTATCAGGGTCTTACGAAGAAAGGTTAAACATCGTACTGGATACAACTCCATGATATTAGTATATATATATTTATAAAATTTATAATTATAACATTTTTCAAAATTATAACTTTAGTTCACTTTAAGAAATCTTAACTTTTTAGAGATCACGTGATAAAGAATTTGAGATACATGACCGAATATGTTACTAGCAAATTATTCTCTTTTAACTTAAAAATGCAACCTTTTCCAGCTTCACATGCCAAAAAGACATCTACCTGAAGCTGTAGTACAAAATGTGAATCAATGGAACTTTAATATTTACTACTACTGGCAAAATCCCATCACAAAATATTATAGACCATGCTATAACTCCAACAGTTATTCAAAGATGAATAACTGTTGGATTGACGACATTCACGAAGTAAATAAGTAACATCATCATGAAAATGTATATACGAATTAGCCATTTATGATTGATACATGAGGGAATCCATGTTAGTACAATGACAACTACAATTTATGACTTATGGATTAGCAATAAAGTGCTTGATCATAGTTATTAATTTTTACGCTTACAACACAACTATTGAGCCTTAATACTATGTTCTCGAGGTTTTTTCTTATGTGAAAGAGTAAATCAAAGGAAGTAAAGGAAAAGAAAATAAATAGATTATGTTCCAGAGTTTTTCTAGGAACGGAAGTAGAGGAAGACATTCACAAAGAACGAGAGCTTTTAAACATTTCCGTTTAGAAAAAGGTGCTCGAGACACCTACGATGTGTACCTAGAATATGACCGATAGCGATATAATTGTGCATAAATCAGTTCACTTTCTCTTTCTGTTTGAAAACATAATTTCATTAAGTTATTGTCTTACTTAATTTCTTTTTTTCCTTCACAAGTGTTGCTAACATGATGAAGTCGTAAAACCAATACATCAAGAATCATTTAAGTAATCAATACTATTTGCAATAACTTGAAACGAAACCCAAATAGTTGCTATAAAAATACTTTTTGCATGTTAATGATCACCTATCTGTATCCCACGTAAGTTCGGTGCCACAATTAAACGAGCTACAACTTTGTTAATAAAGAAAATACATAATAGATAGATAATTATAATTCAAGGTAGATCTTAATGAGTACGTTGATGATTGTTCACTTATGAGTTTACCATACTCATGGCATCCGGACTCCTTTTAGCCATAGGTACCATGTTAGACCCATATAAAAGGTTAATTATTTTTTGTCTTTCTGCATATAAAGCAAATATACCTCACTCTCTAATCATGACTCTCGCAAGTATAAATGATTCTTTTCATATAAAGCGTTTCAAAAATATATTAAACAAAAAATATAACCAATATACAAAGATCAAATCACAAATATCGACTTGTAAGTCGCTTTTGGTTGAGATTTATTTTTGCAGGTAAAATTGATGATTAAAAGAATGGGGATAATATATATGAAAATTGTAGAAAATATATACTCTGCATATGAGCATATAAAACCATTGATCCACACGGTTTTAAGTATAATTGTACAAAAATTGTGTGCAATTATCAACACACATATTTTTATTTAAAAACTTAGATTATTAAGTTGTATTTTATTAACATAATTTTATAATCATATATTGCATATATATAAATAATAAATAAATACTTATCTACATATAAAAAGAGACAAAAAATTTCTTCGACGGAGGTACTCACGATGACAAAAAATTGGCCTGAATTAAATGGTCTAATGTTCTTGCTTCCTTCGAAAAAGGTGGCTTAAATATTAGCAGTCTCAAGGCTTTTAATCTTGCCCTTCTGCAAAAGTGGTGTTGGAGGTTGATGTCATATCCGAACACACTTTGGGTTAACGTTATAAAAATTTTACATAGTCAAGAAGGTGGTTTAGATAATCAAGGTTGCAATTTCAATGGAACGTGGTCTAGGATTGTGGGTTCCTCTAATTACTTACACTCGAAAGGCATCATCCCGGCTAATTCATTTCGGTTCAAAGCAGGTTGTGGCACTCGTATTCGTTTTTGGAAAGATACTTGGACTGGAGATTCTCCTCTTTATATCAGATATAATAGACTTTATCGTTTGGATCAAGATAAAGATTGTTACATTATTGATCGTATTGAAAATGGGCAATGGTGTTGGAATTGGTCTAGGACCAATCTTGGTGTTCGTAATTTGGCTTACTTGCACGACGTGCTCACCGAGATCAGTCTTGCCGATATTAATGACGTTGAAGATTCTTGTGTGTGGACGTTGGGCTTAGACGGTAACTTCACTGTGGGGGATTCTCGTCGCATTATAGATACCAAGATCCTTCCCTCGTTAGTTCCGTCGACTACATGGGACAAAGTTCTTCCTAGAAAAGTTGATATCTTTATATGGAGAATGATCTTGGACCGTCTCCCCTCATAAGCTGAATCTTTCGTTGCGTGGTATTGACATTCCGACTATCTCTTGTTCTTCTTGTAATGGTAATGTGGAATACTCTAATCATATTTTCTTTGATTGTGACATCGCTTTGGAGGTCTGGAGACTTGTTCGTAATTGGTGTGCTATCACGTGTCCTACTTTTACTTCTTTTGAGCGCTTGAAAAATTGGACCGCCTTGTGGCACGCTTCTAAAGAGAAAAAGCATCGTTTCTTTGTTACTTTGCTTCGTCCCTCTGGTGGCTCTGGAGATTTCGTAATAGTGTTACTTTTTGTTCGCAACAGATGAGAAAAAGTGACATCTTTGACAACATTCGGTCTTCTTCTTTCTCCTGGTTGTATCACAGGGGTCATATGGGTTGTCATTGGTTAGATTGGCTTAAGTCTCCTTTGATGCTTGCGAGTTCTGGCATTCGTTGATGTGTTTTGTTCTTCGCTGCTTGGAGTTTCTGGATTCCCATGGAGTTTTGGTTCTTTTTACTTACATGAATTTTATCGCTTATTTTCCTCGAGGCTTGTATGGGGCTGCATCAAAAACATTCCGGAGTGAAAACCGGTGGCTCGGCCTCCGTAAATGGAGATTTTTCTCTTGTCGTGGTAATTGGCAAGAGTTTTTTCATCCTTTTTGTAGCCCTCGCAGTTAAAGCCTCGGGAGGTATCTAGAATGTGTTGCTCTTGTTTATTTCTAGGTATATTTGTACTCTTTAGCTTCTAGCACCTTGCTAGTTGCTTTTTTCTATATATATATATACATTTAGCCGTTAAAAGAAAAACATATGAAAACAGACAATTTTCGCATGTCAATCTAATCGAACCTTACTAGTAAATTACCCATTTTGACTTACTATTGAAACACCAAACCAACTGTTTCACCTCTAGATGAAACTTCAAGATTAAATTTAAATTTCCTAAACAAATGGGTTTGAACGTCATTAGCCCTTTAATGATGGTGACGGTTGATTTCCATGGGACCACTAAGATCATTGATCGATGAGCGTCAAAACCCTTAAAGTTGAGCACTATTTATAAACTAAAGCAAGAAATTGTTATCAGCAGTTGGAAATCATTATACTTTCAACCATGTTAACAAAAGGAGCCATCACATTATCAGTATTTGCCAACTCCACAACCATGGTAGGGTGGTGCCGCCAGCGACGCAGGCTGGGAAGGAGGAAAAGTAGCACAATTTGGTTGGGAAATAAGAGTAGGAATCTCCGGTGTAGATCACGGCCTATGATACAATGGCGGCTGTGGCTAGCCCGTTTACGATCTTCAAGAAATTCATCATGAAGATGGTATCAGAAGGAAGGTTTATTGAAGCCTATTACTTAACATTACCAATTCTAAAGCCCCGACTATTTCCTTTGTGCTGAAACTTGTTAAATTGTTGGCTTTTCGTGGTGCTTTTTGCTGCGAGACCAATGTCTAAAGATCTTAAGCTTTCTACCTTAACCATCAATAAGAACAAATGATATCATGTTCAATTGTTTGTTTTCTTTTACGAGTTCATTAATTCGGGTTGTGTTTTACTGGTAGAGGATCAATTATATATAATTACCTAGTAATAAAACGAGCTGAATATTTTAAATAGGTTTAAAGCCACCTTAAATGTATTCAAATGCTTACAATGTCCTAAACTATTTTATTTAGAGGTGGGATGTTTTCTTTGGGTAAAGGGGATGGACCCCAGGTAAACATTTTACTAAACAAAGAAAGAAAAAAACAAGATTACAACTTATACTTGGGCATACCCAATGAACTCAAGTGCCTACCCGATACATTCCAGGGAAGGCTTCTAAAAATGAAATTAATCTACACCTCACTGTACCTCTGTACCCCCATTTGTTTATACAACTATGCACACCTATGCCATAACAAAATTGATACCAATACACTATTTCCTGTTTATTCCAATGATTCATCTGATCAGCAGTATTTTGACCCATGCTAGCATCCACATTGGATATCATTTGGATTAAAATAATACACATAGCAGCCCATACCCACCTACGATCCCAAATCCTTCTCCTGGGTTTCTATTTAACCAAATTGTGACTGTGATCTTTTGATATATTTCTCCAAATTCCCCTTTTTAATCATTAATAATATACATCCCATATTACCCATGTTTTTTTCTTTTCAAGACTTCATATGTAACATGCCAACTGATAAGGGAAGCCAGAATTTGAATTAGTACTTTTTGACAACCAGCAATCAAATACCCTTTCAACGCCATAGCAAATTGAACATTACTCGAAATAATCTGCTTAAAGATTGAAGTATCAATCCCAAGATAACTCCAAGCTGTCATATTCAGATTAAGACCCCTAGTATCCCAACTAGCATACTTAAACATTAAAAACCAGGGGGTCTATCAGAACCTTCATTCACAGGGATTTGCTCCAGAACACTACCATAGAGGTGGCGATGTTGCAGTTTGGGTAACACATTATAATAAGTTCCTATTGAAATTCGTCACTCTAAAAATAGTCAAAATGGGATGGGACCACGTTGAGTTGAGCCACATATGCTTTTTTGTCCACTTTAAAGAATATAGTACATAACTAATACGCTAATTATGATCACATTAACAATATTAATACAATAATAATCTAAATCATTTAGGAGTTGTAAGCATTAAAATTAACTTTTGGCGACTTTCAACCCATTTGATATGTTCCATTTTAGCTAAACTTTGTTCTTTCACCATTCAAGAAAAATCACAACTTGACCCATTTATAAGTAAAATAGTAAATGGGTCAAAATTTCCACCTATGGTTTTTTTAAAAGAAATTGAATTTACTATTTTAGTGATAAAGTTATTGTAATCATTGTCTAATACATTAGTTATTTAAATTATACAAAAAAGTGCTGGTGAGTAGGCCTAACATGACCCAAGCCATTCCGACCCACACATAAAACCTTTTCAAACCAAGTTTGACCTGTTACCCAACCCATCCAACCCACCCATTTTGCCATCGCTACAAACACACGATTCTAAGTACACTCGTACAGAGAAACACAAACCATTTCATGTCATTTCCTTTCAAAAAGCCAATACCAGCCTATTAGCATAAGACTGGTTGCTGGAGTGGCAAGAAGAGTACAGTATTCTTACAGCATAAGAATGACTAGAAACCAAAAGCGTTCTAAATACAACAAACAAACGATCAAGTATATTTACACTACTGGTTAAAAGTGAGTACTAATCTTTCCCGAAGTATGAGAAAAGTGTTTTCTGCTTATCACCAGGACTCTTAAACTTGCCCTTCTTTTTAGCTGGGCTTGTGTGCTGCTTGTCGGCTTTATCCATGGATGGTTTTATATCAGAAGAAAATTCATCAAACTCACGTTTAAGGTCTGGACTCACAGATATTAGTGTAGAGACATTATACTTTGATTCATCACATTGTTGATCGTTGTTGTCTGCAGTTTCAGGTTCCTCCTTGGGGCTTTTCAGTTTTTCATTTTCAATGGGCTCTTGATCTTCCTTTTCTGTGTTCTTCTTTGCAAAGAAAGTTGAAATTGATTTTGTATCCTCCATTTTTACTTTAATCTGTGGTCGGTAATTGCAAAATTAACCAACTTGACAGGATCTAAGTTAAAGCTATCAGAATCGATATTTATATGAAGGGTCAATTCAGGTTGTATTTCAAACGAGTAAAATAGAAGAAAAGATTAGCAAAGAAAGGAAAAAGGTCAAGCGAGTCATAAAGGCGAAAAGTTGCCTTGAATAATTACAACATCCTAGATCTTTTGTTTTGAATATAGATTATCATTTTGAGAAGTAATTTTAATGATATTAATACATTGATTATTATTAACTCCGTAATATTCGGAAAAAAATTAACAAAGGCAAGTCAACCCAACCCACAACCCTACCCAACACATATCTACTCAGTTTAAAATCATTTTGACCTGTTACCCATCCTGTATAACCCGCCAATTTTTGCCACCTCTAATTTGAGCAAATATTTCCAAATATCTACTACTTCACACGTAGTTGATACCTCTTTAAGTCAACCAATTTTAAATGTATTAAAACAGCAGGCCTGTAAGGATACCTCCTTAACACACTCTGGACCATCAAAAGAAGGCTTGCCCATAGCTGGTGTCACAGGATACCAAACCTGAAACGATATCATCCCTCACAAACATTAAATATAACTATATACACGTACCAAGTTTCTTCTATATATGAAAAAATTGTTACAAAATGTGCTCTTACCAAGTCTGGCTCTTCATATGGTTTAAGTAATGAATCAAACTTGGAAGATGAAGAACCATCTAGCCACTCATCAGTTGACCCCTTATTTCCTAAAATAACAGGCATCCTGTCTACAATAAGCAAGAGCGAGTCCGATTAACCGAGCATGTTAAAGTTTGAATTATTGAAATTTAATGCTAGAGATAGAAATATGGCAATGGGTTGGGTAATAGATTAAAACAAGTCATTCTTTGGTAAATATGAACACAATGCGGGTCAGGCTGACAAGTAACACTCTTCGTTTATTTTTATTTCTTTTATTATATAAGTAGTATAAAAAGATGATCTTATCTTTAAGTGATGAGAACACAAGTTCGTGGTTTTATAGAGACTAAGTACTTGTTCAAACTAACTTACCCAATATGACAAGTAGTATAAAAAGATGATCTTATCTTTAAGTGATGAGATCACATGTTCATGGTTTTATTTAAGTAGACTAAGTACATATTCAAACTAACTTACCCAATATGATAAGTAAGTAGTATAAAAAGATGATCTTATCTTTAAGTGATGAGAACACATGTTCATGGTTTTATTTAAGTAGACTAAGTACTTATTCAAACTAACTTACCCAATATGAATTAGATTATCAAAGAAAAAAGAGATTCATGTATCAACCAAAGAAGATATTACTAACCATGCAGCCAACTTAAGGCTGATGAAGAACTTGTTGTCAAAATAGTGAAAGTATACTGAGTCTCCCCTGAAGCACCAAAATAAATAACATTATGGATCACCAATGATCATGAGATCTATATTCTGAACAAATAGTAAAGAAAAAAGCTTTCAATAAATTAGAACAGGCAGCCTTGAAAGTTATAAGCACGGGTAAGGTTGTCACCAGCAGTCAACACACACACAAAATCACATCTGCAATATAACGAAGGACAGAGGTGGCATTTTCAACCAATTTACTTATGAACAGGTCGATTGGATCGAGTTTTATCCGTAATGGGTCAAATGATAAGATAAAAATATATAGTTAAAAAGAAAATCGATCAAATGGGGCAAACAGGTCAACAATCGACCAAAGTGTATACTTAATGATTACAACTTCCTAAATTTGTTTAATCTAAAACTAGATAAATGTAGCAATAATATAAAATTTGTTTATCATATTTCATATGGAATACACTAATTCTTTATAGATTAACTTAAATAAATACAAGAAATAATAGTATTTCGCTATTGACCCATTGTGCATAATTTGCCACCTCTAACACAGAATATCATTCAACTTTTTGATGGGGGGAAGGTAAAATCTGTGCTACCTTCAGAGTTTTTCCAAGAATCATAAAGAGCAGCAAAGACAAGGAGGCGATCATCCTTCAGATGAATATAGTATGGCTGCTTTTTAGAGCCATCTTTCTTCCACTCATAGAATCTGGAAATGGTAATCGAGGTTTAGATGAAGGAACATTAGAATATCCACTTAATTAACCAGGTATGATTAGTTTATCAAAATTTAGAGCATAAAGGCCATGTAAAATGGTGTTACACCAAGTATGATTAAATAAGCACTGGTGAAATCATGCTGATATAATACATAAACACTGGCTTCTACTTCTAAGAATAAACAGATTATATTTGTGCTTAAAAAATAAAAAGATATACGGTTAAATCTTTAAGATACGATTAAATAAGTCAATTGACACAAGAAATACGTATGAACGAGAACTTCTCAAAGCGTTGATAGACATTATTCCGATCTAGTGAACCCAATGAGAAAACCTTCTCAATTTTCAAACAAAAAAATATTGTAGAATTTGTAGAAGTATCGGTTACTTACCCTTCCACTGCAACCAGACACCTATTTTCAGGAAGAAGTCGACGAAAGGAAGCCTTTTCACCTACCGACTCTGATCGAGCATTGAACTGGAATGCACAAGATCAAACAGTTTCTTAATAATAGCATCAATTCAATCTTCAAATTTAACTATAGAAACTAAAGCACTGAAAAAAGCATGTATAAGATAAACTATTAGTTGCTTGAGACATTACCATCCTATAATAGTTGGGTTTTTCAGTCTTCTTAGTGAAACTTGGAATAAGCCCCCATTTCATGCACTGCACAACAGCTCCTTGACCATCAGCTCCCACGTCTCTTCGAACAACAGGGACATTGAATCCAGGTGAAACATTATACGCAGGACGATACCTGAAATTGCATTCGAAGTAATCAACATGAATATCAGCAAGTATTTCTTTAACATCCAAACTTTTAACACATTTCTGATGACAAGTCCTTGACATAGACACTGTTTGCTAGATATAGGATAATAATGCAGCACGTGTATATCTTATAAGGAATCCATCTCAAGAATTTTAGCACCAACTCCCCCCCCCCCTCTACGTATAATGTCTGCCTGTGGGTATAGCGCATCTCCAACACATTCCAAAAGGTTTAGATACGAGTACACCTCCCAAGCTCGTCACATGAGAGGTAAATCAAGCTTAGTGGCCTGGTGACCGAACCAATTGTTCCACCCTTTCCAATTTATCTTTCTAATAAATTAGGTTCCACATCGCCTTAGGTGCGGATTGAACATAGGATACTTCCAAACCCCCATCTCACATTCACACAAGTACATTCCACTTTCCTACACAAGTGTGTGTATGTATATGTATTAATGTATATAACACCACCACCCACTTTTAAAAATGGGCTCCAATAGGAAGATGTCACATCATCCGCCCTCCCTTACGCCACCCTCTCTGGCCAACGACGCAGCCGTTTAGCATAATGTGTGTGTGTGTGTGTGCGTGTGGTAAGCTTAAATGTCTAATTAGTCCCCATAGATTACTTAGTAACATAGAATCTTACAACTAAGTATCAAATGTGCGTACAATTTGACCGATATTAGAATGAGTAAAGCAATATTCTACTACGCAATATGTTATACCTAATTTGTAGCAGCATAAACTGAAAGCACTAACTAATATATCAAATCAGCAACATGAACGACACTAAACATACAATACTTCAGAAACATATGAGTTCCGTGTGTATAGAATGTAAAAGTATGCATATATCGAATAAAGCGATAACTCGAAAGACGTAAATTAGAGTTATAATTGAAATACACTTGAGTGTGCTAGATTAATTACCGGTCAGTATCGACGAAACGAACGGGGCGGTTAGCGATGTTGCAAGAGCGCGGGATGTCATCAGGACGGATTGAACACCGGCAACGGCCACACATGATTTGATTGACTCCGGTGGAAAATGGTCAATGGAATAAAGGCGGGAAATGTAAAATTAGGGTTCTTAATTTTGTTTTAGTGTTTTTTATTATTATTACTAGAAACCACCAAAACGTCACTCTCGATATTTCTAGGATAATATTGTTAAAAATGTTAAATGTGCCATCATTTAAAGAAGTAAAATATAAGAGAAAATAAAGGGTGCTACTAAATGAACACTAAATATACTAAATGGACACTAGTCAAACCTATATTAATTAGCAATCATTAGTGTCTTTTGACTTAATCTTTAAAAGTGTCTTAATAATTACACTAATCATTAAATAATAATCACTTTATCTTTTTTTATTTTAT
Organism: Logfia minima; assembly: GCA_963921325.1. Classification (NCBI taxonomy): domain Eukaryota; kingdom Viridiplantae; phylum Streptophyta; class Magnoliopsida; order Asterales; family Asteraceae; genus Logfia; species Logfia minima. Next base: position 6,279,346 of record OY992775.1, on the reverse strand, counting down.
TTTGTATTTTGTATTTTGTCTTTTCATTATTTCACCTAAATAATTATTAGTACCTAATTATTTCACTCTTAAAATTATATATTTTTGTCGGTGTGTTATCGGAATACAAATAATTAACGAGAAAATAAATCACGCATTTAAAAAATAGAAACATGTAATAATTGTACTAACTTTATAAAATAAAGAGTCGTGATTACATTTGTCTTTCATTCTGATTAATTTCAGTATACATGCGTTATCGGCTTAAATATATACTTTCCAATGCGGATGCGGCCTCAGTTTTGTATCTCCTCCATTCTGGGTGATTTGGTGGGATTGGGGAATTTTCATCTAGCGTCACATAAATGAATTTTCGTTTATTACGTTTTTCTTCGTTTTATACGTTTTTCTTCGCTTTTTTACGTTTTTCTTCATTTTTAACGTTTTTCTTCGTTTTTTACATTTTTCTTTGTTTTTTACCTTTTTCTTCGTTTTTTTACATTTTTTCTGTTTTTTTGTTTTTTTACGTTTTTCTTCATTTTGTTTTACGTTTTTATTCTCTTTTTACGTTTTTCTTAGTTTTTTTTTACGTTATTTTTTGTTAATTTATGTTTTTTCCGTATTTCTTCATTTTTTTATGTCGTTCTTAATTTTTCATGTTTTTTTACGTTTTTTTTTTTACATTTTTTCTTCTTTTTTTAAGGGTTTTTTTTATGTCTTTTTCGTTTTTACGTTTTCTTCATTTTTTTCATTTTTGTTCGATTTTTAAGTTTTTATTACCTTTTTTACATGTAATCATATAAATTCAGTGCATCATATTTATAAGATATGGTGCATCATGGTTCTGTAAGTTTTAAAAATTCAGTGCATCATATTTATAAGATATGGTACATCATTATCATATAAGTCTGAGTGCATCATGTTTATATAATATAATGCATAAACTTTTACAATGCATCGTAGTTAAATTGGATACGTATATAAAGTATATTACAAACGTAAACAAAAATGAAAAAAAAAACGTAAAGAAAAGAAAAAAAATGTAAAAAAACGTAAAAAAAAACGAAACAAAACGTAAAAAAACGAAGAGAAACGAAAAAAACCCGAAAAAACGTAAAAAAAAATGAAGAAAACAAATGAGGACGTAAAAAACGAAGAAAAAAAAGATAAAAGTAAAAAAAACAAAGCAAAACGAATAAAAACGTAAAAAAACGAAGAAAAAGATGAAAAACGTAAAAAAAAACGAAGCAAAACGTAAAAAATGAAAAAAACGAAGAAAACCAAAGAAAAAGGTAAAAAAGACGAAGAAAACGTAAAAAAGACGAAGAAAACGCGAAAAAACGTAAAAAGATGAAGAAAAATGTAAAAAACGAAGAAAAACAAAAAAAGAACGTTAAAAACGATGAAAAACGTAAAGATAAAATACAAAATAAAAAAAAATATAAAGTGATCATTATTTAATGATTAGTGTAATTATTAAGACAACTTTAAGGATTAAGTCAAATACACTAATGATTGCTAATTAATATGGGCTTATATAGTGAAAATGATTAGTCAAAATATTTTAATGATTACATTATTATTAGTGTTCAAATAGTGAAAATGAGGTGTATATTTAGATGGACCCAAAATAAATTATGCAATTAAAAGCACGCAATATTAGTTGCTATTAGATTTGATGGAGGGACTGTTTAGAAAAATGAAGGGCTAAAGATGTAAAATATAAAAGTGTTGATTGATTAACTGCACAAAATTTTTGTGTTGTTAACTATATAAATACTAAATCTTTAAATTAATCGTTCATAAAATCTACAAATTAATGATTAATATATTAAACAAAAAATTTAAATTTACATATATAGAATTATGGTAACGTTTTGGACTTTTAGGATATTAAATCTTATTAGATTTGGAATATAGGTAAAGTGTTGAAAAATAAATAAAAAATTACTTTTTTGTATCTTTTAGCGAGTAATTATTTTTATTTAATAATTTAAAAGTAATATTAAGTATATGTTACTAATTATGAATGGTAATATAAGACTAAATATAAATTTTAATGTATGATAAGTTGATAATGTAGGCTAAACGTTATTTTTCAATATTTAATTGTAGTTATTTAAACTAATTGATGTGCATTTGGACATTTACTCTTTAATTTGTGGTTTAATTTAGCGGTCCATTTTAAAAATTAAATTAGTTGATACCCAAAATGAAAACAATAGATTAATTTTTCATTTTTAGCCATCTTATACTCCCTCCTGATCAAAATAAATCTTCAAATTTCTATTTTAATTTGTCTCAAAAATAATATCTACTTCCAAATATAGATAAGGGTTAATAAACGAATAAAATACTATATTTTACAAAAAAGTTTAATTTCGTTATCAAACTTTCATTTTGTTCAATTGAATTATTATACGTCTAAATAGTTGATTAAACGGTTACTTAAGTTTATAATTATATTTACGTTACAAGTTTGTCCACCTCACTCGTCTACGTCTCGGTTATGAAATTTAATAAAAGATCGACAAAGCTTAATGTAGTTTATAATGAATATAAAAACAGAACACTAATATCATTATAAGTTAATATTTATTATTTATTTATTTAATTTGCTAAAAGTAAAATAAAGTATTAATAACGCAATTCCTTAACTAAAGTTGCAGTGAGAGTGAGAATACAAACTTCTGAGCTTGACAAAAGTTGTATTGGTTGTTTATTGTTACATATTAATAAAAGGATATTTATCAACTTACAGACTGCTTGCTTTGCTCACATGTAAAAATAAAAACAGAGTATGTTAGCAGGTAAATATTGTATGGATGTAGCCAATGAAATACATACTTCTAGTGCATAGTAGCAGTGAATGAGTGACTGTACCATAAGCAAAAGAAACCTCGAGTAACATGTACATAACATTATACCAATACCATAAACAAATTACTGTAAACTGTTTATCATATTTACATATTTAAAAAATAAAAATAAAGAAGAAAAACTGACACAAAAACTTTCTAAACCAAAAACTGACAAGTAAAGCAGTTGAAAAAAAGAAGACAATACCATCAAAGAACATATGCAGCATCATTTGAACAAAAGGCCTCCTCAACCCTTTTTAACCTTTTTTTTCTACATTATAACACAACAAACCAAAAACCAAGAGTAAATCTGTTTGAAGGGTAACTTTCAAGTAAAACTAGCAAAAAAGGTTCAGTTTCCTCCCTAATGATCAGCTTTCAGTTTCCTCCCTAAAGATCAGTTATATCTGGTATATTAGCATCTAATATTATCCCGCTTTTCGGACAGCTCTTCTTTATACACGTTCATCACGAAACTCAGGCTGATAGAGGGGGAAATTCATCCTCATTCTTCAGGTGGAACGAATTCTCTCTGTTCCTGAACACCCACCAAAAAACAGTATATGAAACACCTATAAGCCCAACACTCAAGAAAAACAGAAGAGGTGGTAAGTCAACTCATTTATGTAAAGATTAAAAAATGGGTCCATTCGCACTAGATCAACTCGCTAATGCATCAACCAGGTAAAATATATAAATCAGGACAAAAGAAATGGCTCAAACAAATCGAAAATAGTGCAAGTCCCAAAGTGTAATTCAATACAAAAACCACCTAAGACGATTTAATCACAAATTAAATTTGAATTGAAATAATATGACCTCATTAGTTATGTTTGACAAGCCAGTTATCTACAAGAAAACATAAATATCTTCGGCAAAAAGTGTTTGGGTCAACCATTCCCGTCTCCAGAAGTCCAGACAGTGTTTATCTCTAACATGTTATATAAAAAAGTTGGATGAAAAGGAAATGGGTCAAAACTCAAAAGTCAAACCCAAATTGTACTCTGCATAGAACCTCAGAAAAACTTTTTATTTAAGAAGGCTACATATTACTAGAAAGATCCTAATTGTGATTGCCACACTATTTATTAAAAAATAAAATAAAATTTGGACAACGTATTTCTGGTCAACATCCGACCCGTTTCTACCTAAAAATTAAGCATTAATTTGGATCTGTTACGCAAACCGTCAAACCTGCAAAATATGCCACATCTATGAACAGAACACAAGAAAAATAATAATTTTGAATTACCTTCCCTCTTTTCTGCCATTTGCATCTACTTTAGGACTTCGCACAACAGGTGGAGATGCCTCATTAGTAGACAGGTTCTCGGGCATAGACCGAAAAGATCCAAATTCAAGTTTCCTTGGTTGGTTCACATTACCATTAGTAGTTGAGTTAATAGGACTAGGGTGCTGGTTAGCTTGGTTGGATAAATTGGCATTGACATGCACTTGCTTTGGAGACCATTCTTGTAGGGCATGGCTGCCATTGTTAGCTTCAATAACCAATTTTGATTCACCAAAACCACCACGAGCTCGCTGGATATGACCATTAGAAATTGGTTGTCCACGGCCTCTTCCTCTCCCCCTTGTAGGGCCCGGTCTATCCTTGCATGTATTGCAGCTCTACAAAAAGAAAATTAATCAGATTATCGATGTTAGGTGAAAACTGTCACCGTTTCATTTCTAGGATTAGTCTGTTAATTTTCCCCAGATCTTTCTTGGATTTATTCACGTTAAAACTACTCATTCATTCTAGTACAGATGAGGTGGTAATCCAATATTTTTGTACAGGTATGCACTACCATCGTTATTGTCATTTCTTTTAACTTTTAAGGCAGACCCTCCATGGATGAAGATCCCACAATTTTGTAAAATGACATGATATTTCAGACATCTGATACCAAGAAACACCATATCTTCCTTGAAATTTTTTCATGTAAGTACTTATTGATTAAAAAGGAAAACAAACAAGTATACACAAATGAGTAAAGAACATACCATAACAGGAATATATGGCCCAGTCCCGCGAACAACAACATTACCCGGGTTGTGGTTGGTGCCGTTGGGATACGTGGGGTGTCCCATTGATACACCATTTGCATTCACTTGAGGACCCGAACTCTGCTGGAAGCCCACCCCCGACCATGAATGAGCCACACGGTCCCATGAGTTCTTATTTCCATAAGGTGAAGTAGGAGGACTAGGATTAGCCCGAACCATAGTTGTAGCCAACGCATAACCATGGCATCCTTGACCATATAACAGATTCCTTATATGAGCATCATAGTCTCCCGTGAGATCAGAATACGGGTTCAAGATTTCAGTTTCCCCAATACTATCATTCTCTCTAGCATCAAATGATAATATATCAGAAGAATTGTCATTAGTATCCTTATTAATACATAAGCAAATCGTATCTCCATCCACAAATTCACACCCTCCTCTTTCCATCCATAGCTCAAGGTCTGTTTTCTCATCAGCAGACTCCGATTCCTTACTTTCAGTAAGGGATGTTTTCTCTATGTTAGGCTCATTATATGAAGGGGCATTATGGTCATTTTTCAAACCCACACTGTTTACTTCTGTTGAGGCCACAGTGGATGTATCATTCATATAGTCATCAAAATCACGATTTGAGAATCTTGAATACATATCATCCTCGTAATAGGGTTCACTATGGGACGAAATGGACAGAGTGCCAAACCCGTTAACACCAAATATCAAGGGTTTATCAGGTTCGTATTTAGGTCTATGCCTCTGCAAGGTGTTTCTAAAGAAAATCTTGATCTCATCTCCAATATTGCTGCTAGGTAGTTGCAGAATTTTACCAAGCCTACGCGCCCCATATCTAAATGCACTCCGTATCCGGCAATAATTTCCTAAAAACATCCAAAATATCACATTAAAGACGAAATAGTTGTATCCAACAATAACTTCGTAATAGCAGCAAAACGCGTAGGTCATAAGCGTTGGGTAATTAGTCATCATATGTTCAGGTTGCAACAGGCCATTTTTAACATGGTTTGAAACGAGGCAAGCTGTATCAGATTGGTTGATCAGCAACACTTTTTGAAACTTTTATAAATAATTTATGTATCATCCAAAACTACTTCTACAAAGCTAACCTTTAAGTAAAACGTTTACGGAGGTTGTATGCATTTGGGTTATATTGCACCTTGTGGAGGTAAAAAGACGAAACGGTATATTTCGAAGAAGAAAAACCTACTTAGAACCGTATCTGAGCTTCATAAAAATATACAATGTTTACCTCTATTAACGCTTCGTCCAAGATTGTTGTTTTCTTTCAATGGATCAACTATGTTGAGATTCTTTAGAGTAAAACCTCGTTGATCTGTCTCAACTCCCTTTGAAGGCACTATGAACATATCCATACAGTTTTTCCGAAACTCCGTACCAAGTAATACATCTGTTCCTGGGGTTTCCACTGAAACAAAAAGCAGGAAAAATTAAGATCAACAAAGAAAAATCATAAAGCACAAATTTTCTATAGACTATAGGTAGAAAAAAGCGCGGGTCAGGATGGATCACGGGTCAAAATAGGTAAACTATTCGGTGAGGTAAAACTTCCTTGAGCTTTATGAAATGAGTTTTCTATAAAAAGATAATTTTAAAATTTGAGAAGAGAATAGGGGAGTTTAGTCATGTGGCACTCATGTCTTGTGCATATGGTTAGCGTCAGACCCAAAGTGTGAGTTTTGGACCTTTGTGGGCCCTGAGTAAGCATATTAAACCTTTTTACACCCAAGTTTCAGATTTATAGAAGAAATCTAAAATTTTCAAATAAAGCAGTGACAAATTTTGTGATTTACCATAAATATATTGAACATGGTACCACTATATATAATTAATAGAGAAGTGATACCCATATTTTTTAGGACCAACTTCAGAGTTGTAAACACTAAGTATATTTGGCAACTATTAAATCATTCGACCTGCTTGAAACTTAGCAATAAAATCCGACCCAGATTAACATGTTTTGACATAAATGAGTTGAACTTATCAATTCGCCCCTCTACATATTTCTTACCGGCTAAGTTAACCATAGAAGATTTAAAAACCGGACCATCCAAACTGATGCAATAGTTATCCCAGTCAAATTTGGCATAATAATCCAAAAATCTGTAAAGAACCTACAACGGAGTAAACATAGATCATTAACGGATTAAAGAATATGCATCTTTGATTACATATATGGTTTCACATGTGAAGTCCCAAGAGTTATCACCTCTATGGGGCCATTCAAAAAAGCATGGAAGACATGGAAGATGTATAAGACTAGAGTTTCCAAAGCATAAGTAGATATTAAACCATGATGAGCACCAAGTATACGGCTTTCGTAGTAACACCATGCTTTTATCAGAATAATACTGCGCTTGAAAAGATGATCCTTGCCAGCAAGGCGGTCAACCTGCATCAAAGAATGTATGAATGAAGTATAATTAGGATTACAATGATGATGATGATCAATCGACAACAAGCTTCTTATCCAAAGGAATGGTTCTATAGGACTCTACAAGCAACATCTCCTTTTAACTTTAATCAGGTCGCCTGGAGGCCAGTGTGTAGATTCTAAACATAAACTTTGTTACAATAGTATTTCCTCTAGATAAAAATATATGCTGTGGTAGCATATACCTTGATCAAATATGCATACACTGAATGATGTTGGCATAAAATTTCACATAATGCCTAAGGTTCCTACCTGTTCAAGAAAACACAGTGTGCAAAGTCCACCCAACTGATTAAATGATATATCGATGACGATATCTTGAACAAGGCATTTCACAAGCTTCACCTGCCACATAAAACATGATATTCAATGGTAGCAAAGAAATTAGGATGCAATCTCTGTGTTCAGACATTTCAAATAAGAGGTGACAGTTTCGATCCATTTAACTACGAACATGTTGATTCGGCTTATGTTTTATTTTAAATGGGTCATACGGGTGAAGTAAAAAGATGGGTTGATAAGAAATGCAATAATCGGGTTGAAAGCCACCCAAAGTATATTTTTAATGCATATAGCAAAATATATCACATCTTATAAAAACTATATTTGTCAATGTAGAATTATACTTAGCAAATCATATCTAACATAAACGCAATTTGATAACAAATAATAAAACAGACAGAAGATTGTTTGGTCAGCCCGTTTTGAAAATTATAATTATTCTGGTTGGACCCATTTACCACCGACCAGCCTATATTTCTACCTATATTTAAAGTATCATGGCTTACATAAGAATAAAAAACATGGCACACTTTACATCCATCACATGAATATACTCCTAATTTACAGGATAACTATCATTAAAAATAAAAGGAAAGAATGAAACAGTTGTGTTACGAGGATAACCTCAGCATCAATGAATTGAGTATCCTTTACTTCAAATTCGGTATTTCCATTCTGCTCTTCTTCCTGAAGAACACGAAGAACTTCACGAGGTAGAATCTCATCCAAGTTAGGAGTACTAAGAACCGTCAGATCAATGTCTCCGTCAGGGAGATAAGTCTTCAGTGGCACTGAGCCATATGGGAACACCTACAAGGTGAACCAGCAAACATTAGATCAAAAGTTCCCCACTAAATATACCCATCTGAATTACATTTTTATTTGTCACAATAATTACTTGATTAAAATAAACATAGCACAGCAATTATATCACATAATGAGTCAAAACCTAAGAATATATAAGAATCGAATTACCCCTTGTAGCCAAATCAACACAGAGGCTAAAATAAAATCCAAGTAGATTCGAAAAAAGAAAAAAACAATCAAGGTCAAGGATCTAGGGCATATATAGAATCGTTTGAAGATCTCATACCAAAGCCAATTTCTTGGATATATTCCCAACTTCGAATATGATCCATAAAAGAGAGACAAGTAATGCACCAAAGGTTAAAATGATGCTATCAAGATATAATCAATTTATGCTATCAATGTCACCGAACTTGTTACCTTCAATCCGAACTTGTTACCTTCAATCGAGATATAATCAATTTATACTTCTCTGACATTTTACCAAATCAATTACCAAAAATTCTATGTTTTAGTGTCGACTCTATAATTTGACCAAAAACTCTAAGAAGCCGACAGGAAAACCATCCCTCATCTTCCAAGACTAAAAACGACAAAAATATGCACAACAATGTACTTAGAAATGCTAAATTCCAACTGTACTCAAAAGGAACTCATACAAGACGAGCAAATCAATCCCGTAGCTTACACATGAAACCCGTAGCTACACATGATAACAAAATACACGGTGTGATATACAACATTTATGATAAAGGGTGTTTGAATGTTCTTTTTAAAAAAGTTTATAGCCAGTTAAAGAATTCTTACAGTTATCTCAATAAAAAGCTATCTTAGTTAGCCTTAAAACATCATTATCATAAAAACTTTTAACCAAACACTCACAACTAACTGTCAGTTAAATTGCAAATCCAAACATCCCTTGTTTTATTACATCACATTTTCCAGCAATAGACTAAAATAAATTTACTAGAAAATAACAAGAACAGTAATTCAAGAATGAAATCAAGTTGCATAAACTAATAAAAATAGTATTCCTAAGCATATCAATCAAAAAACAATATATATCGATATAAACCCGAAACACGGAATTATGAACAATATTCACACATGCAAAAACATAGCAAAATAGTTGAATATAAATGAATTAAATTAACCTCTAATCGAAGATTATATCTAATAAGCTTCTGCACAAATTCAATAACATCTTTCCTCTTCTCCTCAGAATCCAAAGTTGGATGTATACAATTCAACACTTCGCGGGCCGGGTCTTCAGCTACGAACCACGCCTCAACCGGAATCGAATTCGGATCCGGATTATTCAATGGAGCAGCAAACGACGGCACACACGGGCGATCCTCATCCATACCAAGATCGCCCATTCAATCAGACAAAAATTAAACAGTTATAGAAACTAATCGTATAAGTATACATATAGTAACGCAAAAACCCTAGAAAAAACTACTCAATTTCGCCTAAATTGAAACGGACTGGGTTCCAGAAGGTGAAATTGAACACATGATTGTATAATTGAAGCTGTAATTGGACCAGAAAAAGGTAAAATTAGGGGAAATGTTTGTTAGGGCTTATGAAATATATTATACATATAAACTGTGTATCTATGTGTGTGTATTAGTGTGTGTTTATGTTTATCTATAGAGACTAAATTCAGACGGTTACCCCCTCGAATTTTTTCTTTTTCGTTGGTTTCTCTGATACGGATATATATAAAGATGGTGTGTGTATTATGTGTACAGTTTTTTATTTAAATTAATTATTTATATTTTAATTTATTTTATTGTTTGTAACAATATATATATATATATATATGTATATAGGAAGAAGATCTAAAAAGAAAAGAAAATTATATGGGAGAAAGTAGAGAAATGGGTAGTTTAGTAAATTGAAATAGTAGTTTCTTTAAAGTATGGACGGTTTTAGACGGTTTTTATGTTTTTAAAATTGGAATGTATACTTTTTGCTTTTCAAATGTGAAAAATAATCTACACCATTAATAATAAGATCTAATGGACACACCGCTTTCTCCCATTTCTTCATCCTATTTTCTTTCTCCCTAAAACCTACTCATGTGTATATATATATTATGTATGTATATATGTAATATGTATGTATTGATTTATGAAGTATGAGACGCGACCTTGTGGTAGCGAGGGGATGACTTTGGGACAATTTAGTAAACAGCATGTGTCTCTTCTTTAATTTTTAATTTTAATTTTAAATATATTTGTATTTAATATACATTTTATATTTTATTTATTTGAAGAGGAAAATTACAAAAAGTGTCCTTGAAGTATTGGTTACTTGATCTTGTTTTGTTTTTTGTTTGTTAACTTTACAATAATGGTTACAATGGAAATTTAATTTGTTTGTGAGTTTTTATTTGTTAGTGAAATTTATTTATTAGTATACAAACTCTTTAATATTTGTTAAACTCCTTGATTTTCGTGTTGTATTTCTGTAAATTAATTCTACAAATTTCAACGTTTTTAATTGTTATATAAATTTAATACTCGGACTCTATATGAGTAGAGTTTTTCTGAAGTTGCATATTTCATTGCGTATTGTGTATTTTATATAATAATCTAATTCAAATTTTTATCTAGTTTTCGAAAATATGAAGATATAATAGCAAAAAGTTAAATACTTATTTACATTTAGAAAGAGTTTGTTTATGGAATATAATAAATATATCTTTTAAGGTATTCAAGTTAAACTCGAGCCCACGTCATATATACTTTTTATAGTTGAAACTATCAAGCTGACATCGAACGTAAGCTAATCTTCTTGAGTCGAGTTCAAACTCAACATTCTATCGTCATTCATTATCTTGAAAATGTCACTTGTTGTTTGTTTTGGTCTCCACCGAGTTTTTCATGTAATTATTATTTAAATTTAAATATAATGCAACTAACTCCAAACCTTTTCTACATCTCATGTAGGTAGATTGACTGTTTCTGTGAACTTCATTTATGATTTTACTTAGATATATATTAACAAATTCGTGATTATGTTCTCATCCAGCATGGTTATGGTTTCTTTTATTAAACCAAGTAAGAATGTAAAATGAGAAATTAAAGTTATAAATAGGGAGAGCTACCTTATAGGTAGGGGTAGTATTTGTTACGGATCCATTTGATTTGAGTAGTAACAAAAGCTAAGGGTATCCTTTTTTAAGGGTCCGTTCGCCATGAGAAGTGTTAATATTTTTAAAATAGTTGATTTTATTAATAGTGATAAAAGGTGCAAACATATTCTGCTACCTACTCAAATTGTTAGCCCATTTTGTATGTTATCTATTTAAAACTACTAATTGAATATTTTTTCTTATAAAATCGTATATGCCCAAAAAGAATTATTTGTTTCATACTATGGAATAATCCTGCTACGGATCACTCTAACTTCTGGATCTGCCACCAATGTAGTAATTTTTTAAAAATAATTACATTCTCTGTAAGTATTAAAAACTGATTCAAAAATTTTCGAATATCATCACTATCAACCCTGAATTCGACACTTTATAAATGTATGACTATGCTACAATATGGAAAGATATGAAGCTGGCTTGTGTTTGTATGATTGTGAATAAATAAATGTGACTTGAAAAGTACTTAGTTTTTGAAAGAAAAAAACAGTACAAGTAAATGAGTAATAAGAGAAACTAAAATATCGACCCCTTTTTTGTTGGTTTTCATAGTTGTGAAATGAGAACGTACAACATATTAGATCGAATTAGTTAGTAATTTACTAAACATGAAAGAGTTCTATAAATATAGATTTTGTTTTTGAAAATGTAAAAAAGGAAATCAAAAGTTTTCTTATACAAAAGCCAAAGAAAGCTTGGTAGAGTAGTTTGTTAACTTCCGAAAATAATAATTAACCGCTATAACAAAGAAATTTTTGCATAGAAAAGTATAGCTCGTAATGCCAAAAACATCATGTTTCGGGTTAGTCTATTGTTTGTTTATTTTTTGTGTTATGGGTCGTGTTTTAGCTTTGGATTAATGATCGATGAACCTTTTGATAATTACACCAAAAGGTACATTTTAAGGTGTTATATCAATAAAAACATTCGGTTAATATCACATCCTATTTAAAAATGGTAACTTTTGTAAAAAGTACTGCTATTGCAAAGGTTTTAGTATAGTGTAAGAATCTAATGAATGTCGACAAACAATATACTTTCACCGAAAGTAAATACAACATGTTTTGTCAAATAAAAATTGCGACCTCCTTCCCTGATAGTAATTGAATCTTGTTGAGATTTTTTGTTACTGACATTCACTTGAAGTGAATAAATTTGAGTCAACATTGATATCTCCTAAATTCTCTAGCTGAACTCTTTAACACTATGATAACTAATAAATGTAATAGATTTTTATATAATATAAATAAATAAATAATAACATAGAAAATGAACGTTGTGTTTGTAAAGACTCCAGTTCCATAGAAATACTGATATGCCAATACTATGTAATAAAATCTGTTGAACCCTGGCAACATAATTCACTGAATTGAATTTAAGGCTAACGAGTAAAACAACATAACATATTGAAAAACTTGTAACCGTCCCAAATTTGTCTGGGCACAGAACTAAAAAACAAGATTCTGATACAAGATCTCAATTGATATCAACGGCATCTAAAAACATGATAGTTACCGATTCAAAATTGACCTTGTAATACAGTGATCAGGGGTAAACTTAAGTACGAGCAGGGGGAGGACCAGCTGCACCACCAGCACGGGGCGCTTGACCTGGCTTCGGACCATCATCCTAATATAAACAATATAGATATCAGCAACGGGATTAAAGATGATGCTAAAACATAACATAAGCACATAATGCATCTGGATCAGGAAACATATAGAAGCCGACAAAAAATACCACTCACTATTTAAAAAAATAATAATAACACTGACAAGTCAGCTAGAAAAATCTATACATAGCAGCTACCAGTTCTTAATACAAATAAGCATATTGGGTAACCGCGAATGTACAAGTTATACTCAAGTTATAAAAACCATATATCGGTTGTTAAATGATACCCTAGTATAATAGCGTATAGCCATTGAATAAAAACGTAAAAATCTAAACGAGTCTAGTTGCAGAGAATTGATAAGTGTTCTAGATTTAATATAACAATTAACAACAACCAATCATGATAAATGCACTTCATGCGGCTATATTGACAACCACATAAATGTCCATTAGTGCTTTAATGTGACCGCCAAAAAAAACCTACCATAAACACAATAGGTTGCTATTTTTCCCTCTTCACATCCTCACCCATCTTTAACATACTATGAACTAAATGTAATTGTGACGTATTCCAGCTTTAGGAATGGTCAATCCAGTCACTAGTCGAACCTATTGGAAGAGTTCGCCAGTTTGATGCCCAGTCTTCATAACGTTGCGCATTGACCTTCCCTCTATATATAGACTCCATTTTTGCTTTTTTACTATCAGATTAATTACTTTCTAAATTTAAAATAATTATTTTCCGGGTTAAACATGATATTTATGACGACGTTAAACTAAAAGAAAATATAGCTGGTATATACAACTTGGAGCTGAAAAAACTAGTAAAATAATTTTATAAGTTAATTTTTCAAAATTTACGATTCATTATACTTCCCAGTTCAATGAAATCTACTCACTGAAAGTAAAATTAACATAAAAAGGTACATCTTCATAATCTACTTTACTTGGACAGATACTTAAAGAGACATACTTTATGTTAACCACGAACTTCCACTACATTTTTATACAGCAGACAGTCAAAAAACAGGAATTTTATGAAATTCAACTAGGTTGGATTACCTATTCAAAAAATATATGTCGGATGGTCAAATCCAACGTTATCCAGTTTCTATCTTGGTTGCTTTCTTATCTCAATATGACAATGTTTCATTAGAAATGGCATATAATAAATAACAATTTGATCGGTTTTATAGATATCTTCTTCGATATTCATGCCTCTAATCTTTTCATTATTCCTTTAAAACCTAAATATAGAAACCTTAAATTCCTCGTATCTCAACTAACTTGCTCACTTTTAAAAGTCTACAATTATTTCTTCTATTTATCAAATTCTTGTACGTTTAAACCCCATGAACGGGTTGTGCCTTTATATCATATCACTAAAGTATGCATGTATATAATGCAAGACATTGTATAAAGGAAATAAAAAAGATAATTAAATAAAACTTCCTAAAAAACTAGATCAGAAAATTCCCACCTTTGTTTACAATATGGAATTAACCTAGTTTTTCCTGTATTGAAATCCTCATTCTAGATCAGAAAACCCCATGAACAGATTGTGCTTTTACATCATATCACTAAAGTATGCATGTATATAATGCAAGACATTGCATAAAGGAAATGAAAAGATAATTAAATAAAACTTCCTATTTTCCTAAAAAACTAGATCAGAAAATTCCCACCTTTGTTTACAAGAAGGAATTAACCTAGTTTTTCCTGTATTGAAATCCTCATTCTAGCTAACTGGTTATAAATACATTTATAATCATCCGATAACAATTACAGAAATTAAACCACTGATTGACGAAAGTAGCCACAAACCATGGTTAACCACTCATTAAATTTAGATTCGTTATTTATTGAACCACACAGGCACATATATGGTTTCACAATCTTTTGAGATAAACTAAACCGCAAACATTATCATACAAAGGCTAACCGAAGACACACTTTTCAACAAGTACGTACTCACAATCATAACTTACAAACCACCAAAAAAACAGTACACACAGTAACTCAAATTAGCTAGCTGACAATAAGCAGCAACTATAACATGCATAGTCAAATAGCATGCCTTAAAGATAACAAAAACAAATAATTACATATATAAATAGTCAAATAGATAACGTACCCTTGGGCGAGTGAAACGCTTAGGAGGCTCACGGCTCCTCCTGTCAATTCGTGAGCGAACCCTAACAACTTTTGAGTGAATTGCACAAGAAACGCAGTATTGCATTTTCAAATACAATTTGGGAAGAGTGTACTCTAAAACAGTCCAAAACACACCACAAATCAGAACAAACAATTCTCATATATATCATTAATACCAATTGAAGTACACCAAACATGAAACTTACGATCAAATGCACAGGCCTCTTGAACATCCCTAACGGCAGCTTGTTCAACTATGTTCCTCACAAGAAATCTCTTAATAGCCTTGTCCTAAACAACCATTGAAATTTGTAAAACAAGAGGCTATAAGAACTCTGTCAGTCTGTCTCATTCAAAACTATACTCGTATACGATCTATCAAAGCAACATAGAATTATACATATGGCACCTATTAGATCAAGTATTAAGTATTACTGAATCAACCTCCCAGCATAATTATTTATATAATTAAATAAAAAAATTGCAAAAACAAACACATAAGTTTTTCAACTATATTGTTTAATGTACTCAGCTTTTAACCTAACAAACTGATCCTTCTAACAAATCACTACAATTATTACAAATAACGATAATAAAACATTAAGAATTTGTTATAATCAAACTCCTATAGATCAATATTAACATTCAAATCTACGAAACAAAAGAACAATCATTTCACAGCTCAAATCGTTGATTATCAGGATCAATTACCTTAGGGCAGCATTTACCACAGTTAGAGCAGCGAATGAACTTGACGTGACCACGGCCGTGCTTGTTGCGTCCTCCATTTCTTCGCTTGAAAGTCTGAACGAATAAACATCAGTTAAACGAAGCGACTAGATAGATCAACGGATAATGTAATCGGAAAGTTGGATAACGTACCATTTTTCCGGCAAATGCTCTGTGCGGTGGTTTTTCAACAAAGGGGATCGGCTTAGGCTGCGTCGCTCGAGTCTAGGGTTTGTTTTTGATTATTTAGGGCCGTCGTTTTACAGTTGGGCGCGCACATGGGCCATTGTTTTTACGGTTGGGCTGAAAGATATTTATTTTCTTTTTTACGACCGATGATAAATACTCCAGAATTTAGAGTAAATAACGAAAATGTCTGCGGTCTTTTGGATGGGCTGATAATTTACAATTTACGGTCGATAATAATTAGCAAAATAGATAGATGTGTAATTTAGTGTAATATAACGTGCTATTATTAATAGTGACTTGATAATTATATATATATATATATTATGTTTATAATTTACTAATAAATTTTTTATTATAACAAATGAACAACAGTAATTTAATTATACGTAGAGTTGAAAAATAAATATTAAATATACAATAGTAAAAGGTGAAAAATAAATATAAAAAAAATAATTAAATAAGTTAAATATAGAAATGTACTGTCTCAATCTTAATAATATCTAACTATTAAACACAAAACTGCCTTATTTGTGACGTATAGATAGATCTTATTTTGATATTGAGATAAACTAAATTACATAGTTGGCAGATGTGAATCTATCTTGAATTAAGGTGGGTCCATGACATTAGATTTGAAAGTAAATCGAAAGACATATAGAATTTTTAAAATGACCCACCTTAGTATGATATTTGAACCCATGTGAGCCTTAGATTTGATAGAGATTTTCACATGAATATGTTTAATTTAGTATGGATATAGAAAGGTTTGTGTTTCTTGTTCATGGCAGCTTGTAGCCCTAACAAAATTGAAGTAGACGAAGTATTTTGTTCGGTGGACTAATGGACTGTTATGTTTGGCAAATATATATTTTAGGCTGTTATATTTATTATTTTGGGCCCAATCAACTTTTTTTTCTTCTTAATCTATTAATATTTTGTCATAAATTATCTAGTGACTTTTATTGAAAAAATAAAACATTCAACCCATTCAAACCGGGAAGGGAAAACAAAGATGTCTTATTTTTTAGATTTTGTCAGACCTATTTTTTTAATTGTTTTGATAAAATTTAATAAATTTTCTTAAAGGATGAGAAATTTTGGTTGATTCAAAATGGAAAAGACCTTAGATAAGTTGAATTATTGATAGTAAAAGATTAATATATCCGAGAAACTCAATCAATCAACTAGCTAGAAATTGTATATATGAACAATATATGGAGGCTTTGTACAATATCTTGGTAGAATTTTAGTTTATTTACGTGATAAATCTAATAAAGTTAATCACGATATTACTTATTTTTAAGGTTTTTTTATGTCCAAGTGAATACTTACAAAATTCTAAGTGGATAGTATAATATAAAAATATCGAGTACAACATCTACCAATCTGACTCGACCCGTCACCCAACATATCTCATTCGATCATTTCATAGCCTAGAAAATTGGATTCACATGACATTTTATCTTAAATTTGCCACTGAAAATTGAATATTTATTTTTGAAATCGATGAAGTAGTTGGTGAAAGGTATTCTTCTACTTTGCACCGATTATACTTAAGGTAAAAAGCTTTTACTTTTTAGTAAATGTATTGTACTTGCATTTTGTTATCAAATTATAGAGCTTACGTAGGGTCACCAACATATTAGCTCATTATTGTTGTTTATGTTTTCAAAACTACTATAGTTTGGCAGTAATATTAAATACGAAACTATATATATAAATAATTTGATAATTTATTTAATACTATAGTCGACTTTGAGTAATACTAAGTAAATTTTACCGTCACTTTTAACCCTAAATTCTCTCTACTCATTAAATATTTTTCAAAACTTTTTAAAAATACTAAACAATTAAGCATATATGTATATAGATAACAAATTCAAAAACAATGATCGGTGAGATGAAATGTCAAAGAATCCTTAAATATTTATGATAAAATGAAAGTTCGATACTTTAAAACACAAAGAAATGATTTTGTACTCTACATACAAAGTATAAATTTGTGCAAAGTAAGGTATTCTACCCTTTTATTTATTATATTAGATTTGTGCTTCTCTTTTACGTAATTCTTCACGTTACTTGGGTTGATAATGGAGGTGTAATTACGAGTGTGATCTTAACAAAACCAATTTATGCTCGTTTTATGTGAGCGAAATTCCTTGGTGATCTGTCATGCATGAGTATTCAATATAAGTTTTCTGAGAGCTTTTTAGCAAGACAGGTTGACCATTTTATGTTACATCTTGTTTTTTCGAATTACTTCTTTGAGTTATTTTTTAACGATTAATCTTTGCACATAAGAGTTGCTTTTTGGCACACAATCTATATATGACCATTGATGAGATACTCTTTCTTAGTTGATGGTTGTGACACGACTTCTATATTTTTTGAATTATTTTGCAACAAATAAAATAAGAAAATGAAATCCCAATAGTTGGATGGTTGGTAACATATGCCTAGTCATAACGTATCTTTTAAGGTCTCGAAAGGTTCAAGAAAAAACACTTTAAATTAAGTTATATATTTTAGACCTATTTAGTAAAACTTAAATTTTAAACTCTTATAAGACATTTAACTATAAATCTTAATGCTTAAAAATTAGAAGATGGAAAATTACATTTATGTATCTTTCAATAATACATAGATATAAAAAGTAAAAATCAAATCAATATATACTTAATTGTTTCTTTTAATCTATACACATGATAATTATTTTTATTTGTAATATAAAATAAATAATAATTAAAATACAATTATTGTAATAACATAAAGTATGAATGAAATTGAAACAAAAGTCGGTAATCATTATCATTAAAACGACTATCATTGTCGATCATTATCATAGTTTCTATTCATAATCACTGCATTTTGCGAGACTCCGACTAGTATGTTTTTATTTTATTTATTTCAAATAATGAAGGAGATTGAATTCATTTATATATTAATCAACCACATCATCAACAAATTATATTTTTAGATGTCTTACAATATATAAACACTAAATATTTTGAACTAAGATAAGGGAAAATATTTCTTTGAATGGAGCACTAGTTTATGACCTTCAAGTTTCTATGAATGGAGCTATATATAGTTCATTTTGAATATAAGCATTTGACAACATGTTATCTTCAATATGGTGGTATTGTTGTTGTCTGTTAGTTCCTTTTTAAGTAGTGATTAGTTGTAGTGAACGATAACAATGTCTTAATCATTTCATTAATTAATTTAATGTAGAATGAGAAGGATAAGAAGGATGAGGAGGATAATCCGATCGTTGGAGGTAAGTAATTTATTTATATATATATATATATATATATGTACGTAGTACGTTTTAGGTATTGGTAAACGCAGATGTTAGGAATTACAACAGAAACAAATCAACTAACAATCACATATTTGTTTGCAATTTTTTTTTTATTATATACGTGTAATTAAGGTTACACCTATAAACAATAAACGGATAAAGAAATCGAGCAAACAAGATTAATAACGAACAATACGACATAGGGGGTATAACGTGATCATGTTCAATCTCCAATTTGGAGATTGGTTTAGTCCATGAGGTCAAACTAGTTGTGGTTATATCCCTCAACAAAATGGGATTGCTGAGAGGAAACATAGACACTTATTGAATGTGCAAGATTGTTAATTTTCCAAAGTTGTTTACCTTTATATTGTTCGTCTGAATGTATTTTAACAACTATGAATCTAACAACTATGAATCTTATTAACAGACTCCCTTCTTCCGTCTTATCTGAAAAATCACCTTTTGAAATGATATATGGTTCAAAACCAAGTCTTTCTCATTCGAGAGTGTTTGGCTCTCTATGTTTTTCTACAATATTGAATGATTATGATAAATTTGGAAATAAGTCTGAAAGATATGTTTTAATAGGTTATTCAAATGTTAAAAAGGGTTTCAAATTGTTGGATTTGGATAGTAAAATTGTTATTTTTTAAGAAGTATTAAATTTTAACATTTATACCTTTTAAACTAAAAAAATAAAAATAATGTTGATTCGACAATTGAAAATTTATCTGAACAATTAAACCATTTGAGTTCAAGTTCTGACATGCCAACTGACTCTATAAGCCCTAATGATGAGAGGAGAGATAATACAACTGATGAGAGTAGTAGCAGGGGTCAAAGTTTAAATGATAACTCACATGAAGAATATGAGAACATTGATACCGCTACTTCCAATAATAATACAATTCCTCCTTATGGCAATGTGCAATATGAGAATAGTGAATAAAACATAGAAGAAGGAAATGAGCTTAAAAGGTCTTCTATACCAAAAAAAATTCATGAAAAGTTTAAAGAATTTGAAGTTAACTTTAAAGTTAAATATCATTTGGGTAATTATGTTACCTATTCAAATGTAGTGGTTAGTTTATGTGTTTTGTGTCAAATCTGAATAAGTCAAATGAGCCTCGAAATTATTTCGAAGCTTTTAAAGATCAAAATTGGATAACTGCTATAAATAATGGAATGGAAGCATTGAATAGAAACAATAATTCTCTTTAAACTGACTCACATGTTAGTTTAAAGGCTATTGGGTGTAAATGGATTTATAAAATTAAATATAAATCTAATGGTGAGATTGAAAGATACAAAGCTAGATTATTTGCTAAGGGGTCTAGTCAAATAGAGGGTATTGATCATGAGGAAACATTCACTCATGTTGTTAAAATGGTCACTGTGAAGTGTTTATTGATTCCGACATTTCAATATAATCGTCCTTATGTCAACTTGACATAGATAATGCATTATTTTATGGTGACTTGACTGAAGATGTTTAAATGCAACTTCCTCAAGGATATTTATCTAGGCATTAGTGTAAATTATGTAAGTTGACTAAATCTTATATGGTTTAAAACAAGCTTCTAAAAAATAGGAATGAGAAACTTACTTCATCTTTAATTGAGTATGGTTTCATTCAAACTATGAATGATTATTCTTTGTATATTATGTTTGTTAGAGATGTTTTTTTGTTGTCTTGCTTGTTTATGTGGATGATATTATTATAACTGAAAATAATGTTGATGAAATAGGAAAAATTAAAGATTTTTTGAGAACCAAGTTTATAATTAAAGACTTAGGTGCTTTAAAATAATTTTTTGGAATTGAGATACGTACGTTTGACTTTGGAATATGTATGTCTCAAAGGAATTACTATTTGGATCTTTTAAACGAATTTGATATAGTTGGGGTGTAAACCTATGGATACACCTTTAGAAGCTAATTCAATTTTAGCTTCTCAAGAATACGAACAGGATAAGTTGTTGACCGACATTTAACACTATCAAAAGTTAATTGGTAAATTGATTTATTTAACATTAACCAGACTAGACATATCATTAGCAGTTCAAATCTTGAGTCAATATATTCATGCTCCTTTTCAATTTCATGTTAAAACTGCATTTAGAGTTATCAAATATTTGAATGGTTCTCCTAACAAAGGTGTTAATATTTCTAAAAGTGAAGGTATGTTTTCTCTTAAAGCTTATTCAGGTCCAGATTGAAGTAGGTGTTTAGGGATTAGAAGATCTGTTTTTGGTCATTGTCTTTATCTATGGGATTCTTTAATTTTCTAGAAAGGTAAGAAACAACTTATAGTTTTCAGGTCATACACAAAATTGATTATAGAGCTCTTGAAGCTACTACATGTGAAATTGTTTTGGTATTAAAACTTTTAGCATATTTCAAAATTGAAAGTCAATTACTTTTTTCTCTATATTGTGATAATAAGTCAACTCTTTTACTTGTTGCTAATCCAATTTTCCATGAAAGGTTTAAACATTTTGAGATAGATCTTCATATTGTTAGAGAGACATGTACTAGTGGTATTATTAAGACTATTTTATTTATTATTCAAATCAAATTGGTGACATTTTCACAAAAGGATGACCAGAGGAAAACATCAAATTCTTTCAAAGAAACTGAATTGTTAGATTTATTTCAGAATTAGATTGAGAGGAATGTTGTTAAAAACTATGAACACGACAAGATTTAAACAAAAATGCACATCATAAACTGTACACAACAAGTATCGGGTATCATAACCCAAAAACAAGACAAAAATAACTCCCCACATGAAAACTCTCCACACACTCTAACCTATATAAACATCTTATGATGATTTACAGATTAATCAATGAATAAGCGACTAAACCCTAATTTTAGGGAAGAATCGCCAGAGAAAAGATTACATACAGAAAACCCTAAAAACTAAACATAAAAACACAAAAAACGTTCTTATATTTTTCCTAAAACAAATTACATATTAGTCTTTGTAGTCTTCATAACTTCAGTTACTGTACCAAACTTACGAAAATAACAACTCAATAATAAAGTTAACACTTACCTTTCTTACCTTGATCCAAATAGCCCCTTCACTTATAACAATAACAAGAAAGAACATGTTATCATCTATACTATAACTCAATAAATTAAATAACCAAAACATTAATTGTTCTATAATTATTTTTAAACCAATACTTATTTTAACAAATGTTAAAATTATATGTTCATAATTCAATCTTATCTTTATAATGCTTTTACTAACTTGAGTTAGATTGAGTTTTATGTCAACTGTCAATAGTCAATTATCAACAATATTTACTAATTCCATCTCTTAGATGACAATTGCATACATTTGACTTTGTATGTGTTATTAATTTAATTTAAAATAATATATATATATATATAGGGTATATATATAAGTGGTTGTCAAGTCGTAAGATGCTTTTAATGTGATAAGATCAAGCCTAATCAATCTTTATTTTAAATTTTAATGTGATGACAACTATCAAGAACATGACATGTTGACTACTCTTCAGATTAATTAAAGACTAATATTCTAGTTTCAATATTGTATCAAAATATTGTATTATCAAACATTTAACCTTTATATCAACATTGTTAAACACCACATTTGTTTCCAATGGTGTAAACACCCGTTTACTTCTAATCAAGTCAAAATGTGAGAGAAGAATCCCCCGAGAGAAGATTACATATAGAAAACCTAAAAAATTAAACATAAAAATAGAAAAAATGTTATATATTTTTCCTAAAACAAATTACATATTAGTCCTTGTAGTCTTCATAACTTCAGTACCTGCACAAAACTTATAAAAATAACAACTCAAAAATAAATTTAACACTTACCCTGAATAGCCCCTTCACTTATAACAATAGCAAGAAAGAACCTGTTATCATCTTTGCTATAACTCTGTAAGTTAAAAAACCAAAACATTAATTGTTCCATAATCATTTGTAAACCAATAATTATTTTAACAAATAATAAGATTATATGTTCATAATTCAATCTTATCTTTATAATGCTTTTACTAACTTGAGTTATATTAAGTTTCATGTTAACTATAAATAGTCAATAGTCAATTAATCAAAAATATTAACTAATTCCATCGTCTAGATGACAATGTATACATTTGACTTTTTATGTATTATTAAGTTAACTTAAAATAATATATGTATATATATAGATATATAAGAGTGGTTGTCAAGTCGTAAGATGCTTTTAATATGACAAGATTAAACCTAATTTATATTTTAATGTGATGACAACTATCAAAAACATGATATGTTGTTACACTTGGGATTAATTAAATATCAATATTATAGTTTCAACATTGTATCAAAATATTGTATTATTAAACATTTAATCTTTATAACGTAACCAATCATTTTAAATTATGGTGTCATTAAGTATTTACTTCTAATAACGTAACAGTTCACGAACTTATCTTTGATGTTTTTCTTTTTTTTAAAATGCTTTTTTGGGAATAAATTCAATCTATATCGTGCAAGACAGCCCTTTATTCGTTTAGTCTTTTACCCTATATCTATATTTATACTAATATATAAAGCATCTTAGTATTTTATTTATAGACTCAACACTTCTAAATATAACTTATATAATTTATATTTAATATTAATTTTATTATATTAATATGACTCACCATTGTATCCCGAATCTTTAATTCTACGTACGAATAAACTACTGTTGTCGAGTCACCATTATAAATAATTCGTGAAAAATATAATATAATATTAGACTATCGTCGAACGACAACTTATAATCAAATATTATATTTCCGCTGCATAGCGAGTATTACACTATATATTATATATTTAGGATGAAATGAGATACTAAATATTTGTCAGAATTCGAAGAATCCAACTGATTTAGTGATTAATTAACTAAGTTGTGTTTTTCTAAATAGCATTAATGGTAGGCTTGGTCTCAAGGTACTGCAAGGCTTGCCCCATCTCTAGAGATACCTTCACATCTTTCTAGGCACCGGCCAGTTGATCCGTTTCCACTACGATATATTTTTTTCCGACTGAAACAGAAACTTTATCATTTTTAATTCAAATGCTATTTTTTTTCCAATACCCAATACCTACCACATGCAAACACTCAAACTATTTTCAAACTCAAATAATATATAAAAGTATATGTGGGTGGCTAGTTAATTAATCACTGGATCGTATATCTTACCTTCTCCTTAAATTAACCTATTGTTTCTGTGCTTGTTAATTTTCACTTGATAACTAGTAATATGGCATCTACCATCCCAGAATTCGATCACTTACAAATTCCACTTGAAAAAATACTAGATGCCACCAATCACTTTTCTGAAAAGAATATCATCGGGAAAGGTGGTTTCGGAAATGTGTACAGAGGGAAACTAGTTCATGGCGGAAAGACGGTAAAAATTGCTGCTAGGAGGTTAGATCGTGAGTATGGGCAAGGAGACGTTGAGTTCTGGACGGAGGTTTATATGCTTTCTCATCTCAAGAGTATGGATTGTATAGTCACTATGATTGGGTATTGTGACGAAAAAGGTGAGAAGATTGTCATAAATCAACATTATCCCAAGGGAAGTCTCTCGATGCGTATAAGCGACCCGACCGTCACAGCTGAAGAAAGACTGTTTATTGCTTATTCTCTTACCGATACAATAGACACATTCCATAAGGGGTTCGGAGGTAATTATTTTATACATCGAAACATTAACAGCTCTACAATTTTGTTAAATGAGAACGGTTTTCCCATATTATCTGGATTTGAGTTTTCCATCAAACATCCATTAGAACGAAAGAACCGAGTTATCCTTTCAGAAGCGATTGGCACACAAGGGTATATAGACCCTGCAATTGAAAAGTATGGAGGCGTGACCCACAAGTCGGATATCTACTTATTGGGCGTTGTTTTCTTTGAGTTGTTGTGTGGGAGGAAAGCAGTTGAAGAAGGTAAGTTGTTAGCGCCACTCGCAAAATTTCATTATGATAACGGAACATTGAAAGATATAACCCATCCTGATATATGGAATCAAATGGGCCCGAAAACATTCAAAGACTTTTCAGAATTAGCGTATTCTTGTTTGGAAGAGGAGCCGGCACAACGTCCGGATGGGAAGGAACTTCTATGGAAATTAAATAAACTAGTGACACGTTATCTGGTAAGGCGATCCTTTTGTTTATGTTAATTTTTTTCTTTCGACAAGAAATATCCGGCAACACCTTTAGATTTATGTAATAAATCAGACCTTTTAGTGTTGAATAAAATTTCACAACAAATTAGACTTTTTAGATTTGAATAATTTCACCATGACATTAAATCTTTTAAACTATTTAAAGACCAAAAGAATACATTCCATAAACAAAAGATAATCAAATATTTCAATAATTAAAATCGTTCCATTTTTATTACATTAGGGTTTAAGTTTTTAGTTATATATACGAGTTCGGTTTCTTACCGATTCTTTGATTTATAAATGAATTTTGAGTGTTTATCCAGTTAAAACTTCTGAACTACAATATTAAATAAAACCTTAAAGTAAGGATGATTGTAATATAACATAACGAAAAATGGTTTTGGAGATTTAAACCAAAATTTTGTCAAATATATTTTAACAAATAATTTACCTCTAATAATTAGTTAGACAAAGGGTTGAGTTCAAATGAGAATGAAAATTTTGGTGAGAATGAAGGAATTAATCCTAGCCATCCATTTTGCAAAATGCAATTTTCCCCTAAAGTTAAATATCTCACAAACGGCTAATCAAAAAATTATAAAAATTGCACAATAGAAATCAGTGTTCTTTTCTCTACGATTAGACATCACACATGATATATTTTCGGTAAAAATTTTTTTTTTTGGGTTGAAAACCAGTAACACATGTGTTAGTTGCAGTAACACATGTGTTAGTGGCATGTGTTACCAACCACTAACACATGTGTTACCAGTTTTCGAAACCCACCAAAAAATGAAAAAAAAAAAAATTCATCGAAAGTATACCTTGTGAGATGTCTAATCGAAGAGAAAAAAAATACTGATTTTTATGGTGCAATTTTTATATTTTTTATACTGACCGTTTGTGAGATATTCAATTTTTAAAAATGTTGAGGGTATTATTATTTTGATAAAATGGATGGTTGAGATTGATTCCTCCATTCTCACAAACAATATTCATTCTCATTTGAACTTAATTCAGTTAGATATATATGGTGATAGATAAAAATGGTAAATTGTGTATCTATTTTCAAAGTTTGTATAAAATAAAGAAATAATTAAATTTAAGATACTTTATGAGACAAAAGATCATTAAAATATGGGATTTTTTGAAAGTATGGAAGTACCAATCGAATTGTGCCATTTGGCAAATGCCCCATTTTTTTTAACTTTTCCCCACTTTTTTAAAATTTAAATATCTTAAAAACCGTTAGTCAAAAAATTATAAAAATTGCACCATAAAAATCAGCGTTTTCTCCTCTTCGATTTAAGATCCCACAAGGTATACTTTCGACGATTTTTTTTTTTTCATTTTTTGGTGGGTTTTGAAAATTTGTAACACATGTGTTATAAACAAATAACACATGTGATAGTCGTTGATAACACATGTGATAATCGTGGGTAACATTTTTATTAATCTATCATAACACATGTGTTAACCCCCAAAAAATGAAAAAATAAAAATTTGTCGAAAGTATGCCTTGTAGGATCTTAAATCGAAGAGAAAAAAAATGACGATTATTATGGTGTAATTTTTATTATTTTTTGACTTGTTATTTATGAGATATTTAATTTTTTAAAAAATGGGGGGAAAGTGGGTTTTTGTCACATGACGCGTTTCTATTGATACTTTCATACTTTAAAAAAAACTCATACTTCCATGAACTCACCTCTAATTTATAAATTGTACACTAAATATAAAATATAAATATAAAATATAAATATAAATATTCAATAAATTAGGAATTGATGTCAGTTCAATTCAAGTTGATGTAACTCGAACCGAACCTAAACATATTGGCTACTGTGTTATCAAATTTTGATTTTTCTCCATTACCGTTTGGCTTTTTTGTTTTCTTCATGCCCCTACTTAGAAACAACGATTATACTTCATAAAAAAGGTTATTATAGTCAACATGAACATGATGTTCGATTTATTATGTCTCATCTTACTCTTAATTATATATAAAGTATTGTCATCATTTTAAAAAAAATAGATTAAATAATGATTAAAGTCTAGATTGCCTTTAAACTTTCATTAATCATTTCAATTTTTTTTAAATAAATCACTAATTTATATTCAACTCTTCGATTTAAATTTTATACATCTTTAAAGTAAATTTTTAACATATCATTTAATTTAAATTTCTATTAAAAGATGTAGATAATATTCCAAAAGACATATGTAATCAACTATTTGTAAAAGTTATGATTTAAGTTTTTTAAAAATAACTTTTAACATTATAATTTTCTTACAATTTGATGCAATGAATTCTCAACTTTTTTTAGTTTCTAATCAACAATAAAATAATAAAATATTTTATGTCATCACTAATTAAAAAATAATAATAAAATTAGTGTAAACTATAAAATATGTAAATCAACAATTAATTATATGTCATCACCACTATGCATGAGCACCTCATAGAAATAATACTAATAATACAAATTATACATGTGACAATTTCAATTTATTTACTTATTAATGAATCTATTTAAGTTATGTTTAGATTATACATGTAGGTTATAACTACCAGCCAAATAAAAATGGATGAAAGAGTCAAGTACATTGAAAATGGTCTAAAACTCTAAATTATATTGTAGTACACTAGAACGAAATTTCTTTTATGAATGTCAACAGTCAAAAAGTTATAAATTAGATTGAAAATGATCTATATTATTAAAGATAACGTATAGGTACATGTAAATTAATACTTTAAAAGTTGTTTATTATCTAATTAAGGTTGATAATTAATTTATATTGATTATTTTTTATCGGTTGTAAAATTTTCCTTCACATTTCTGATTCACAGATATTATATTTTTGGTGCACACATGTCAATTTGTAGAACATAGGGGTAATTATACAAGTACATCAAGAACATGGACTTTAAAGTTTTTATAAATAAAGTGTAGTTCATATTCTATCCGTTTTATTTTTATTTTACATCTTATTATCTTTATTTCTTCTAGAATAATTATCTAATTACAAAAGTAATTATTTAAAATTATTAAATTGTCTATTTTACACTTATTTATTATTTTCAATCATTTTATTTGTTGTAATTTTTATCTAAACTTGATTTAAATACAAAGATAAAATTGACAATTCATCTATTTATTTTAAATCAAAGAAAATTTATTGAAAAACACTTATTTTGAGACTGAGGAAATATTATTTAGGAATATGATGATTTGACAACATATTAACAACGGATGAACATGTTATCTTCAACATATTATTTAGGAACATATTAACTCTTATTACTTTTATTTATTCTAGAATAATTATCTAATTACAAAAATAATTATTTAAAATTACTAACTTTCTATTTACCTTCATTTATTATTTTCAATCATTTTATTTATTTTAGTTTTTATTCAAATTTGATTTAAATACAAAAACAAAACTGATAATTCATTTATCTATTTATCTTAAACAAAAGAAATTTTATTGAAAATCAATTATTTTGAGACGGTGAAAGTATTATTTAGTAGTATGATGATTTGACGACATATTAACAACGGATGAACATGTTATCTTCAACATCTTGTTTGGGATGTAAATAACATTCAAATTTATAAGCTACGATATAATGCAAAAAGTCTTTATTTATTTTTTTCGTTTTTAAAAATTGTTTTTTATGGAGTAGTTCTTTAATACTAAGTAGTGATTAGTTGCAATATTGGGCAGTAGCAACGTCTTATTTCACTAATTTAATGTAGGAGAATGAGAACGGTGAGAAAAGTGAGAAGGATGAGAGGGATGTGGTGCAGCGTTGTAAAGATGGGATTCAAATGTCAGAAAATGTGTCGAACAGTTCAAACGACTTTTGGAAGGTAAAAAATTTATACATGAGGTTTAAAGTTGATCATGGCAAATAAGGAATTAAGGATTATCCTAATAACTATGATTATTGATTTTTTATTTTTTATTTATACGTGAGTAATGTTAACCGTATTTATAAATATAGATTTAAATTTGTGTCTAGTAATACAACTTTTGACACATAAATTTTTTTTTTACTTTTTGTATTCACCAATCATTTTAATATATACATCAATTAAGAGTGTTTTGATTTGTTTTAAAAAAATTACTGTGAGTATGAGATTATTTATGGGGTGAAATGGGAAGGGGCACCATTTCTAAACCAATTACCTTAGGACGGATTTGAAAAAGAAACCCCACTTAAAAAAGTCTCATTCATAATTCTTTCAACCTGCACTCTTTAAATAAAGACGTTATATTATTTGTACGTATTCTTATTCTCATATATCAAAACCGATAATTCAAACACACATTAAATCTTTAGGTCTAATCTTATGCACATATAATTAGGCAATATTTTTCTTTATTTAAAGCGTCAACTATTGATGTCAGTCAATATACTTCCACTTTGATCAATTTTAACCATCTTTATTAATAATTACAAGTAAATATAATGGAGAAATTTCGACCCTTCATTATTATTTTTTCTAAAGGTGGAGACTTAATATTGAGGGGTCAAATTTAATTTTGCTGATATGTCCATGAGCTTCAAAAAATAGCAGAATTAATCCCTAAAAATTTCATAATAGTCCCTTATTATTTTTCTTCATCTGACACTTAATTGTCTTTTAAAGTACAATTAACCCCTCACACTTTAGTTAATATTTTTTCATCACTCAAAACACAAAACAACAAATGGTTGACACTGATTTTACGGTGGACAACTTTGTTTTATTCATATTACTTTACCCCTACACTATTTTATATCAGCAATAATCTTTTTTATTGTTATAATAAGTTTTTAATTCATTATAGTTAGATTAGATATGTACCACAACGAGTATATAATGAGTCAATCATTACAAATGTTCACATTTATACCACATAATCACAGAACAATAAACTAATAATAACATTAGATTAAATTAAATGCATATCATTTCATTAGTTATATTATAAAAAGAAACATATACTTTGTAAGCATGTCCCATAAGCACTTAAAAATTTTACACATTATTTATAGTTATCAAATTTCAAAATTCAATTACTATCCATTATTCGTATACTATATATCTTATTCACTTTTCAATCATATAAATATCTCTCAGTTTTTCACTAACTAAATTTCACACCTTCTTAGTTGAGTATTAAACTCATCAACTGACATTATTAAATCAACAAATCCAATTAACTTTCATAATATATACCTTATTTACTTTTAAAATATCTTACTTACTTTTCAATCTTATAAATGTCTCTCAATTTACAACTAACTAAATTTCACCCCTTATTAGTTGAGTATTAATTAATTACTTTTAAAATAATATACACCTTAAAGTAAATGTCTCTCGATTTACTTTTTAATCTTATAATATACACCTTAATCTTATCATTATTATTAATCCTTATAAATTGTTAATCTACTTTCTTTAAAAAGTTAAATTTTTAAAAATTAAAAAAGACAAAACTACCCCTACTTACAAAAAAAAATACAAAACTACCCAGAATTACATTAAATAATGATTTAATACATTAAACAATATGATACTTTCAATAGATAAACATATATAAATTTAGAAATAACAAAGAAGTCAAACTAGAGTTGAACTTCAATATGACCAAACTAACAATAAGACGATATCATTCACGTCAACTATGTAACAGTTAATTATAAAATTTCTTGATCGATTTCAAAAACCTTATCCTCTGCATAGCGCGTGTGTTTGCTAGTATCCTTATAAAGGGTTTAACCCTTTTCTTAATAAGTTAAATGTTTAAAGAACGAAAATGTCACAAATACCCTATCTTCAACGAAATAGACCAAGCTACTCTGATCTAATTTTTGAAACAACATAGGCATTTAAGATATAATTGTATATGAAATGAAATGCAATATAGTTTATAAATAAACAAATATACCATACAATCACTAAATTAAATAAGTACTCCGTTACTTTGTACGAATGTCTGATAGTTACTTATGAAATATCTTATTACTTTTCAATCTTATATATGTTTCTCATTTTACCACTAACTAAGTTTCACACGTTATTATTTAAGTATTAAACATATCACTTGACATTATTAAATCAACAAATCCAACTAACTTTCATAATATACACCTTAATTACTTTTGAAGATAATACACCCTCTCAATTATCCACTAATTATGATATGTTAATAATTTTAAAGGGTTGAGTTCAAATGAGAATTAAAATTTTAATGAGAATGAAGGAATAAATCTTGGCCATTCATTTTGCAAAACCCAATTTTCCCCTAAAGTTAAATATCTCACAAACGGCTAATCAAAAAATTATAAAAATTGCACCATAGAAATCAGCGTTCTTTTCTCTACGATTAGAGATCACTCATGACATATTTTCGATAATTTTTTTTCTCTTTTTTGGTTGAAAACCAATAACACATGTGTTAGTTGAGGTAACACATGTGTGTTACCGCAACTAACACATGTGTTACCAATTTCGAAACCCACCAACAAATGAAAAAAAAAATTTGTCGAAAGTATTCCTTATGAGATGTCTAATCAAAGAGGAAAAAATGCTGATTTTTATGGTGCAATTTTTATATTTTTTTGACTAACCGTTTGTGAGATATTCAATTTTTAAAAGTGTTGAAGGTATTATTTTTTTATGAAATGGATAGTTGAGATTAATTCCTCCATTCTCACAAATAATTATCATTCTTATTTGAACTTAATTCTAACTTTAAATTAGTTACAACATCAATTAATTATACATTCTTTTATTTAACTTTAAGCGATTTTTCTTGCTTTCTTTCTCGAGAATTGCTGATGCTCTCCGATTCGAATTCTTTCTTATGTTCTTCTTCTTTCTTTTATTATTGTATTTACATATGTTTATAGTTAAGATAATTTTTTTGTGAATTAATGAATTATAAAGTAAGTTGCGTGAATGAAGCTTTATTCCGATGGCATGATATCGTTAATGATAAAGATGAAAATATACTCGTCATATAATACCATTTGATACATATATGTTCACCTAATGTTAGATGTCTGATTTAATATTTTAAATCTTACGGAGTAGTTTTTAGTAAGATTTTTTCATAATCTTAAATAATATATAAGAATTATATGTGTGACATTATTTTTTAATTTGAAATTTAATTAACTAATCAGAAGTTATAATTTAATTAAATTAATTTTTTATAAAGTGAGTAAAATTAAAGAATTTATAACATCATAAATTATGATTTTAAAAAATAAAACAAATAACTATTTTAAGGATAAACATAGTAAACAAGATAATTAGTAAATAATACTACTAACATTATCTAAATTATATACCATTAATTAATTAATATTTTATATATATATATATATATATTAAAAATGTATAGTAAGGAATAAAAGGAATCGGATAAAAAAACTATCGTCCAATTTATGTAAAATTTATTTAGGTATGTAGCTTTGGGTTTCAAGTTATTAATAAGGTTTCAACGTTTTATGAGAAGGTCGATGACTTATGATTAATATAATATAATATGATTTATTAAAACATCTATATTATATTAACTTTTATTCAACATACTATATTAATATTACAATTTGTTTGTATTTTCATGAATGTATGGAGTATGTTTTAATTTATGATTGGAACAAGACATATTTTATGCATTAAGATGGATAAACGATTTTTATTATGATCACATGGTCTATTATCATAACTTTATGTAATGAATATTGTTTTTAGGTAGTTTCATTTCAAAAATATAGTTTAAGAATCATCTAATAATAAGATTCAAGTGGAAGAAGATAAAACTTAATTAACGTTCAAATAAATAAAAGACCGTTATTTATTAAATATCAGTGTGTATAACAGGTATTTTAAGTACTCTATTATTTTTTGAAAAAATTATTAACTCTTAAGATATATAAAAAAGATTGGCTGCGTAACGGTTTCTTTGAGGTTTGTAATAGTTTTCTATTGTTTGTTATATGAAGTGCTTCAAATTTCAGATGACTAATCATATTTCACAAATTACATTTGCAATTATTTCAAAAATATTCAAATAATATTATTTTGTATTTTTTAAAATGACTCGTGTATACACACGGGTGTAAAAACAAGTATTATTAATACACTGTTCTACTCAATCTTTTTTCTTGCACTGTGCTTATCACGGCCAAAATCTACCTAGCATACTAATTAAACGTTATTTAAAATCCTGAATTCATTACTGTCGAGTGTCTTGCAAATGTAAATGAATTTTGACGTATTCAATAATCTAAGCTATCTTTCTAAAAGGAAAAAACAAAAAAAAAGTCATAATGCTAACTCTATTAATATATTCAAACTTTCCCAGAAGACTTTTTACAGATATACAGTGTACAAAAAAAAGTCATAATGTTAAATTTTATCTCAAGTTGCACATATATTTTCAACTATTTCATTTAGAAATTTCCAAACAATTATATGCTCAATGATCATCTCTGCATGTTCGGGTGTTTCATGTATCAGATTGCCCTATATAGTCATGCCAGAAGTGCCCTACAAAAGATCTCACAATATGGTTTTTATCTCTAAATTAGCTCAATTAAATGAACTACAAGTCTCATGATCAATACCAATAATTGAAGTTTTAACTGTTAGCCCGTTAAGTTATTACTGAAGATAATTAACTCCTAATTCACATTTGACGGTGTATATTTCTTGTACGTGTTTCTAGGAGAACTAGAAAATACTAAATTAAAAAACTTAATACTTTCAATTTGAATTTTATTCTTCTAATAAGTATAAGTTGTAATTGTAATTCTCTTTTCCCCTCTTTTCACCATGCCACAGGTAGAGAAGTGGGCACATTTGAGGATTAAGCTGATAGACATACATGACTTGCCCCACACTAGTCACTCCTCTAGATCATCGTTCGAGAAGGACCACAACCTTGCTCTTGTCAAAAAAGAAATTGAATATTACGATAGAGATTATGTTTCCTTCGTAGGACATAAGAAGAAAGATGAAATACCTAAGAGACGTCACACTGTAACGATTAAAACCATTAATAAATATGATAATGTGTCCCTTACAGAAATAGGAATACTTAGCAGTTGTAAGCATCCCAACGTACAATCTTTTCTTGGATTTTATGACCAAGATAGGACGATGATGCTTTTTTATGACCATGTTTCTTTTAAGTACCTTCACGATTCTTTGAATGATGGTAATCTTACGTGGGAAAAACGTTTGAAAATCTGCATTGATGTTGCACATGGATTAGATTATCTTCACAATGAGATGGAGGATCAAAAGATGGTAATACACGGTGCTATAAGTAGTCAAAGAATTGAGTTGGATGATACTTGGGGGGCAACGATTGTTGGATTTGAAAAATCGATTATCTTGCATCGAAATCAAGATGATGATACTCTCCAACTCACCGATACGGAAGAATATTACATGGATCCAGAGTATGTGGAGACTGGTAAACTAAGGAGAGAATCAGATGTATATAGTTTTGGAATAGTTATGTTTGAAATCCTATTTGGGAAAGATGGGAATTTCCTGAGTGAGAGCCTGATTGAGTGCCTTCAAGACCAAAGGTTTGCAGGTGTGGTGCAAGAATTTATTAAAAAGGAAATGACAAAGAAAATGTTATGTCCCATAATTATGGAAGAAAATTTTAAAAACAAATCATTTCTAAAGAAAGGGCCCAACGAAGATTCTTTGGATATATTTATTAATATTACATATCGGTGTTTGGCGGAAGCCCACAACCAACGTCCAGAAATTAAAGACGTCATCAAGGAACTTCATAAAGCATTATCTTTTCAGGTAAGTTAAAATTTTAAAACATAAATATCTCATCGCTTATTTTATCCCTATAGGTACCATTGTGCTGATTGTTGTTTTGGGTCCCTGATATTCTATCCTAGCACGAAACAAATATAAGAAGATTCGATTGAGATTAAATAGAGGGCATCACTTTGCAACTACTTATTCTACATCATTGCAAAATAGATATGATCAATAACACACCTAATATAAAGTAGTTAAACGACATATTACAACTCACTCACTACAAGGAACACACTCTTGCTAAATTATATCTAAGATGACTAAACCTACAACTAAAAATACACTTGAACTAATTCGGACATGCTTAAAAGCTTGAGAAGATTATACAAAGTATTGGTGAGATATTGTTGTTGTAAGATGCGGTTGTAATTCAATAGTTCTCGCATTTCACAGGAAAACCACATGGACGACTTTCGACGTACTTTCAAAAATTATAAATGTTAATACTAATATATTGTTACTAGTAAGTTTATTTATCCGATTTTTCTTGATTCATAGGAAAACCACAAGGACCCCTTGAGAATGCCATTCGATGACCTTAAATTGGCCACACAAGACTTCGATCGTGCAAATTGTATTGGAGTAGGAGGTTTCGGGCGAGTATACAAAGGGAAACTTGCACACGGAAAGGTCAATGGACATTCTACCATCGTTGTAAAGAAATTGGATAAAAGTCAAGGTCAAGGGGAGAAACAATATTACAATGAGCTACAAATTCTATACGAGTATAATCATGAGAATGTCATTGGTCTTATTGGCTATAGCGATGAAACCGAGGAAAAACTCATTGTTTATGAGCATGCATCAAAAGGGAGTCTTGACAAGCATTTGAATAATGCTAGTCTCACATGGAGAAATCGACTTAAAATATGCATCGATGTTGCAACCGGGCTGAATTTCCTTCATGGAGGTATTGAAAAACAACTTGTGGTGATACATAGGGACATCAAAACTACTAACATTCTATTGTTTGATGATTGGAAGGCAAAAATTGGTGATTTCGGACTTTCTTTGGTAAGTACAATAAATAATGAAACAAACTTTACCATTGATCATCCTTGCGGCACAAAGGATTACGTAGACCCGATGTACTTACAATCGGGTATTTTGACTGTAGAATCTGATATTTATTCATTTGGTGTGACTTTATTTGAGATCGTTTGTGGTAAAGCAACGCATAAAATCTACAAACATAAGAGTGTGTCTCTACATAGTTTCATCAAGTACAACTTCGAAACTGGGAAACAAGATGATGTGGTATTTAAAGCTATAAAGGAAGAAATTGTTCCAGAATCATTGTCTACATTTTTAAACATTGTTTACAATTGCTTAGATGATGATAGGGAAAAACGACCAACAATTAGAGAAGTTTTAGTGCAACTGAAGAAGGCATGGGAGTTTCAAGTAAGTTATCGTAGCTTTTTGATACTAAAGTTTCTTCATTTAATTGTTTTTATACCAAAACTGTGATATGCTTTCGTTAAACAATTGGTTTCATGGAAAAGATACCGCTGGTAGTTAATTGGGTTTAACATAAGAAAATATAAAAGGCACTTTCGTCACATTTTCATTAGATGTGATGAACGCGGTATATTAATTTTTACAAAAATACTTATAATACATGACCAACAATAATAAACTAATAATCAGAATCACTTTACTGAGTTAAATCAATTGGATTAAACCTACAAACCAATAATTTGAAAAACTTGACAATCACAAAAAATCTCACTAAAGACAAAATGATAGTTTGTTGAGTTTATGATAAATATTTTAATTAATTAGATTAATTTTAAATAGATAAAAAGAAATTAAAAGTTAACGTAGTGAGAATTTAATTCATAAAATAGATCTTTTGACCTTTTATTTTGTACACAAGATGAAGATAAGATATATATAGATAGGAGCCCAAACTCGCTAAAGACTGCAAGTAAAAAATCGAGATTTCAAAGACTTCTAGCATATACTCGGTCCAAATGAAAAAAATGATCCTAGCTCATTAATTTCCTTTATCTAATATTTCGTGTATTTCTAGTTGAAACATATTAGATTCAAATGAAGTATTGGTTTTACCCTTTTATGTATACGGATGATGTTTTTGTTGTTCAGGTTATTTGGAGAGAATAAATATTTTTATTTAGATGTAAGCGGCCTAATCGGAATGTTGTCAAAAATATAGAAGAATGATAACAAATACAAGATTTAAACCAACACACTTTGTATAAACTGCGCACAACATAAACCGGGTAGAAAACTCAAAAACAAGATCTAAAATTTCACAAAAAAAAACACTCCTCTCACTCTAAACTATATCATCATCCTGAGATGATTTTACAGAGAAATAGAACAAAGGAAAGAAACCCTAAAATGTGGTTTAACTACAGAGTCAACAAGACTAAATATACACACACTAAAAATATCTGAATGAACAAAATACAGAAAAAATACAAAAGCTTATAACAGACAAACAAGTTTGACTCTAGTCCCTCAAGTCTTCAGTCTTATTGTTCCTGCACCAAACTTACACAACTTACAGAATAATACAAAAATAATACATTTACCTTCTTACCGTTGACACTCTGACCCCTGTAGTAACGTGTAAAGATAATAAGATAACCTGCACAACTTAAAGACTTGATTAAATAACAAATAATATTAGAACCAATTCATGAAGTATGTTTCCATAATAATTTGCTTTTATTTACAACCATAATTTTAACAAATGCTCCGTAACCGTTTAGACCCGTTAGTTTTACCTTTATATGTGATCATCTTGATTCCGTTAATTGCATTTGAACTTGAATACTTCTTTATAAGAAACCGACTATGATTTTATGAGAAATGTACCAATTGTGATTGGTACGTACTACTCACGACAACAAGAGTTCGATCATGCTCTTATCTAAATGAATGTTTACTAACACCTTACGCCAAATTTCATGCATGCCTTTACACGTATACGAATACACGATAACTGTTGGATTTTGATTTGCATCTTTTTGTTTAACTTGGTTTCAGGGCGGTTCACGTGTGTAAGTAGTGAACTTTTAAGAGGCATTTTTGATTAAAATATTTATTTACTATTTATTTATTTATCAACAAAACTATCTTTCTAACTCTTTTTACGTAAAATCTTTGCTGAAATCATTATCATTATTTCATATATAAGCCGAGTTCAATAAAAAATACTAAATATTTGAAAAGGGAATAACTAATAGGATTTTTTCACTCTATTCAAAAGTTTACTTTATTCGAACTTTTAAAATTAAATATTTCACAAACAATATTTCTATAAATTATAAAAATTTTATATTTGTAATTATCGTCCTTTTGTCTTTAATTAGAGATATTATAACTTATACTTTCGACAAAAAAATTTTGTACTTTTTTTCAGGTCTTGGAAAATGCACTACATAAATAAAATGTGATATTGTGTATAATCACATGATATTTATGATAAGAAAAATATGAAACTAGTAGACGATTATCTATTAATGTTATATATGTGTTAATTCTTACATGATTACAATTTAATAGATAATCAAATAAATAATTACAAATAAGATTTGGAAAATTACATTTATTTTCACCCATAATCACATATGATTAGTAGAGTTTATGTTTAATCATATGTGATTTTGTATATAATCACATGTGATTACAATTGAATTTAAATTTTATATGTGACGAGTAATTATCGATAGATGATAATTTATTCGCGATTTCATTTGATATTTATTTTACATCTACATTTACTTTTTGATCACACATTATTGCTACTTTGATATTTAATCATATGTGAATACAATTGTAATCAAGTGTGATTACAAATTTAATTTGTCAAATAAAATCATTTTCAAGTAAATTGTAAACTTATAATTGGTAATGTGATTATTTACATGTGATGATAGTTTAATTTAAAAATTGATATTAATCAAGTTTAATCACATGTGATAACATTACAAATTTTCAACACCCATTAAAAATGAGAAATAAAAGCTCGTCGAAAGTATACAATATAGGTCTCTAATTATAGAGAAAATGATAATGTCTCCAATGATGCAATTTTCATAATTGTGACGATGGTTCAGGTAGTGCAATTTTTATAATTTTTAGAAGACATCGTTTGTGAGATATTTATTTTAAAAAAAGTGGAATTGAATATTTGAAATGGAACAGTCATATTGATTTTCATTCTTCAAATATTTAACATTCTACATTAAAATTCCCTCTACTGCATATTGGTATAATAATTATCTATCGATGCAGAATCTTTGATAAATTAATTATCTCCTATAGATATAATAAAAAAAAAATCTTTCCATTGATAGAATATGCATGCAAGTTAAGCAGTTGTAAGAGTGTGTTTGGCAAACTCAACTAGTAGCTAAATGTGAAAGTCTATAGCTAGAGTTTGGAGCTTTTTTATAATTATTTGACCAAACTAGTTGAAATTTAATTAAACATGTAAATTGACTTAAAAGGACAAAAGACACATAATAAACAATGATATACGAGGGTATTTAAGTAATCTCTAAAAACTTATTTTTACAATAAACTTTTAAAATTTTGTTTACAAATAATATTAAAAGTTTGAACTTATATAAAAAAATAAGCATAAATTCTCATAAGTTCAATAAGATTGGTATCCAAACACACCCATATCATTAATACTAACATTAGTCTACCTGAAGTATAAGTAGTAACTTTTTTTTAACAAAAATTAAAAAATTAATTCATTTAATTACTAATCACGGGTGAATATGACTATACATAAATGTAACTTTCATATCCTTATTTATAATTATTCATATAAATATATATTAGGTTATAATTTTAGGTGAGTTAACATATAACATTATTACTAATCTATCAAACTACAATTTTTATTTTAAATCATATCGTATTATATACAAAATCACATATTATTATATAAGACGTTTTCTAAGGCTCGAACAACAAAATGGAAAAAATGTTTATCGAAAATTTATGTTGTGAGATCTTTAATTTAAAGAGAAAAAAGATTATAATTGTATAGTTTTTATATAATTTATTATAGATACGTCATGTTTTTAATTTCTAAAATTCGTATGAAGGTTTTTAATAGTTAAAGCATTATGATTGGTTTTTCTTTATTTATTATTTGTTAATATTAAATAGATACACCTCTGTAGAATAAAATTAACATAAAAGAATATATATTAGCATTAGCATAGTAGGAAAACTAAAAGTCCAAAGCCCATTTTTGTAACATCTCAAAATTTGTGGTAATTTAATATTTTGATATATGTGTTTATTTTATAAGTTATACAAGACATGTGTATTATTATTGCTATTGGTAAAATATTTAAGTTACCTAAACATAAGTAGTGAGGGTGCAATGTGGGTAAAATATTTAAGTTACGTAAACATAAGTTGTGACTTACTTGTTGACTTATATTGGATATGTATATGAAAGTTGATGTAGTTGTAGATTAAATTGAATGTGTAAAAGATTCCAATTGCTATTTACATTCAAATGGTTGAATTATATTGAGTATTGATGTTGAATTAGTCATTGATCAAATGTTATCATGTTGTATTAATTGAATAGAGTGATGTTAAAGTTGATGCAAGAGTTGATTGGTTAGAGTCAAAACTTGTCAAGTTAGTTACTTGTTTGACTCTATATGAATTCATTAAGCGTGAGCTTACTTTTTGAGTTGTAACCGTTTTGTAGGTTAAGAAGGAGGTACGCGGAAAGGGGAAGTGTTGGTCCCAAAGGTTAACAACAATGTTGTAGAGGAGGGGGGGGGGGTGAATACAACTTTTTCGTTTTCTTTAATTG
The DNA here is from genome assembly GCA_963921325.1 of Logfia minima. Classification (NCBI taxonomy): domain Eukaryota; kingdom Viridiplantae; phylum Streptophyta; class Magnoliopsida; order Asterales; family Asteraceae; genus Logfia; species Logfia minima. The sequence continues at coordinate 6,237,897 of OY992775.1, read as the reverse complement.
AAGTTGTGAATCAGATTCAGTTGTATAATATGAACATATAGAGGTTTTTCAAATAATTCTTTTATTTTGATAAATCAAAGAATTACAAGTTAGATGCGGAATCTCTAACTTAATTGAATACATAATCCTATCACTAACATCAACTGAGAACAGACTCAAAGCTGATTACAAGTAATACAATTCTGCTAACACAAATGCTCTATGAACTATAACTGATTCACTAAGAATTCTTGCTGTTTTCACTCACACGCACACACTTAGGCTTTGTAACCCAAGTCTGATATTTATAGTAGAGCTTGTGTGATGCTTGAAACTTGATCAGCCAATGAATGTTTTCCAGATGTCTTCATCTTCATTGGTTGACTTCAGACATGCTTGCTTGTGTGTTTTGATGAGGTATGCACGATCAGGTCTGGCAGTCTGTCAGAAAGTACATTGCATTCTTGTCTTGTAGGCTGACCATGATAAGGAAGCATGTTGTGCATAAACAACCAAGATAAGCAGGTATATACATTGAGTATAACCTCTGAAGATGCCATTCTGTTATACACATACATTCCCTAATTGTTAAAAGCATGATCACTTGAATTTGTGATAACTCAAGTGTTCTTCAGTTTCAGTGCTGGGTGAACTGGGATAATGAACTCTATCCTGGGTCTTCATTCCAATGTTCAAACTTGATCTTGACAAACAAAGAAAGTCTCCACAGCTTAACTGAAGGATACTTATAACATGTATGTGATATAACACTTTGAATATTTCAGAGCTGGTTGCTCTTCAAAAGATTTCTGTCTGCTGAGTGAACTGGCAGTTCTGTTTGCTGGGTCAGCAGAAGCAAAGGATTTCATTTTGATTGTAGTTGGTGTTGAAACCTGGAAAAAAGGCAAAATTCGTACAGAACAGGGGTGTCCGGTGGATAGCCCTATTTATCAAAAAAATAAAAATAATTTCCTTTTAAAAGTATAAGTGTTATAAGTTAGTATTTTATTTTTTTTTTAATTTTCTGGGTGTAACGATTTTCAACATATAATTTTAAGTCAAACCATAAAAAAGAACATAAGTTTTTATAAGAATCCACTATATCCTCGTTTTCTCATACATACAATAATACCATGATATAAACAGCTAAACACCATAAAACATCCATCCAATTACTGTCCAAAATACATTTCAACATTCTTACAACAATAAATCCCTAATTTTATTTTACTTTATTTTAATTATTAATTTACATTTATATTTATTTTATGTATATCTCTCTTATCTATTATAACAAAGCTATAATGAGGTTATCATTTTTGATCTAGACCACTGATTGTTCCTAATTTTACTATCAAAATCGTCCATTTTTGTGAGTAGCTAATCAAGAAGGATTGAGGTTTGTTAATTACTATAATGCCCATATTAAAAACAACTAACATACTATAATACCCATATAAATATTAAAAAAATAATATTAATTCGAATTAAAACGGAAGTCATTAATGGTAGATATTTTTTTAAGGAATGAATTTACAAATTGAATTGTTACTTATCATAACATGCATTTCTTTATTTAATAATTAATTAATAATTAATTTCATTTAATTATTTTAATTATTATATTATTTCCTTGTTTTCTTGAAAAGCATGTATCATTTCCTTATTTTTTTGCTCCGTTCAAATGACAAACGCCCGTTTCCATTTTAAAGCCAATCAAAACAAGGCATCAATTCTCCCGACTTCTTCCTCCAACTTCTTCCAGAATTCACGCATCAATTATAGGTTAGCTTTATCACATTATTCAATTCAAAGTTTGCAATCGAGATTTCATAATCATCTCTATTGTCAAGTGGTAATCATCTCATTCTTTCACCTACGTATTCGTTTTTTGATTTCAAGCGATACCCGAAGACATGGTGTTGCAAATGGCGAGTTACACCGACCCAAAGCAAGTTTGGGATGGTTTAAAAACACGGTTTTTGGGAGTGGATCGGGTGAGAACGGCTCGACTTGCAACATTGAAAAGAGAACTTGAAAGCTTGCGTATGAAGGAGGGCGAAACTGTTGATGATTTTATAACCAAGTTGACCGGTTTAGCTTCAAAGGCAAGAAGCCTCGGGTACGAGCTTGAAGAAGTGGACTTGGTGAAAAGGCTACTTGATTCGATGCCTAAGTCCTTTCTCCAAATTGTGGCTTCAATTGAGCAATGTTTTGAGTTGGATTCAATGCTATTTGATGAAGCCGTTGGAAGATTGAAGGCATACTAGGAGCGCTTAAAAGGAACGAAGAAAACGGAGGACATTCAAGGTGGTTTATTGTTGGCTAGTGAAGAAAAATCGCACGAGTGTAAGAATTGTGGCAATGGAGATTCAAATCGGGATGGCTTTGGACGTGGCCGGGGAAGGAGTCGTGGGTCCGGGAAAAGTCGGGATGGTCATGAACGTTTCCAACGAGATAAAAGCCACCTTAAATGTTACAAATGTGGTGAATATGGTCACTACAATAATGAGTGTCATAAGTGGGAGAAGCAAGAGGCAAATTTGATGGAAGAGGAGTCGGCGTTGTTGTGAATGGACGGGTAAATAACTGATTAAGGGGGTGATTGTTGGGTTTAATCAGTCATTTACGGGGTTCACGTATGCATGGCTGGACTTTAATTTAATGAGTCTTTGTGTTTTTATATGTTTTAGTTAGTAGTTTATTAGTTAGAATTGGTATTCTAGTTTGACCGAATTCTATGGATTTCTACGTTGAGAAACTATACGTGAGGAGAGTGGGTCATTAGCTAGTTTGTACCGGTTTTAAGGAGAGTCAGTGGGTAGTAGTTTAGTGCTATTTTCGTGTTTCACGTTGTATTCAGAGGGCTATATATATCGCTTTTTTCTCATAATTAAAACGAGTAGCGTGGTAGTAAGTTTGGTTTCTTTTAACTGCAACTTGCTTACAATACTTCTCTTCAAGTTCTTTCATATATCGAGTTATATTTGGTTAATGTTCTACAGAATTCACCACTCGTTGGGCTTTTCTGTACTCCCTACTTCTAACGGGGTTGCAGAGGGAAGAGTTCAAGAAAAAATTAGTTCGCTTAAACGAGAGAACAAACCGCGTCAAATGCTTCCAAAAACATCGAAATCAGGAGTTAACAAATGGTCACAGGCAACCAAAGACGTAGGTTTAGATAACCGAGTTGCCAAATCACCTCCTGAAGCACGAGTTCGCAGTCAACTGCTTCCAAGATACTGGCCAAGGATCACTGATCAAGAACTGTTGCAAATATTTGGGGAGTATCCTTTATATATTTTTTATGGACACACTTTAGAGGTAACAAAACTGATAAAAAAAATTTCAGGTCGAAACGGGTCGGTTGACAAGTTGAGTGACGCAATGATGAGTAAAAAATGGGTAATATCTGGTTTTGGGGCAAAATTAGGAAAATCATTTTTAGCTATATTTATTTGAAGTGTTTGACTAGTTAGACATAAAACATAGCCCAAATCTTAAACGTTCTTAGGTAAATGAATCAAAATTGTAGTCTTTAATGAATGCACACACAAATGTTGTTTGTTTTTCTAGTTTCTCTAAGCGGAAATATATGTACCTGTTGTGAATTTTTAGTGGTAGTGTCTGAGTTCCAGATTCTGAATCATTAAAGCTGCTTAAAGTAAATAAACATGGAATATAAATGTCATGGTATAGTTAGGTGTCTATTATCCCACCCATAGCGTTTATAACATTTTGCAGAAAAATGAGCATAAGCACACTTGTGTGAACATATTTTTAGAAAATCTGTGTTCACCTTTAACATTTTCTAGCTTAAACTCTAACTGCACTATTACTCCACTGTTTGAGAAGGTTCTAAGTGCAAGTGATGCTGGTCGAATTGGTCGCTTGGTCCTGCCAAAAGCATGTGCTGAAGTCGGTTGACTTTCTTCTTCTTTTACTAAGTTCAATCTTGTTGCATGTTCTATTCCTGATAATAAAATATTGGTGCAGGCGTATTTTCCGCCTATTGATAGTTCAGAAGGTGTAGCAATAAAATTCCGCGATGTAAAAGGGGAAGAATAGACGTTTCAGTTCAGATTTTGGCCAAATAATAACAGCCGAATGTATGTTCTAGAGGGCGTAACCGCTTGCATACAAAATATGCAAATGGAAGCTGGGGACACAGGTACCTTTGATGATCCTTGTGTTATCTATGAGCCATAGCCAAGTTATGGTTTGTTAACAGAGCATTATATGCAAATATTGGAGGTTTTAGAATGGATGGGTGGGGTGGGTTGCCTTATACACGTTTTGGTATGGGTCAGGTTGGGTTGAGCTGAATTACCTTTTGTGATATGTCCAGTTTTTTATTTCTACTTTCTTTAATAAACGATTTAGGAGGTTTAATGCATTTATAATTTTATGCGGCCTTATATTTTAAGTTCATATTGTACCGTGTTAATCATATTTAATCTGTATGTATGTGGTTGAAAAGTTCTACCGTAGTACTGTGTACTTCAATATTTCGCTCCATTTTCTCAATTTATCAAAATTTCTGCAGTAATAAATAGCCAGTTAGATCAATAAGATAAACTTTTAGTAGGATGTCAGAAAGGCAACAAATTCTGTACAAGCAACTACTCTTCCTAATGCTGTTAATGATGTACCTCCTGTCTGTACCGGGAATGGAAACTCACCATCAGTACGTTTTAAACATGCTAGTCTTTCCTTTCTATGTTTGGTATTTTAAGTCACTTTTTGCTTATTAAAGTTACCTTTTCAGGCAACGAATTCCTCCGGCCACCTTCTTCTAAGCCAACCGTTGTTGTGATAGAGAATTCTGAATTGGAAGAATACGATGTAAGCATCTGACATGAAGTCATATTTCTAAGCTATTTTAGATTTCGAAGCCGTTCTATTAGAGCTGGCAAAATGACGGGGTTGGGGTGGTTTGGTTAGGGTTTGATACATGTGACTTATAAGTACGGGTAGCATTGGGTTAATCCTTGTCTAAATCTTCTTTATAGATCATTAGTTAAATATACAAGAGTTACTTGATTTTGACAGCCAATGTCCATAAGTTATTCTTTTTACATGTATAGTCCCTCTAGTTCTCATTTTAATGATATATTTCCATTTGAACAGATTATGTCCCTTTTTGACCCTTCTTGTGGTGTCATTTTGACTAGTAAAACGTACATATTTTGTTATGAAATTTTTATTATATATTTCTGCATGTGTTAGGTTAAAATAAAAGTAAGATTCATAATTTTTGAATATGTATAAGGGGTTCAAAACTATTTATTAGTACACAAATGTACAACATCTATTTTTCTGGACACTTGTTGAGAGAATCATTTGTTTACTGACTTAAACTGATCTTCACAAAATGTGATCATACTAATTTTATAGCTAAGACAAAATTTGACCTTTAGGAAAAGGATTCACGAATTTTGGATATGTGGATAAAAAGTTATGGTCTTTCAAAGTAGGGTCAAATTCTGTCTCCTGAAGACATATTAGACACGTGTTTTTATAAAATCGATTTGAGATATCAAAACTTGTCCAAATTACATGAAACCACTTGGGTTGGAAACCTAACTTCTTCAACTTAATTTTAAGCTCAATAATTACTCAATTTGGTTATGTTATGTCCGAGTTATGATGTTCCCAAATTCGTCCAAAGTTTCTGTCAGGAAGTTATCTTTGATTTTTGGGTTTGTTTAGTTGTTTTTAACGACTTTTAACCGTTTAGTTTTATAAATCAACATCTTTAACATAAAATTAGTTGATTTTAACATAAGAGTGAACATCTAGCATAAACATACATGAAATCTATGGAATGAAGAGATTAAAGAAGAAAGTTCCTTACAAAGCTTTAAGATGACAATTTTAAGAAAAGAAAATAAGACAAGAACTTGAAAGCTTCCACCCAAACTCCTTAGAATTTGATTTCCTTAGTTTTCCTTAATGATGATGTGATTCTCAAGATTATGAGATCACAAGAACCCCATGGTGTTTAAGAGATCAAAATATGGTGAAGAATGATATATAATAATGGTGGTTCATGGTGGTTTATAGTGGTTTATGGTGGTTCAAGATGAACAAGATGAACATGATATGATGATGATGATAAACGATTTTGGGAGGGAGTAGAGAGTGTTTTGGGGCAGATTTATGTGTGTGTTTGTATGCCTAGTGATAACCCTTCAAGGATTCCAAGTATGGGGTGGGAGGTGATTGGTATGGAGTTGCAAGAAAGTCAAGGAGGAGAGGGGGGCCATGGGCCGGTTTTTTGGAAGGGAGAGGGGGGCCCTTTGGTGGCTGATTTTGGGGAGGAGGAAGGAGGGGGGGGCTCTTGTAATCCCATCTAGCTAATCTAGTTAGATATTTAGGTCATTAAGCACAAATCTTGGTTTATTAAGTGCTAATTATGTCATTAGGTTTAATTAGAGTTAATTAGAGATAATTAGAGTAATTCGAAGTGACTTAAATAATTCTAAGTCATTTCGATATCATACGTATGTTTCCGACAATTCGTTTATTGTAATTCTCGAAATCTCTACGTCTTATCGTTAATTGAGTTCGTATATTCGTTGATTCAATTATTTGAAATGTTATGCCATAACCTAGCCATAATAATTGTTATTAACTACTAGGTAATTATAATAATATTCAAGTATTTACCATTACCTCGTTCGATTAATTACATACTTTAACTTGACGTTGCACGACTTTTAGTTCATATGAACGTTTATTGATTTTCAAAGGTTGTTATGCTCATAGATTAGCATAATTATCATGATGTAAATAACTAATATTTATATTCGAATAGATTTACGTTATTTATGAAAATTGATCACCAACGTTCGTGAATGTCGGTCTCTACCGATTGTTTGTGTAGTTCTCAACGATTACAAATGCATATCGCATTAAAATAGTTTGCATCTCATATGCAAATGTGGGATTTATGCAAGACTCAATTTGATGAAAACGAATTCATATTAATTTAATAGGGAATTAGTCTAATATGTACGTAATGATAATGTACGGAATTTACTGAAATTTTAGGGTTGTCACAGTACTCATGCATGGAATTGAAATAAACCATTAAAGATGAAGAAACATGCACACTTTTAAAGTTCGCCAATATTCTAATTCAATTGTTATAACTAAGGAAACTCTATTCATAAAGCTTCATGCTGAAATTTTTTGAAAGGTTACAACTTTATTTTATTCTAGAGTTAAACCTTTGCATTCGGAATTTAAAATAAGTGTAACACTGAAAAGTCAATTATTAATCTTGTATATTGTTTTTGATTTATCTACGTGCAAGCATACAATGAAAAACATTTAACAATGTTGTTGTGTATTTCTTCTTCATTATTGCAAGTCATTGTCACTAACCACCACCGTCTCTTCTATCTATGGTATTATTGCCGCATAACGTGGGTATTCTACTAATTAGGTTCTAATGTGTTTTACACTTTTTACCTCTCACAAGTCATTTACAATACACAGATTCTTATTACTTCTTATAACTGTCCACACTCCATGTGTTGTGTAGCATACAAAAGTTTCAAGGAATACAACGGAATAACTATGGTTTTACCCCGTTGGAAATGGAGCATTCAAAAGTAATGGATGTGGACGTCGTGGTTCCCTAGGTCATGCTAGCATAAATGTCCATGCACCAAAACATATAGCTCCTCCATTCCACCATCTTCCTGGGGCTATTTCCGACAACCTCATTTTGGTCAACCTGCGTTCATGGTAGCACCGCCTATATGACTGTATGGAATCCCTAGAGGTTATGTTAAGTTATTATCAAAGTAGCAGTGTTCATGGCCTGCTTAAGATGGTTTGAAATGTAAAATCTTGATTAAACTGATAGCCTTATATTGTTTTCAAATCAATATCGACTTCATTTGGATGGTTTATCATAATAGATTATTAACATAAATATGTTACCAATTAAGATTATTTAAAAATATTTAATCAAAAGTGTGTAATTGTATATGTTTTGATGTATGTGTTATAGTTAGTTTATTATCTATATTAGTCGATTGTTGTAAATTTTGACTTAATATGTTCATATTTGTTAAATAGGACTTTAGGAGCTGAAGTATTTAAGACGAAGATATTCAAGGGCCGAAGTGCAAATTCAAATAATTCCGGGCTAAATAATCGTTGAGTTATAACTTGTACTCGCCGAGTAGAAGATAAAAATATATGAGAGTTAAAGATAATATCTAGAGACTTAATGAATAAGATTTATCTTCTATTTGAATTCATTTTTCAAATGACTTCGAGATAAAGATAGAGATGATAGTTGATAGGAACTGAAGGCTATCTTATAAGTTACCAATAGCTTTTTTCTTCCATACCAGGGGAGGTGAACGGAGTGAGTGAAGGCCCTCGCCCTACCAATAAGAAGACTAGATATATTAGAAGATAGAGAAGGAACAAAAGAACTCCAACTCATCGAGCCATTCACAGAACTCGCTAAGCCATACCCGACAATCTTCCATCTATAAATAAAAGTTATTTTCTTTATTAGGGAGATATATTTGATACTTGTATTCTATTTTTATATCAATTTTTCATTATTATCAAACATTCACATGTACTGTAAAGAGAACAAGATACAACCAACCTTTGATTGAGTAATAATATGGTTTGCAAGTCTCTTGTTCTCTATTTATGAATTATTTCTATCATTTGATTGTTTGTCCAATTAGTTTGTCTATGAATTAGTTATAATATTATATGTAGATTAATTGCTTGTATTGAAACATGGAAATATATTTTGCTAAAAGATTTAAGTTATGAGATTTCTCATTATCACTTTTGAAAATATTTATTATTTTATGATGACTCATAAACTATAATGTTTTTATTTGGCAAACGGTCTCATGAATCCTCAACCGGTATGAGATGAATTAGTTATTTGAAGAATTTATTGTTTTATAGTTTATTTGAATGAACTTTAGACTAGAACTCGACGAGTTTTGTCATAAACTCGCGGAGTTATTTGTCTAGGTTAGTCTAGATTTAATGTTGGTTTTGATTATGCATTTGTTGTTAATTTAATAGATCTTTATTCATATCAACTGATTTAAGATATATTTTTAACCGCATATAAGTTAGTTATATAATGTGATGAAAATTGTCATGTATCATTGACATCCTTAGATCAATTCATTTGGTTATTAATTACATCGTGATTTAAATCTGTTTTACTAAACTGTTCCATGAAAGTAATTACATCTATATAAATACCTTATCCAATTTATATGTTTTGTTGTTTGTGCTATTTTACCGCTTTATTAGATTAGATTATTTTATAAAATTCTGAATGATTTGATATCTACTAGTCATATCATAATTATCTGGGACGATCTTTCTTAAATTTCTATATTATACTATATATAATGATAAGTTATATTGTTTAATATATGTTTATTTTATCATAATAATTTAGTCATTTTATAGATGTAAAAAAGAGGTCCACATTTATTGACGCTAACTCATTTAACCCGCTATCTGTAAAGTGACACTCGTAAATCACATCACTTGAAAAACTGAAAAAAAAAAGTGTAGGAATAGCGTACATACTTCTACTCAACAACTTATATGCCGCATTTTATCATGTTTTGTACCTCATTATTGGAAACTGAAATCATTTCATATTGCTTTTGACTGGAGTCATTAGAACATGAAGGCATGCAGTGTCATATTGCTTTTGACTGGAGTCATTAGTCATTGTGTGGGCCGCTAGAAAACATATGTCGTGGCCCTGTTCCGTTCTCCATGCTGCAGTTGTTTAAATCCTCCCAAGACTTTTAAGTAAGATAGAGCAGAAAATGATACATATATTAATAATATATAATAACCCATATATATTATTGACAATAACAATTATTAGATTAAGTATTAACAAAAAAAAAAAAAAAACGACATAAAATTATTAATTAAGATTACTATTAAATGTGAAATAATGTAAACCATGTCTAGAAATTAATGAGTGAACTAATTAAATAAAGAAAAATCATTTAATTGATAACTTGGCCAAACATGTTTAGATATTACGTGAACAATGTCAATACGTGATAACTCCAAATCGCGTTTTTAAAGGGAAACAGTTAGCGACCTACTTAGAATACGATTCCTTTATTCTATAATAATCTTCCACTAAAAATCAAACATAGCAAAAACATTCTTCAAAATTTCATTGAGAGTGCATACAAAGAGTAAATAGATAGAGGCCAGAAAACCCAAACCAACGAGAACGAGAACAAGAACAAGAACAAGAACGCGTGTGTAGTTCGGTGCTGATTCGGTTTCACTTTGAAGGTAAACCTAAACCCAACTTAAAGATTAAATTTTTATTAGTCTCTGTTATTCAACGTGTTCATATCTATCATTATAACGAACCGAAACCACCATTAAAGTTACCGTTTCGACTACGTTATCATAAGGTCTCGACTTATAAAATATCTATCGTGTTTGAGAATCGGAACCTAAGAACTTACACAAATATGCTTTATTATGTTAGAATTAGTTTTATGTAATCAAAATTTAATTAAACAATTAAAAAGATTGAGTCGTACGAAAATTTAAAACTTCCTGTACGTACGCCTGAGGAAGAAGACGATATCATGGAATAAGTTTTGAAATTTTACATTATGGTCCCTGAACAATTTACAACATTTCAAACTAAATTAAAAGAGTTCCTTATTTAGGCTATGGTCCCTGAAGTAATTATATCTTGCTGAAAGATTAATAAAGTGTTCTAAAATTACACTAACGTCCCTGAATGATAATTTCCGCTTCAAATCGATCCCCCACACTTTTGAATTTCATTATAACTTATTCATACTTTATTATTTTAATATTTAGAAATATGAGCGTTTATTAACTTTGAATTTGGGTGTATTAACTTCAAGAGAATTCAAAATAAAATAAAGGTGGTTAAATATAGAACTTGGAATATTGAGACAACAAGAATTAGAATGATGAAATTAAGATTCTAAATTTAGTTAATCGTTATATGTAGACTTTGTGAAGTATTGAGGATCATCCTTTGATCTTGAGAGCTAGCTTTAGACATTTATCCAGGTACGGATGTCCGTACTCTTCTTTCAGCATTATCTTTACATGCTTCCTTGATTATCTTGTGATCTCTTTTTGTTATTCATTGTGAAATACTTGTGCGTTCTGATTCCTTCTATTTGAGTTAAATTGTTATATGAGTTTTGATTAAATTGTGGAAACTTTTGAGAAAACTTGCGTGAAAAATGATTTTGGAAAACTTGGTGATTTATTGGTTTGCGAGCCTTTGTGATTCATTTGGTGTAGGTTCCATATGCATGGTGAATACAATCTGGTGTTTGGTTGGTTTATATGTTCACTGTGCGACCATAGAACCCTAGAATTTTGTAGACAGAAGATAGGTATACCGAATCAACTACCTGTGGAGGTACCACAGACTTGTCATTGTGGCGCCAATGGCTTGGCACTATCCGTGGCGGTGGGATTAGTCCACGGCGTCTCCCCTTTTTGTTATATTATTTGTGTGCTTATGCTCGCGGGAGAGCTTTTGGATTATTTGGGAGGCGTATGGATGCATACTAGGATATGTTATGATATGATTTGTGTAATGCAGTTGTGTGGTGTAGTGCCATACACACCTTCCGATTTAGGGTAACAACTGGAGTCGCGACCAGTGTGTTTTTGTGATATTATTTGGCACCGGTGTGGTGCAGTTTGGATACTTTGTTTTGTAGGGTACTTGGTATAAAATTAACCCAACCCCTCGTTGCTTCAGCCTTTATTTCATTTGTTTACTCTGGTGTAAATGTGGTATTACTCGAAGGGTGATTTTTGGAAAATTACATTATTTATTTTGTTTCATTTTTATATTGAGATGTTATTACTGTTATACTTTGTTTCTGTCAACATCCGCGCACTAAGCGATTCGCTCAGCCGCATTTTCTTTTCCTGCGGCAGGTAATCAGGGTACTATGAGATGAGTGAGAGAGCTTCAAGATTCTTGGAGATACCTTAGAGACCTACCTTGTTTTAATTAGTTTTGACTTATTTATTGTTTTGAGATTTTAAGTCATCGTTGGAGACAACATTTATGGTTGCATTTAAACCTTGGTTATTTATTATCTTAAGAAAATTATTATAACTTGAATTATTTAGTAATAAATGTGACCTTCTATTTCATTATTGGAAGGGGGTTGTCGCACCCCCAAGACGCGTGGCAGCGGAAGGTATGGGGTGTCATGGGGGCGCCGACCAAATCAAATATCACAACACAAGAGTTACAACAAACGACCTCTATATGAGACGTTTTCAAAAATCATTACATTACAAACTTAAAAGTGTTTACATAAAAGCTAGGAGTTCGCATCCGATTCGTAGAATCACATAACTATTATTACAAAATATAGTAAATGCAATCTAATTCCTTGGTTGTTTCAAAATATGCGACTCGAGATATTGCTTCCAAAGCATCTTACTGCGGCTGGTCACCTGAGAATACATACTAAAAGAGTCAACATAAAGATGGTGAGCTCATAGGTTTGAAAACAATTGATATTATATTATATGGAACGTGTGGAACACAAGATTTCCTGTTTGTATCATCCAACAATGATAGTAATGTATTACAAAAATGTAAAAGAGGTGTATATTGTTGCCATGAGCCCATAGTTCGAGCTTAACTGTGGTGTCGGGTCACAATCAAGTGCCACGATCGTGGTGCCTCCCAGCGAGTGCCTAATCCAACACTCGTAAGAACAAATGATAATGCGTCCGTTTGACCAGTTAGTGCGACTAACCCGGACGGGGGGAGTCAATCCCAAATAGTACTATTCATTAACATTCACGCTATAACGATACTAACAAACTATGTGTGGGGGACTTCCAGGATTAGTTAAATAACTCATGCAACCAATATATCGTGTTTTGTACTTGCGTTCACATAAAATAGCAGTTGTTAAAAGCAGTTGTATGTATTCTCACCCCTGAGTGGAAATAGTAGAAAAAGGGGCTATGAAACTCACCTGAGATTAGCCTGTTATTTAGCAAATAACAAGTAGCAAACAATTCGTGTTCCCAATAGTAATCTTCTAACGCCCTAGACGTATAAGATTGTGTAAGTAGATGTCTCAAAAGACCATCTATAGTGATTGTATAAGTGGAGGGTTAATGTCCATTTATAAGTTAGTAGTTCACTTAACTAGTATGTCCGTTCTTGTTTACTTATCGAAAGACGTGTACGAAACGTTGGTGAAAGTTTGTGAAAACATAATGTTGATTAGAGTGGTAAGTGGGTGGAACCCACGAATGACAGGGGTCCGGAGGCAGCGCCCCTGGTGGCGGGGTCCAAGGGGTGACAACCCCTGATGGGGTCCAAGGGGCAAGGCCCCTGACTGGGGTCGAGCTGACACAAGAATTGATCCTTGTTAGGTCCATTCGTTCATGTAGCATTACTCATTCAGAATTGATCCTTGATAGGCTTTTATCTAGGCTCTTTTCGTATATAAATTCTTAGCATAAACAATAATAGAACTGTAAAATAAACCTCCAACATGTGCGAGTGTTTGTCTAATGATGTTAACTTCATTATATTGGGATAATGTAATTTAACAACTCTCCTTCGATTGGTTACAACATGACACTAAGTCCACTAACAACTTCAATCCTTAACAAAATAATATAACTAATCATGATGTAACAACATCATATTTAATATTTAAACAAGTTCAAAATAAAGCTTCTCAGATAATACAGTAATATAATATAATATCTTTCATATATACTCGTATTTTTTAGGGTAAAAACCATAAAATAAAGCTCTAACATGTGCAATAGTTTATTTAACAATTATTGAGATCTGAACCGGCAAGTTGAATCGGTTTCCACTACAATATACAGTGTGTTTTTTGCGACTGAAACAAAACAGGGGTCTATCATTTTAATCGGTATTAAACTATGTTTTCCCTTTTCCTACCACATAGAAACATTCAAACACATTTTCCCCTTTTCATTTCTACTAAAATCATATATCTTACTTTCTCCGTAGATTGTAACCCTTTTGTTTTTGTGCTAATTAATTTTCACTTGAATATAGATCGAAATATGGCAGCTACAATCGCTGGGATTGATCACTTACAAATCCCACTTGAAAAAATACTAGATGCCACCAACAACTTTTCTGATAAAAATATAATTGGGAAAGGTGGTTTTGGAAATGTTTACCGAGGGAAACTTGAGCACGACGGTACGAGGATAAAAGTTGCTGCTAGGAGGTTAGATCGTAGGTACGGGCAGGGGGACGTTGAGTTTTGGAAGGAGGTTTCTGTGCTTTCTAGTCTCCAGGATACGGCTGGTATAGTCTCTATGATTGGTTTTTGTGATGAGAAAGGTGAAAAGATCATCGTAAACCAACATTATCGCAAGGGAAGTCTGTTGATGTATATAAACGACCCAACCTTCACATGGAAGCGAAGATTGACTTTAGCTGAGTTTCTTTTCTTGGGAATGCTCACAATTCATAGCGAGATGGGAAATGAATATATCATACATCGTAACATTAACAGCTCTACAATCTTATTAGATGATGATGGGTGGCCTAGATTATCTGGATTTGAATTTTCCATCAAAGTTCCGGGGGAACAAAAGAAGCGAGTTATTCTCTCGGAAACGATTGGTACAAAAGGGTATATAGACCCTGCAATTGAAAAGTATGGAGGTTTGACTTACAAATCCGATATTTACGCAATGGGCGTCGTTTTATTTGAATTGATGTGTGGGAGGAAAGCATTCGAAGAAAATAAGTTGCTAGTTCCACTTGCCAAATTTCATTATGAAAATGGAACACTGAAAGACATAATTCATCCTGATTTATGGAATCAAGTCGACCTGGATTTATTAAATGACTTTTCAGAAATAGCTTATTCTTGCTTAGAAGATGAGCCAGCCCTACGCCCGGATGCGGAACAAGTTCTTGAACTAATTTCGTTACAACAGAGTTATCGTTCTATAAATGTAAGACGATCCCTTATCTTTAAAAATAAATAGTTTCCGTCATTTGGTCATAACCTTTTGGATTATTATGTAACGAAGTAAACTTCATAAAGTTTATAGATTCATTTCATTTTAGATATATAGCCAATTCATATGTTTTTATTTGTTTCAAATGATGAAGGAGATTGAATTCATTCATATATTAACTAATCAACCACATCAACAAAAATTTTATTTACTGCGTGCAATATGAACCTAATATTAATTTTTTGATGTCTTACAACATATATCCACTAACTGTTTTGAACTAAGTCTTACAACATATAACCACCAACTGTTTTGAACTAAGATAAGGGAAACTATTTCTTTAAATGGAGCTATAGTTTATGACCTTCAAGTTTCTATGAATGGAGATATAGTTCATTTTGTATATAATCATTTGACAACATGTTATCTTCAATATGGTGGTATTATTTTCTGATAAATTGTCTCTTAGTTTCTTTTTAAGTAGTGATTAGTTGTAATGAGCAATAACGTCTTAGTCATTTCACTAATTAAATTATTGTAGAATGAGAAGGATAAGAAGGATGGGGAGGATAAGGAAGATCTGTTGTTAATGTTGAACAAATCATCATCCAATCGTTGGAAGGTAAGTAATTTATATATACATATATATATATATGTACGTAGTACGTTTACGGTATTGTGGTAAATGAGGATGTTAGGAATTACAGCTGAAACAAATCAACAAATAACTATCTATTTTTAGCAAAAACAAATTCACAACATTCGTGTAATTAAGGTTACACTTACAAACAATAAACGGATAAAAGAATCAAGCAAACAAGATAAATAATGAACAATATAACACACGGGCATAACATGGTTATGTCCGATCTCCAACTTGGAGATCGGTTTAGTCCACGGGCCAAACCAGAGAGCTTTTTTCCTATTATTTTCGGATTCCAAATGTTACAAATACATAGGATTTACTTATATAGGAAATAGATAACTTTGAGAACAAGAAATATGACTTTTTCTGCTGACCATGATTTCGCGGCACGATCTCCTCAGATCGTGTTCCCATCTTATACTTTAGTGGCGTGATCTTCATTTTTTGTGGCGCGATCTTCTATCTTCCTGTCATGATCTTCAAACTTTGTGGCAGGATCTCCATTCTTTCACAATTAATTTTAACATTCCCAACAATCTCTCACTTGAAGATTAATCAAACCCCAAAACCAGTAATCCTTTTCAATCTCGTCCAGTGAACAATGTCACCCGTTCAAACTCTATACCGCCGAAATACCATTTAGGACACGCTGCTCGACCTTGCAGAGTTGGAAGACTTTGATACAAAGCTACCAGAACATACACCCCGAAAGTGAGACCACTCTCTAAACATCCAATAAGATTCTACAAGAGACACCCATCTCTTCAACTCATCGATAAAAACCACCTCTGATCTTGGCACTGACATGTCATCAACCATCTGTACAAAATTTCTTCTATCCGATTTTCTTTCCCAGTGTTCAGAAAATAGCCGATATAACCAACACATAGATCATCATCAAGGTTTACCCATGAGAACTCAATCATAACCAGAAAGACCTACTACTTCAACTTCGCTTTCCCGCTGGTGCACTGACCTAAAACATAGCTATGATATCTATGAACACATATTCTCCCACTCAGTCTGCTCCCAGTGTTTGAATTAAAATAGCAAACAAGGCTCTATGAGAACAATTTTGGTTCATAACACTCGGTTAATCGCAACTTACTTTGCCATTGGAGAGTAAAACTGAAGGTGTGAACGCTCTGGTGTTCCCGGAATCCGCACACTAAATCCGTAGAAACTCGAGATCCATCAATGGCACAACTGTCTCAAAACTCGCACAAGTTGCCAAACTTCCACTAGCTTCAAGACTTCCCTCAGTTACCAAACTCCTAAGAGTTTTCGAAACTCTCAACAATATCCGGAAACTCATTAGGACTTACGAGATTATCCGCCTCTAACCCACTTGAGAATTCTCAATCGATTCCTCTAGAAGATTGGTTGGATCCTTGAACCAAACCTGTCACCTAATACCAAAGCCCTACCAAACGCTTTCTATTCGGCATCTTCTTGAACCGATATTCCCAAGTGTGTAAGCTTTAACATGTTTAGTCATTCCAAGAAAAACATGGAATACGCAACCAAAACATGGTCTCCCATTTTAACCCTCGATCGATAATCAAACTCCCTCGATAACTTCCACAATCGATTACCAAACGGATGGGGTAATGTTTATTACCCAATTACCCAACTAAGAAAACCGTCCTCTTGAGCTCCGTAACAAACCTCGCATATTTGAGAATCCAGTCATGTCAAGAAGTTTCGAGAATCACATCCCACACTCGCAACATTAAACTCCCTCTCATCAACATCTCGCAAGAGAAGAAATCCAATAACATTAATCTTTTTAGAACGGGATTGCAAGAATGATGAACCAAAATCCAAAATCTAGGATTCCAAAAAAACCCTCACCGCAACGAAAATCCACCTAATCTGACCGCCTCAAATCGCCTGCAATTATTCACTATCACACCGTGATCAACACTCTGTGTCCCGTAAACAAAACTCGCGCCACGAGCTTCGTCCTATAAAAACCAATTACGAAAAACACACAAAGATTGCATCGCGATCATCGAGCGTCGTGTCACAAAACCCTAAACAGCAGCCAACCTTGATTTTACAATTGTAGCATATCTAAAACCACGTCGTTCCAATTGTTCCCCTGATGGTTCTCTTCAACAGAATCTAGATCAACTTTGATTATATGGCCACAATAACCCGAGTTCTCCATCTTCCAAAAAACTAAAACCCTAACCATCAAAACCTATTGATCATGCCTACATCCGCTATTGTTCCCAAATCGCTCAACCTAGAGCTCTGATACTAGTGGTTAGGAATTACAACATAAACAAATCAACTAACATCAACTTATTGTTAGCAAAAAGAAACCACAACATTCGTGTAATTAAGGTTACACCCATAAACAATAAATGGATATAAACCAAGCAAACAAGATAAATAACGAAAAATATGACACACAGAGCTAGCGTAGTTATATCCCATCTCCAACTTGGAGATCGGTTTCGTCCACGAGACCAAACCAGAGAGTTTTTTCTATTATTTTTGGAGTCCAAAGGTTATAAATACATAGAGTTTACTTATATAGGGAATAGATAACTTTGAGAACAAGAAATTTGACTTTTTCTACAGACCAAGATTTTGTGCCGTGATCTCCATAGACCGTGTCGCAATCTTACACTTGGGTGGCTCAATCTTCAAACTTCGTGGCACGATCTCCATTATGTTCCAATTAATCTTCACATTCCCAACAGAGGATTATCCTAATACTTATACGGGTTTAGCTAACTTATGCTGGCCCTAAAAGTATAGGTTAATAATTATTGAATTAAGTTTCAATTTCCTTGTTAAATTAAGAATCCACTTAAACATGTAGAAATTTGACTTAGTTAATGTGTACTTATTGTATTTTTTTAGATATACATAAAAACCATCGAATTTATTAAACACTTGTTACCGGTGTGATATACAATAATCCTAATTTACTATTAAAATTTATGATAAATAATATCATTCAATATTTAATTGAAATTGATGGTTAGACGAACTTGGCTATCTTCTCCATGAAAAAAAAATGGCTATCACCGAGAACTGATACTTAAAATACGTTAGCTACTACATTTAGGTGGCCATTTATATTTCTTGTACATTTCTAGGAGAATCACAAAACACCAAATAAAAAAGGAAATTATTACTTTCAATTCCATGCTTATTCTTCTAAAAAGTATAAGATGTAATCATATTTTCCCTCTTTTCACAATGTTACAGGTGGAGGAGTTGGAACATTTGAGAATTGAGCTAACAAACATTTCTGAATCGCCCAACACTAGTCAATCCATAGCATCTTTCAGAAACAGGTACGGCAATCTTGTTAGAAAGGAAATTGAATGTTTCGATAGAGAATGGAAGAATAAAGATGAACTACTCAAAAAACACCACACAGTATCGGTTAAGACCATTAAATATAATGCAGATGTGTCCCTTACAGAAATAGAAATACTTAGCAGTTGTAAGCATCCCAACATACAATCTTTTATTGGATTTTATGACCAAGATAGTACACTCATGCTTTTTTATGAGTTTGTATCTTTTAAATACCTCTATGAGTTTCTGGGTGATGCTCATCTTACGTGGGCAAAACGTTTGAAAATCTGCATTGATGTTGCACATGGATTAGATTATCTTCACAATGAGATGGAGGACCAAAAGATGGTAATACATGGTGATATAAACAGTACAAACATTGAGTTGGATGATAAATGGGGGGCAAAGATCGTCGGATTTGAAAACTCGGTTATCATGCATTTGAATCAAGATGATGATTATCTCCAACTCAAAGAGATCGCTAGTACTAAATATTACATTGATCCAGAATATGTTGAGACTGGTAAATTAAAAAGGGAATCAGATGTATTTAGTTTTGGAGTAGTGATGCTTGAAATTCTATGTGGGCAGTGGGGGCCCGAGATAACACAAAATGAGGGACTAGAAGAAAAAGGGTTGATACCTTTGGTGCAACGATGGTTTGATGAGGGAACAATTAAGAAAAAGTTATCTCCTATTATTCAAGAAGAATATAATGGAAACAATTTATTTCTAAACAAAGGGGCTAACAAAGATTCTTTGGATACGTTTATTAGTATTACAAATCGGTGTTTAGCGGAAAATTGGAACCAGCGTCCAAATATGAAAGCGGTCATCAAGGAACTTCAAAAGGCATTATCTTTCCACGTAAGTAAATATTTTAAATGGTTAATAGACAAATATGCTACTTTACTTTGAGAAAATTTCAATAAGTCACTAGACTATTAATTTGTTCAATTGTATTACTGAACTACTTTCATTTCTAAACTAAATTTTTTACGTTGTAATAATTATAAATTAAGTAACTTAATTAAATTTATAAGTTAAGTAAAGTGATGTGGATGTTAATATTATAAGTTAAGTAACCTACATATCGTGATTTATTAAGTTCGTAATTCTTAACAAATTAATAGTTTATTAAATTAGTTGAACATTTTCACAAAGTAAAATAATCTATTCGTCCATTAACCCTATTTTATAACAATAATATATCGTTTTCTCTTTGTTTATTTTATCCCTACTTGTATCATTTTTGCCGATTCTTGTTGTTGGTCTCAAATATTCTCCGATCTTTAAAACAAAAAGAAATTTTAGAGTGACGGGTGAATAAAAATCTTAACTACAGAACATACATAAAAAGGTTGGGTCATCTCAAAAAACCTTTTGTCCAAAGAAGATTGATCTGTAAATAGTTTGTCAACATTTATTACAAAAACTATATTGTTTCGATAATACTCTGATGGTTAAAATTATAAATTGAAAAACACACTTTAATTTTTGTTCCAAGTTAGATAACGAACTAATTTTATTACCAAGGTAAGTAATGTACTTTGTAAAAATGTCTGGGCGTTGGTAATAAGATTCATAAGTACATTACGTATCTTGAAAAAATTATGTAAAGTACGTTACTAATTGGTAGCACTTTTTAGCCGTACATTACTTACCTTAGTAATAAAATCAGTTTGTTATCGACTATAACAAAAGTTAAAGTACGTTGTCAATCTATATCTTTAACCCTTAATTTAAAATGATATAAAGTACTGTAGACATTACAAATATACTTTAGGAAATTTTTGTCCCGTTCTACCCATTTTCTTTTTAGCAAATATAAACAGAGTATGTAACAATCAACACACAAAACAAGTTTTGCATTAAAATAAAACATAAAAAGGTAGTCTAATACCTTAACAGGAATTGTAGGGTCAGACAACCTGCAATTGTGAAGCATAAACCTTCTTCAACTGAAAGGGTTTGACTTTCGATATCAGACTCTTCAGGCTCCATTCCAAATTTTATCCCAAGTACAATATGAGAAGTTCCCAAAAAGGCAATGATAACTAATAACTAAATAAATATATAATGATTATGGTGATAAAAATTAACAGGAGATAAAATGAAAGAACCACTCCTTTTCAATTGAAAGGACAACCTTTTTTGTAAACATGGTGTTCTTTCTGTCTAAGATATCAACAAACTTGCATATACGTACTCTGAATTCCGAGTAAAAGTTAGATTTATCCAAAATGATATGTATTAGTTTCCGATTATAAAGCATCCCCTCAATTCTATAAGATCATCAACCAAAAATTCGTTATGATGTTCATAGGCATGGCTTAATTCTAAAATTTTCCTAAAGTCTAATTTAATCATATGATTCCCTCTTCAAATCATGTACACAAAAAGCATAACACATCCCTTTAAGTACACTAAAATAACATTTATACTAATACTAATGACCATCTATTTAAGTTTTATCACAGACTTAAGCGGGTCAGAAGTCAAAGCACAAACTTTTTCTTTTTCTTTTTTGTCAACCTTTTGTACCTGTGTGCCTATGTGCTTAATTTGCTGTTGCAAGTTAACCACCAATTTGTCAAAACTGTCAAAAAAGGAAACCTGAATTTCACAGAATGGCAGCTTCTTCTTAACTTGAACGAAAACATGGTCTTGTCAAATTGAGGTAGACGTCATACTTGATGCAGATTAGAGTTGCAATACTATCGACTTTCAATGTACTTCAAAAATTATAAATACTATTACTAATAGATTATTATTAGTGAATTTATTCATCCAGTGTCTTTTGATTCACAGGAAAACCACAAGGACCCCTTGAGAATGTCATTTAATAACATTAAATTGGCCACAGAAAACTTCGATCGTGCAAATTGTATTGGAGGAGGAGGTTTTGGGCGAGTATATAAAGGAAAACTCGCAAACACAAATAATGGACATTCTACCATTGTTGTAAAGAAGTTAGATAAAAGTCAAGGTCAAGGAGAGAAACAATATTACAATGAGCTACAAATTCTTTACGAGTATAATCATGAGAATGTCATCGGTCTCGTTGGCTTTAGCAACGAGACTGATGAAAAACTCATCGTTTATGAGCATGCATCGAAAGGGAGTCTTGATAATCATTTGCATAATGCTAGTCTTACGTGGAGACACCGACTTAAAATATGCATCGATGTTGCAACTGCGTTGAATTTCCTTCATGGGGGTATTCAAGGACAAGAGATAGTGATACACAGGGACATCAAAACTGCTAACATTCTATTGTTTGATGATTGGAAGGCGAAAGTTGGTGATTTTGGACTTTCTTTGATAAGCCCAATAAGTAAGAAAACAAACTTTACCATCGATCATCCTTGCGGCACAAAGGACTACGTGGACCCGATGTACCTAAAATCGGGAATTTTAACCGTAGAATCTGACGTTTATTCATTTGGTGTGGCTTTATTTGAGATCTTGTGTGGTAGAGCAACATATACAATCCCCAAACATGAAAGTCTGTCTCTACTCAGTTTCATTAAGTACAACTTTGAAAACGGAAAAGAAGATGAAGTGATGTTTAAAGCTATAAAAGAAGAAATCGTTCCAGAATCATTGACGACATTCCTAAAAATTCTCTACAAGTGCTTAGATGATGATAGGGAAAAACGACCAACAATAAAAGAAGTATTAGTACAACTCGAGAAGGCATTGGAACTTCAAGTAAGTAATCATATCTTTAGATGCTAAAGTACGTTTCAGTTAAATGCTTTTATACCAAAACAAGAATATGCATATGCATTCATTAAAAACTAAAAATAATGAACCAACATGCATGAAATACACACAAATTGTAGTACTACGTATTAAACAATTGATTTCATGGAAAATATACTGCAGTTACTTAAATGGGTTTAACATAACAAAATGTAACGCACTTTCATCAAATTTTCATTGGATGTAATGAACTGCATTATGTTTTTATATAAAAAAGTATTTAGAGCTCACGTACGAATTATAGGAATCGATCACTTACTGATCGAGTTAAACCATTTAATTGGATTAAACCTCCAAACAAAAAATTTGAAAAAGTTGACAGTCATAAAAAATCTTAGTATGTTACATGATGGTTAAAATGGGCAAAGGTTGAAAGTTTATTGGGTTTACGAGAGATGAAAAGCTAAATTGATTTAAAACAGACAAAATGAAGGTATGTAGTAAGAATTCATTCATAAATTCATGGATCTCTAACTGTTTGTTTAGTACACAGGATAAGGGTAAGAAGATATAGGAGCCGAAACTCGCTAAAGACTGGGAGAAAAATATTGAGATGTCAAAAACTTCCACATCTCTCCGTCCAAATGAGAAAAGGATCCACTCCAATCTCTTTTATTTCGTTCCAAAATATTATATCTGAAAACAATACTGGTTTTATCTTATAATGTACGCTTATGAATGACTCTGTAGTTGCAACTGTACCATCAAGAATTTTATCCGAAGCCAATTGTGATTGCGTGCATAACAGTACAGTTCATGCTCTTAGATATATCAATGTTTATTAGCTTATATCATTAAATCCAGTTCTTCTAATTAATATAAATGGATGTTTACTAACATCTTAAATTTCATGTCTGCCTTTACGTACACACAATATATATTGGATTTTGATTTGCATCTCTTTGTTTTGCCTTATTTGGTTTCAAGGCTGCTCAACCCCGTAAGTGGTCTAAAGTGAACTTTTAAGAGGAGCCATTTTCCATTATTTAATCTATGGTTTAGTTTTTTGTTTATTGTTTATGTATATCAAATCTATCTTTCTGACTTTTTTCCAAAAGGATTTGATCCATCAAGGTTTTTAACGAATTTGTGGAAGCCAATTCCTACATATTCGTATATATCTTTTGGGGGTGGTATGCTTCTGTATACGGAACAAGTTTGCAAGGGTTGAAACGTTAATTACAATACATAAGCTCGTGACTGTGTACGAATTGTCGCTTGTGTATCCAGATGAAGTGATCACTCGACATCCTATGCCATATCCTTCTATGGGTCTACCGATCAAGGTCATTCCAAGAAGTACCACAACCGAAATATATTAGTTATAAACTTATAACTGTATTACACACTTTCGTTAGCATCAAGGTCAATGATGCCGGCTATTAATGTATAACAAAAGCATATATCCTATAATGATAAATTGATCTTTACATTTAAGTTTCATTTGTCAAATTAAGTTTTTAATGGTTCACCGATGAGATATGCTTATGCTCTAAGCTTCATACTCATCTTGATTGTTAGTTTATTACTTTTACATTTGAAAATTTATAAGAAAGTAACATTTGGTTATTGATTATGTCAATGTCAATGATTACATGTGAAACTGTTTATCAAATAATTAAGCTAACAAATTTAAAGGAAAGGTTCGGACCTTGTCACCAGAATACTCCAATCACACCGCCTAAATTTTAGTAAAAAGGACTCGTCATCATCCATTTACCCGTTTTAAGTTAAAGAGAGTAACGATTCCTTTGACGACATATTGTCTGTATCTCATGGTTTTCGAAACATTACCTACAAGAGTGTCTATTCACTGCGAATACATCAATAAGTTTAAAAATAGTTTTCTAAATATTTATTGTTTATTATTTATTCGCTCTAAATTTCCTTTCAAGGTTGTTTAAAATGAGAGTCTAGTGAAATGAAATAAAACAGATCACTGAATTCGTTAATAAATTTAATCAACTTCACTAGTTGATAATGAGAGATAAATTTAACATGAGAAGTTAACTAGTAAATTAGCTTTTTTTCTTCTTTTCAGTTTTTTCTTTTTGTTTTTAAAAGTACATAAAAGAGTATGCAAGACTGGGCCCATTAGTGTTCAAGATTAGCCCAATTATGATAAAATAATCATTAAAAGTATATTAGCATAGTAGTAAAACTAGTCTAAAATTCTAAAACTCATTTTTAACTGTTGTTATAAGTCCAACCAAATAAATATTACTTGATTAAGATCAACAATAATAATAAAAAAAAAACATACCTTTTTATTAAATCCACGAACTCCTTGTTTCCTCATACAATAATACCATGACATAAACACCATACAACATCCAATTACCGTCCAAGATTTCTTTTCAAAATTCTTACAACATACCCTTAAATTTTATTTAATAGTATTATATTTATGGGTTTAGCGTAGAGGAATGCATCTAACTTTTGCGGGATATTTATTGTGTATACTCAACTTTAATTTGCTCCATTGTGTGTACTCAACCCGAGAAAAAGTGCATTTAATGTGAGGTACCGACTAGCATAATCCACGTCACCGGTTTTCTACCACGTAAGCGTACACATGGCACAACATGTCAGCGGTACATACTATAGACTTCAAACAATAGTTAGGTACATATAATATCTTCGAACACGTGAACCAAAATCTTTGCTAGAAACTTGCAACTTCCGGCCGAAAGTTGCAGGTTATCTGTATTGAACTACTTTAGAAAAAAAGCATCATGTACTTTCAGCAACATAGCCCTCAGCCTTTTCTTAAAATTATTGTCGGCTTGCCTTTAACGGTTGCTACTTGCCGAGGTAAAATTGATAGTCTTTAAATTATACTCTTCTCAGTGTTGCAATTATTTGCCTTTTTATGTATGTATTTTAATTAGTATCTCTAATCTAATGTATAGAGACATCATGCATTCCATATTATAGTATGCTCTCCTTTATCCTTTTTGAGTTAAAGCTTTATTTTCGCAAGTATTGTATATTTTCACTTGTAGCAACTTAATTATTCTATTTGCTAAAATTGATAAAAGCACTGAAGCACGCAGAATGAACAACTGTAGCTATGGACTCGAAGTTTGATGCAAGCAAGTAACTATAAAATGCCTAAGATTGCACACTCGTACTATTAATAGTTCGTTTATTTATTCTTTTAATTTACTTTGCATATTAGCAAGTCCTATGCTTGTGTTAAAAAAGGAACCTACAATTACGATAGCCGGAGAATTATTTCAGTATGTTATTTTCTGATGCATTTTCTTAACTAGTTTGAATGTAATCCATTAAACAATTGCACTTTGACTTATTACTGTATTAAGGACAAAGGGATACAAATTGATGGTTCTGGTATGAAAAGCTTTTTATGACATACGAAAGTAATGTTCTTTTTGTGATTTGCTTCATGATCGATTGCAATATCAGTGGTGGCAATTGGATTAAAGTTCCAGCTTACAAATACAAGAAGACAGCAAAGAATTTTTAGTACTCACAGTTAGTGTTCGATTGCCAGTATCCTTGTTTAAGCAATGCTAGTGATAATCTTATCTAAATCAAGTCTTTTACGTGTTGAACTTTACCCATTATGATTATTGAATTTCTTGACAAAGATTATAGTTATACAGATCTAATTAACCATGTTCCAGAAGGAGTATTTTCAAAAATGGGTCCATTTCGCATATTGAGTTTTGACATTGAGTGTGCTGGTCCTAAGGGTTTATTTCCTGATGCAACATGATCCCGTCATTCAGGTTGTAACATATACACCTATCAAGTTCTGGTCGGAAGTTGCAGGTTTCCGGTAAAGGTTTTGGTTCACGTGTTCGAAGATATTGTATGTACCTAACTATTGTTTGAAGTCTATTGTATGTACCGCTAACGTGTTGCGCTATGTGTACACTTACGTGGTAGGAAACCAATGACGTAGATTTTGCTAGCCGGTACCTCAAATCAAATGCACCTTTTCCCGGGTTGAGTACACACAATAGAGCAAATTAAAATTAAGTACACACAAAGAATTTTTTAACGATTAATCTTTGCACATAAGAGTTGCTTTTTGGCACACAATCTATGTATGACCATTGATGAGATACTCTTTCTTAGTTGATGGTTGTGACACGACTTCTGTATTTTTTGAATTATTTTGCAACAAATAAAATAAGAAAATGAAATCCCAATAGTTGGATGGTTGGTAACATATGCCTAGTCATAACGTATCTTTAAGGTCTCGAAAGGTTGAAAAAAAAGAAGCTTAGAAACGATCACAGAAATACTGGTTAATTAAGCCAAAAAGACTTATCTCTAAATAGCCTGAATTATCTCTTCATTTACCTGTTTGGTAATAAATGAGATAACCATGCAAATTAACCGCTATCCCAAAATGGACAATCCAGAATAAATTTAATCAATGGTTAACGTCTATCATCAAAAACTGAGTAAAATATCTAGAATATTACAATGATGAGTTTATACGCACTTAAATACGTAATAGACCAAATCAAGAGATTTCAAGTGTTTTATCTAGAATCTGTGAATAAGCTTTAACATATATGTATAATTTTTTTGGATTCCCAAAATCAACCTTCCGGTCTAAAATTATGAACTTAATTGGTGGGTCGTCCGTCGTCCATTTAGTTGAAAATTATCAAACATGCTAATCAACTCGTTGGATCCCATAAATGGGCCGGGTCAAGTCGGGTGCAGATGAAGATCTGCCACATTGAAGTCCTAAATTGAATACTCTAAAACAGGCAAATATCGGTGAAATCAATAAACTACTACCCAATAAATTTCAATCACTTTAATAATAAATCTGATTTTTTGGACAAACGAAAATATGCTAAGCCGGATACTTCAAAAACTGACAAACATATAGTTCCAATCCCCTAAATATGTAACTTGCAAGTTGCAATATTATATATGGCTTGAAAGCTAATTTGTAGGAATAAAATACACATACATTGTTCACAAAGAAATGGTAAAGATACATCAACCTATAGGTTTCTTGTGGCTAGAGCTTTAAGTGAAACTTCAGATGTCTCCCATCATCCTAGTTGTGATCACTTTGGTTTTTGCATTTTTGCTTCTAAAGTTATACAAAAAAAACCATGGAACCAAAAATCTTCCAAAAGGGTCTTTAGGGTACCCTTTAATAGGAGAAACATTTAGCTTTCTTCAAGCACAAAAGAAAGACAATGGTCCCGAATGGATCAATGATAGAGTCAAGAGATATGGACCCGTGTTCAAAACGTCGCTCATGGGTTCACCCACTGTGGTCATCATAGGGCAGTCTGGTAATAAGTTCATCCTTGGGTCAGATGAAGACGTCCTTATTGCTAAACAACCCAAGACCTTATCGACTATAGCCGGAAAATATAACATTTTTGAACTCACCGGATCAAGGTGCACATTTGTTTTTCTGTTTCTTTATTTCTCTTTAATATTTACAAGTGATCTATATTGATCGCTGTACATTTTAGTGATTTTTAGCAAAAACATCAAAAGTTTTAAGAAAAGTTATAGATTAATATATTTGAATTTAATTTTAAAGTTTATTTTTCTGTCACTGATCGGTTACCCTTTTTTCTATAAATTTTTATTACTTATGTTTTTAGCATGGATTGAATGAAACGAGCTTTTATTTGCCCCTCGTGTTGTGAGGGGATAAACTCTGTGTAGTTGTGAAAATACAATTGATCATTTTAAAGTTTACACACATATATGATGTTCTGTTAGTGCATATATTGTCTTATATTATGTTTTTTAGGTACGTAATTATGTGCGTATATAATTGTTCTTCCAATATATTAGAAACTTAAGGATTATTACCTTATGTGATCACCAAACGAAATAGAAAAAATAAATAAATAAGGCAACGTCTATGAACCCACGTTTTACATTAGGACTAAAATTTTCATTTAGGATTAAAATTCTCATTTAGATAAGAGTTAATTTTTGCCCGAAAAGATCCTATAACTTGACATTTTCTAGTTATATTTATTTAAGTGAATAGTTATGGTTTATCTGGATCAATACAAAATGGTCAAATCAAAATACAATTATCTAATTTGAGTAAATTACAACTATAATAACAGTAATCATTATTGTCGTTATTATTATATGAACAAAATAATAATAAATGTAATAAACTAATGATTTATAATTAGATAGTAAAATAAGCTTAGTAAGCTAAAAGGTAAAAAGGAGTGAAAGTGGGACACCATAATTATTAATGACAAAACTCGTAAGGCCACTGTGTCCTCGTCTTATTCCAACGATTCCACCACCTCCTTCCGTCTTAGCATCGTTATCATAGACACGGTCCCTTCTTAAAGATCATCTTATAATTATTCGTCTTGTGCAGCACGAACGCAGAACGCGAGAACGAGAAGAAACTCAACGAACGTTGAGCCCAAAGGTTGACAACAGGAAAAAAAAAACAAAAAAACAAAAAAATTTAATTATTCTCAAACACTATAAATACACATACATTATACTACATTTTTCACACACAATTCTCATATTTCCTACTTTATTTCACACAAATTATATCAACAATTATCACACACAATTAATCCAATTTCTACTTATTTACATCATCCTAATGTTACGCTAACGAACCCACGAGTGAAGATACGGACGACGAGTAATTGTAACATAGTTTTTCTTTTAATTATTGTAATGTTTTTATTATTAATGTAACGTAGGCTTTTTTTAATTATTGTAATTTTAATTATTAGTGTAACGTAGTTTTTTAATTATTAATATAACGTAATTTTTAATTATTATAATTTCTAGTATTAATATAAGTCAGTTTTTAATTTATTGTAATTTTTATTATTAATTAAAAAATGTATTTGTATTGATATTTAAGAAATGACGTGGTGCTGACGTGACACTGAAAAGTTCAGTCTTGCAAGCACCATAGGCAGCGTTCAGTCTTGGATTAGTCCTCAGTCTTAACGTTGACGTGGAGGTCAGTCTTGCAGTCTTGTTCAGTCACCATAGGGAGTGTCTAAACCCTCCAATTTGTCATGAAAACTTAGAGATTCTTTGTTCAATAATAATATCATGATAATAACATTAAAATATCATGATAAATTGCCAATTCACTTTGTGAATTGAATATAAGGTATAATTAGGTGTTTCTTTAATTTACTAATTATTTGGTGATGAACAATTATTTAGGAAAATATAACACTTTTTTTACTTTTAAGTAATTTTTCTTTCTTGTGACACCTTTCAAATGTGAGTGATTCTGATTTTTAAACTATGAGTGCTTAAGCAGGTACCAATTGATCAAAGGAGCAATATCAACCTTCACGAAGCCAATAAGCCTTCAAACCAATATCAAACATATGGACAATTTAATCACCAACTTATTCCTAAAATCGACCGAGACAACTGACATAATCCCAACCGTCAACTTCATGAAACATCTCACATTCAATATCGCATCAGCCGTCCTTTTTGGCATACAGGACGATCTCCTAATCAATGAATTCAGTCACGATTTCGCAAGTGCTTTCAAAGCAGTTTGGTCTCTTCCCCTAAATATCCCGGGTATGGCTTACTGGCGTGGAATGCGGGCTCGATCAAGAATCATTAATCGTTTGTTTCCAATTATAAGGAAGAAAAGAGAGTATCTTCGTGAGGGACGATTGAACCCTGAGAGTGACATTTTGACGACTTTGATTGACGTTAAAGCACAAAATGAAGATGTGATTAGTGAAGATATGATTGTTGATAATTTTGTTACTTTGATGATTGCTGGCCATGACACTTCTGCGATTCTCATGAGTTTAATGGTTTGGAAAATGTCCAAAGATCCTGAAATCTATCAGAATGTTTTTGAAGGTACTTATATATTTTCACTACTAATACTGACGATTTAAACAGCCCAGGTAAAGTGTTAATTGAGTTCGGGTCAAAATAAAACGAGTTTACCTCTATGACTGTTTTAATAGGTTGGGTTGATCGGTTAACATTTTTTTTTCATCTCAATTCTTTCGTAGTTATTATACTAAATATTATTACAACTTCTTTTAAAAATGCTAGACATTTTGTGGGTGATTTTTGAATCACTTGTACCATTTGACTAGTTTTTAAATTAACCTTATTTGTAACTTCAGTTTCTTGTTACCTTCCCAAAAAGGACCATAAGTAACTTATTTTCACTCGCTAAATGGGTTGAAATTGTAACTATTATCTGATTGAAATTAACCACTCATTAGAGAAAAAAGGCACCGTTTGCGACGATACGCTCGTCGTTATTGGTGCAAGTGTCTTTTCATCTAATAGTTGTTTTTTCCTATCTTATATGTTTCTTCAAATGCTTGTAGAACAAATTAAGATAAAAATAGATATAGAAGGAAGGAGTGATCATAATTTAACCTGGGGGGACATACAAAAGATGAAATACACATGGAGAGTTGCACAAGAGTTGATGAGGATCATCCCACCTGTTTTCGGAAGCTTTCGAAAAGTTGTAACCGATACTAATTTTGGCGGGTTTGATATCCCTAAAGGATGGCAGGTAATGTACAGATTTCATTTCCTTTAAGATCAATAGACATCACCCAAAAGTTACTATGCTTTCATCGAGAAACAACTATTTCTTACCGGCGAATTTGGGCGATGTCTAATTATTGTCTATTGATTTATTCAGGTGTTTTGGTCTGCTTATAATACGCACATGGATAATGATATTTTCGTGAATCCAAAGGAGTTTGATCCATCGCGCTTTGAGACAAATTTATCAAAGCCAGTTCCTCCTTATGCTTATATACCTTTTGGGGGCGGAATGCACTCATGTATAGGGAACGAGTTTGCAAGGGTCGAAACGTTAATTACGATACATAAGCTAGTGACTATGTACGAATGGTCGCTTGTATATCCGGATGAAGTGATAACTCGACAACCTATGCCGTATCCTTCCATGGGTCTACCGATCAAGGTCATTTCAAGAAGTACCACAACCAAAATATATTGAAAAACGCTTAGTAGAGATAAAAATAGAGACTTAAATTTAAGTCTAAAAAATGTGATTTGTTGAAGTGAATAAATGATTGAGGAATAAAAAGAGAGAATTAATACATTAAGTGTGTCAAGAATTAATAGATTATATGTGTCATTGATTATTGATTTAGGCCTAAATTAATATATATATTTTAGACCTATTTAGCAAAATTTAAATATATTAATTATATTCTTGTTGTACAAACTTTTCGTTAGCATCAAGGTGGATACTGTTGGTTATTAACGTTTATAAAAGGTACAATATATGTCATGACATATTGATCTTTACATTTAAATTTCATTTGTCTAATCAACGCAATATTTTGAAAACCGGTCTAAAACCGGTCGAACAGAACTTTAAAGGAAAAGCGGCTCATAATTTATCGGTTTTTAGTCAAAGTTGACTTAGTCAACGACTAGCGGTCGGATCAGGAACCAGCCGGTTGGACCGGAATCGAGAACTGGTTCGGACCGGTTTTTGATTTGTTTTTAATTATTGTCTTTATGTATGTGATTCTTTAATTTTCTGAAAAAGTAAAACAATTTACAGTTTTCGGGTCATTCACAAAATTTGAATATAGAGCTCTTGAAGGTACTACATGTGAAATTGTTTTAGTATTAAAACTTTTAGTAGATTTCAAAATCTATTTTTCCATATATTTATTGTCAAGTGGTAAGATGCTTTTAATGCGACAAGATTAAGCCTAATTAATCTTTATTTTAATGTGATGACAACTATCAAGAACATGACATGTTAATTACACTTGAGATTAATTAAAGACCAATATTATAGTTTCAACATTGTATCAAAATATTGTATTATCAAACATTTAATCTTTATAACGTAACCAATCATTTTAAATTATAGTGTCATTAAGTATTTACTTCTAATAACGTAACAGTTCACGAACTTATCTTTGATGTTTTTCTTTTTTTTTTTAAATGTTTTTTTGGGATTAAATTCAATCTATATCGTGCAAGACAGCCCTTTATTCGTTTAGTCTTTTACCCTATATTTAGGATGAAATGAGATACTAAATATTTGTCAGAATTCTAAGAATCAAACTGATTTAGTGATTAATTAACCAAGTTGTGTTTTTCTCAATAGCATTAATGGTAGGCTTGGTCTCAGAGGTATTGCAAGGCTTGCCCCATCTCTAGAGATACCTTCACATCTATTTAGGCATCGGCCAGTTGAATCCGTTTCCACTACGATATATTTTTTTTCGACTGAAACAGAAACTTTATCATTTTTAATTCAAATGCTATTTTTTTACCTTTACCCAATACGTACCACATGCAAACACTCAAACTATTTTCAAACTCAAATTATATATAAAAGTATGTGGGTGGCTAGTTAGTTAATCACTGGATCGTATATCTTACCATCTCCTTAAATTATAACCTATTGTTTCTGTGCTTGTTAATTTTCACTTGATAAATAGTAATATGGCATCTACCATCCCAGAGTTGGGTCACTTACGAATCCCACTTGAAAAAATACTAGATGCCACCAACCACTTTTCTGAAAAGAATATCATCGGGAAAGGTGGTTTCGGAAATGTGTACAGAGGGAAACTAGTTCATGGCGGAAAGACGGTAAAAATTGCTGCTAGGAGGTTAGATCGTAAGTATGGGCAAGGAGACGTTGAGTTCTGGACGGAGGTTTATATGCTTTCTCATTTCAAGAGTATGGATCGTATAGTCACTATGATTGGGTATTGTGACGAAAAAGGTGAGAAGATCGTCATAAATCAACATTATCCCGAGGGAAGCCTCTCGATGCATATAAGTGACCCGAACCTCATAGCTGAAGAAAGAATGTATATTGCTTATGTGCTTACCATGACAATAGAAGGATTCCATAAAGGGTTCGGAGGTAATTATTGTATACATCGAAACATTAACAGCTCTACAATTTTGTTACATAAGAACTCCTATCCCATATTATCTGGATTTGAGTTTTCCATCAAACATCCATTAGAACGAAAGAAGCGAGTTATCCTTTCAGAAGCGATTGGCACACTAGGGTATATAGACCCTGCAATTGAAAAGTATGGAGGCGTGACCCAAAAGTCGGATATCTACTCATTGGGCGTTGTTTTCTTTGAGTTGTTGTGTGGGAGGAAAGCAGTTGAAGAAAGTAAGTTGTTAGCGCCACTCGCAAAATTTCATTATGATAACGGAACATTGAAAGATATAACCCGTCCTAATATATGGAATCGAATGGACCCGGAAGCATTCAAAGACTTTTCAGAAGTAGCGTATTCTTGTTTAGAAGAGGAGCCGGCACAACGTCCGGATGGGAAGGAACTTCTAGGGAAATTAACTACGCTAGTGAATCTTCATCTGGTAAGCCGATCCTTTCGTTTATGTTATTTTTTTTCTTTCGACAAGAAATATACCTTTAGATTTATGTAATAAATCAGACTTTTTAGTGTTGAATAAAATTTCACAACAAATTAGACTTTTTAGAGTTGAATAAAATTTCACCATGACATTACATCTTTTAAACTATTTAAAGACCAAAAGAATACATTCCATAAACAAAAGATAATCAAGTATTTCAATTATTCAATAATTAAAATCGTTCCATTTTTACTACATTATGGTTTAAGTTTTTAATTATATATGGGTTCGGTTTCTTATCAGTTCTTTGATTTATAATTGAATTTTGAGTGTTTACCCAGTTAAAACTTTTAAACTACAATTTTAAATAAAACCTTAAAGTAAGCATGATCGTAATAGAACATAACGAAAAATGATTTTGGAGATTTAAACCACAATTTTGTCAAATATATTTTAACAACTAATTTATCTCTAATTATATGGTGATGGATAAAAATGGTAAATTGTGTATCTATTTTCAAAGTTTGTATAAAACAAAGTTATAATTAAATTTAAGATACTTTATGAATTGTACGCTAAATATAAAATATAAATATTTAATAAATTAGGAATTGATGTCAATTCATTCGAGTTGATGTAACTCGAACTGAACGTAAACATATTGGCTACTGTGTTATCAAATTTTGATTTTTCTCCATTACGCTTTGACTTCTTTTTTTTCTTCATGCCCCTCCTTAGAAACAACGATTATATTTTTCTAAAAAAAATTATTACAATTTTGTGAAGTGAGTTCATTAAAGTATGAGTTTTTATAAAGTATGAGAGTACCAATAGAATTGTATCATTTTGTACAAAATTCACTTTCCCTCACTTTTTAAAATATTGAATATCTCAAAAATGGTAAGTTAAAAAATAAAAATATTATACCATAATAATCGTCATTTTTTCTCTTCGATTTAAGATCCCACAAGGTATACTTTTGACGAATTTTTTTTTTTTTTTTCATTTTTTGTGAGTTAACACATGTGTTATGATGGACTAACAAAATTGTTACCCGCGGCTATCACATGTGTTACAATCGATAGTCAGTGCTAACACATGTGATAGTCGCCAGTAACACATGTGTTATTTGTTTATAACACATGTGTTTTTAATTTTCAAAACTCACAAAAAAATGAACTTTTTTTTTTCGTCGAATGTATGTTATGTGGGATCTTAAATCGAAAAAGAGAAAACGCTAATTCTTATGGTGCAATTTTTATAATTTTTTGACTAACGGTTTTTGAGATATTAAATTTTTAAAAATGTGGGGTTGTTATTATTTTGATCAAGATCAACGGTTGAGATTTGTACTCCCATACTTTCAAAAAATCTCAGACTTGAATGAACTTTTGTCATAATTTTGTTTGTTAGGGTAGTAACAGTAAGACCGGGTATTTTCATTTTAAATTTCAATGCATCTAAATTGTTTTGTAAAAAAAATAATACCAAATTATATGATTATTTTTCTTTTTTAAATATATGGTATACAACTTAAAATTGTATATCACAACTTTTATAACTTTTAACTGTGATACACATTAAAAGTTTATAGTATGTATCATATATTTTCTTAAAAACTTTTTATTAATATTAAAAAGTATATGATTATAATAATTTTGATATAATTTTTTTATGAAAAAAAAATTATTTAATTTAAAACTTAAAAATAAAAATGTTCAATCTTATTATTACTGTTATAACAAGTAAACTATTTCAACCTTTCCCTATACTTGATGCATAAAATAGAAAAAAAATCCAATATGATCAAATTATTGAAGTTTATTTAACTTGCAACATTGATTTCATCTTATTATTATTTATTGCTAACTAATCAAGAAAATCTAATTTAATCTAGTCTTATATATACTTAAAAAAGTTGCATTGATGAAAATAACTAACAAATACAATTTAAAAAGCCATCACATCTATAAACACACTTCTTTCGACACATAGCCGTTTCATATGTTTTTCTAATTTTTATTATTGAAAACAATAAAGAAAAAATAAGATTTAAATTTGATGGCTACATCATCAGTAACTGAATGCATCTGATGCGTTCAACATGAACATGATATTCAATTTGTTACGTCTCATCTTACTCTTAATTATATATAAGATATTTTCATCATTTTAAAAAAAAAATAGATTAAATAATGCTTAAAGTCTAAATTGCCTTTAAACTTTCATTAATTATTTCAATTTTTTCAATCACTAATTTATAAATTTCAAGTGTTCAAGTTAAATTGTATACTTCGTAAATTTTTAACATATCACTTAAATTTCTTTTAAAAGATGTAGATAATATTTCAAAAGACTTTTATAATCAACTATTTGTAAACGTTACGATTTGATGCAATAAATTCTCAACTTTCTTTTAGTTTCTAATCGACAATAAAATAATAAAATATTTTATGTCATCACTAATTAGATAATTAGATAATAATAATAAAATTAGTGTAAACTATAAAATATATAAATCAACAATTAATTATGTGTTGCCACCGCTATGTCTGAGCACCTGATAGAGATAATATTAATAATACAAGTACTATATATGTGACAATTTCAATTTATTTACTTAATGAATCTATTTAAGTTATGTTTAAATTATACATGTAGGTTATAACTACCAGTTAAATAAAAATGGATGAATGAGTCAAATACATTGAAAATGGTCTAAAACTCTAAATTATATTTTAGTACGCTAGAACGAAATTTCTTTTATGAATGTCAACAGTCAAAAAAGTTATAGATTAAATTGAAAATGGTCTATATTATTAAAGATAACGTTATAAATGTTAGCAGGTAAGGTCTGAGAGGGATGTGGTGCAGCGTAGTAAAGATGGGATTCAAATGTTAGAAATTGTGTCGTACAGTTCAAGCGACTTTTGGAAGGTAATAAATTTACGCATGAGGTTTTAAGTTGATTATGGTAAATAAGGAATTAAGGATTATCCTAATGACTATGATTACTGATTTTTTATTTTTAATTTATGTGTGAGTAATGTTAACCGTGTTTAAAAATATAGGTTTGAATTTGTATTTAGTTATACAACTTTTGATACATAATTTTTATTTTTTTACTTTTTGTATTCACTAATTATTTTAATATATAAATCAATTAAGGATGCCTTTAATTTTTTTAAAAGAATTACTGTGAGTATGAGATTATTTATGGGGTGAAATGGGAACGCATTTCTAAACCCATTACCCTAGGGTCAATTTGAAAAAACCCCCACTTAAAAAAGTTTCATTCACAATTCTTTCAACTTACACTCATTAAACAAACACTTTGTATTATTTCTACTTATTCACATTCTTATTCTCATAGATCAAAACCGATAATTCAAACACAAATCAAATCTTTAGGTCTAATTTTATGCACATATAATTAGGCAATATTTTTCTTTATTTAAAGCGTAAACTATTGATGTCGGTTAATTTACTTCCACTTCGATCAATTTTACCATATATATATTAATAATTACAAGAGAATATAACGGCGAAATTTCGATCCTTCATTATTATTTTTTTATAGGTGGAGATTTAATATTAGGGGGTCAAAGTCAATTTTGCTTACATGTCTTCAAAAAATAGCAAAATCAATCCCTATAAATTTCATAATAGTCCCTTATTATTTTTCTTCATCTGACACTTAATTGCCTTTAAATTACAATTAACCCTTCACACTTTAATTAATATTTTTCATCACTCAAAACACAAAATAATAAAGGGTTATGTGTTTTTAAATGTTTCTAACTTTTTCAAAAAAGTTATTGTGTGTATCGTACTTTGAACGCCTCAACTAAATGTCCTCAACTCGTAAAAACACACAATTGTATGTAATTTGGCCACGTGTCACTCATACAAAGCACCCACGTGTCACTCATACAAGCACCCACGTGTCACTTATACAAAGTTCCACGTCAAAATATTACATACAATTATGTGTTTTTACGAGTTCAGTACATTTAATAGAACCCCGTAAAGTACGATACACACAATACCTTTTTTGAAAAAAGTTGGATGCATTTAAAAACACTAAGGCCAATAATAAATGGTTGCACTTATTTTACAATGGACAACATTGTTTTATTCATATACTTTACCTATGCACTATTTTACATCAGCAATAATTTTTTTTATGGTTATATTAAGTTTGTAATTCATTATACTTAGATTAAATATGTACTACAATGGGTCTATAATGAGTCAATTATTATAAATTTTCATATCTATCCCGTATAATCGCAAAACAATAAACTAATAATAACATCAATAAATTAAATGCATATCATTTCGGTAGTTATATTATAAAAGGAAACATGCCACATAAGCACTTAAAAATTTTACACATTACTTATAGTTATTCAATTTAAAAATTCAGTTACTATCCATTATTCATATACTAAATATCTTATTTACTTTTCAATCATATAAATATCTCTCAGTTTTTCGCTAACTAAATTCCACACCTTATTAGTTGAGTATTAAACTCATCATTTGACATTATTATATCAACAAATCCAATTAACTTTCATAATATACATCTTAATTACTTTTAAAATATCTTACTTACTTTTCGATCTTATAAATGCCTCTCATTTACAACTAACTAAATTTCACCCCTTATTAGTTGAGTATTAATTAATTACTTTTAAAATAATATACACCTTCAAGTAAATGTCTCTCGATTTACTTTTCAATCTTATAATATACACTTTAATCTTATCATTAATCATTAATTATTAATTATTAACCCTTATAAATTGATCATTAATCATTAATCATTAACCCTTATAAATTGTCTATCTACCTTCTTTGAAAAGTTAAATTTTTAGAGATCGAAAAAGACAAAACTACCCCTACTTACAAAAGAAAATACAAAACTGTTGGGTCAGAGACCCCACTAAATGTAATTTATAGATGACAAATTCACTTAAGTGTTATAGTTCACTGCATCAGTTAGCAGTGAACAAGTTAGAGTAGAAAAGAGAAATTGTCGCTGATCAAACCTGATCAGCGAACAGAAACACTTAGAATATATTTCTTATTCTTCTCTAATCACTGCATATGTTAGCAGTGATTCTCTTGTAACTTGAAGCATTCTCAATGCATCATCATTCGCTGATGATCATTTAACCTTCATGTTACTAAGGCCGTCGCTGAAAAGATCAATTTCCATCTGCTGAAGTCGAAGACTGAAGACAGAGACATAGAGCAGTTCAATGATGTGGAAATCATCACTGCTCTACTGACCAGCGGTTCATGCCTTTACCTGAAAGTACATTGGGTCTGACAAATATCCAACGTACAATAGGAGGTCAACTTATGCAGCCTACAAGAAAGCGTGCATATCTTTTCTAAGATATGTACGATCACTTATTGTACATTTGCATTTAATTCCTTGTACCTTCTTCTGTAACCTAGGAATAAAGTAATGTATAAACTTTAATCCTAGGATGTTCTGTCACTTTCAAATGTTGAAAGTTACTTTACTGTCCCAACTAATATGGTGTTGACACGTGTTGTACTTATATCTCATTGTGTGAGAGTATAAATACCACGCTCAATAACCATATTAAATGTCCAGAATTTTGTATTCGAGATCAACTAGTGATAAAGCACGTTCCTACTCTCTAGTGAACCAAGTGCCCTCACTTATCTGTTAAGTGTTAATCACTAAGCCTTATCAGCGAGCTATTCGCTGATAAGCTGTTGAGACCAAATTTGTCACAAGTTAGTTTACTTAGACTTGTCTGTCTTGTCTATTTCCGCAAGTAAACTCTGTAAAGTATTCATTTGATTCATATCAATAAAAGAAAACTTTAAACTTGAATTTGTTTGTCTATTTACATTTGTTGTTAGTAGTTAAAACGTTTTAGTTGACAAATCGGGACCAACAAAAACTACTCATAATTACATTAAATCATGATTTAATACATTAAACAACATGATATTGTCTATAAATAAACATATATAAATTTGGAAATAACAAATAAGTCAAACTAGAATTGAACTTCAATATGACCAAACTAACAATAAGACAATATCATTAGCATCAACTATGTAACAATTTATTATAATATTTCTTGATCGATTTCAAAAAATTTATCCTCTGCAAGCGCGGGCATTTCCTAGCATCCTTATAAAGGGTTTAACCCTTTTGTCAATAAGTTAAATGTTTAAAGAACAAAAATGATACAAATACCCTTATCTTCAATGAAATAGACCAATCTACTATGACCTAATTTTTGAAATAACATAAATATTTAAGATATAATTATATATTAAATGAAATACAATTTAATTTATAAATAAACAAATATACCATAAAATCATTAATTGAATATATATTATACTGCTTTATACGAGTGTCTGCTAGTTACTTATAAAATATCTTATTACTTTTCAATCTTAAATATGTTTCTCAAATTCCCACTAACTAAATTTCACACCTTATTGTTTGAGTATTAAACACATCACTTGACATTATTAAATCAATAAATCCAACTAACTTTCATAATATACACCTTAATTACTTTTGAAGATAATACACCCTCTCAATTATCCACTAATAATGACATGTTAATAACTTTAAATTAGTTACTACATCAATTAATTATACATTCTTTTATTGAACTTTAAGCCATTTTTCTTGCTTTCTTTCTCGAGAATTGCTGATGCTCTCCGATTCGAATTCTTTCATGTGTTCTTCTTCTTTCTTTTATTATTTTATTTACATATGCTTACAGTTAAATTTTTTGTGAATTTATGAATTATAAAGTGAGTTACGTGAATGAAGCTTCATCCGATGGTATGATATCATTAATGATAAAGATGAAAATATACTCTTCATATAATACCACTTGATACATATGTGTTCACATAATGTTAGATGTCAATTTAATATTTTAAATCTTAGTTTTTAGTAAGATTTTTTTACAATATTATCAATACACTTTTCTACTCGATCTTTTTTCTTGCGCCGTGCTTATCACGGCCAAACTCTACCTAGTATACTAATAAAACGTTATTTAAAATCCTGAATTCATGGATGTATCAAGTGGACATTATGGATTGGATTGCCTCGATGTATTGTAGCTTCAAACGCGAAAAAGTGTTGGAAGCTATTATCCTAACATCTATGCGGGTGATATGGAAATATCAAAATAATAACCTTTTTGGGTCAGTAAAGATGAAACGGAGTTATATTTTTTATGTTATTAAGTCAAAGGCATTTGAGTGGTGTTCGAGTAGATATTGTTCTAGAAACTGGGCTTGGTGGTTGCAAAACTCAATGCTTTATATTTTGTAATTGTTGATATTCTTTCACTAGCTCCTTACTAGTTGACTATAAAATTTGAGCCGTTAAAAAAAAAAAAAAAAAAAAAAAAAACTTGAATTCATTACTGTCGAGTGTCTCGCAAATGTAAATGAATTTTGACGTATTCAATAATCTATAATCTATAATCTATTTTTCTGAAAGGAAAAAGAAAATGTCATAATGCTAACTCTATTAATATATTCAAACTTTTCCAAAAGACTTTTTACAGATGTACAGTATACAGTTCGACTTGTCTCACTTTAAACTTTTAGAAATTTATTAACTTGCTCGAATAGTTTATCGAGTTATGAAGACTACATTAGTTGAAGCCAAACATAAAGACTAGACCAATGTGCAATACGTTTTGTATGTAAATACTCGATGTGCTCGACGAACTGTTAAATTTTATCTCAACTTGCACATATATTTTCAACTATTTCATTTAGAAATTTTCAAGAAATTATATGCTCAATGATCGTCTCTGCATGTTCGGGTGTTTCATGTATCAGATTGCCCTATAAAGTCATGCCAGATGTGCCCTATAAATGATCT
This sequence comes from Logfia minima, assembly GCA_963921325.1. Lineage (NCBI taxonomy): Eukaryota > Viridiplantae > Streptophyta > Magnoliopsida > Asterales > Asteraceae > Logfia > Logfia minima. The sequence continues at coordinate 6,195,835 of OY992775.1, read as the reverse complement.
CTCAATATGGTTTTTATCTCTAAATTAACTCAATTAAATGAACTACAAGTCTCATGATGAAACCAATAATTGAAGTTTTAACTGTTAGCCCGTTAATTTATTACTGAAGTAAATTAACTCCTAATTCACATTTAGGTTGCCGGTGTATATTTCTTGTACGTGTTTCTAGGAGAACTAGAAAATACTAAATTGAAAAACTTAATACTTTCTATTCGAATCTTATTCTTCTAATAAGTATAAGTTGTAATTTTCTTTTCCCCTCTTTTCACCATGTCAAAGGTAGAGAAGTGGGCACATTTGAGGATTGAGCTGATAGGCATACATGACTGGCCCCACACTAGTCACTCCTCTAGATCATCGTTCGAGAACGACCACAACCTTCCTCTTGCCAAAAAAGAAATTGAATATTATGATAGAGATGATGTTTCCTTCGTAGGACATAAGAAGAAAGATGAAATACTTAAGAGACGCCACACTGTAACGATTAAAACCATTAATAAATATGATAATGTGTCTCTTACAGAAATAGGAATACTTAGCAGCTGTAAGCATCCCAACATACAATCTTTTCTTGGATTTTATGACCAAGATAGGACGATGATGCTTTTTTATGACAATGTTTCTTTTAAGTACCTTAACGATTATTTGGATAGTAATAATCTTACGTGGGAAGACCGTTTGAAAATCTGCATTGATGTTGCACATGGATTAGATTATCTTCACAATGAGATGGAGGATCAAAAGATGGTAATACACGGTGCTTTAAGTAGTAAAAGAATTGAGTTGGATGATACTTGGGGGGCAACGATTGTTGGATTTGAAAAATCGATTATCTTGCATTCAAATCTAGATGATGATACTCTCCAACTCACTGATACCGAAGAATATTACATGGATCCAGAGTATGTGGAGACCGGTAAACCAAGAAGAGAATCAGATGTATTTAGTTTTGGAATAGTTATGTCTGAAATCCTAGTTGGGATGGATGGGAATTTTATGAGTCCGTTACCTCCAGAATAAGCGTTTGCACATTGGGTACGAGAAGGTATTGAATACAAATTCATAAAGGAATGGTTATGTCCCATAAGTAAGGAAGAAAATTTTGGAAACAACTCATTTCTAAAGAAAGGGCCGAACGAATATTCTTTGGATACATTTATTAATATTATATATCGGTGTTTGGCGAAAACCCACTACCAACGTCCAGAAATTAAAGACGTCATCAAGGAGCTTCAGAAAGCATTATCTTTTCACGTAAGTCAATTTTAAAACAGTAATATCTCATCCTTATTTTATCCCTATTGGTACCATTGTGCTGATTGTTGTTTTGGGTCCCTGATATTCTATCCTAGCACGAAACATATATAAGAAGATCCGATTGAGATTAAACAGAGGGCATCACTTTTCAACTACTTATTCTACATTATTGCAAAATAGATATGATCAATAACACACCTAATATAAAGTAGTTAAATGACATATTACAACTCACTCACTACAAGGAACACACTCTTGCTAAATTATATCTAAGATGACTAAACCTACAACTACAAATACACTTGAACTAATTAGGATCTGCTTAAAAGCTTGAGAAGATTATACAAAGTATTGGTGAGATATTGTTGTTGTAAGATGCATTTGTAATTCAATAGTTCTCGCATTTCACAGGAAAACCAAAAGGACGACTTTCGACGTACTTTCAAAAATTATAAATGTTAATACTAATAGATTGTTACTACTAAGTTTATTTATCCGATTTTTCTTGATTCATAGGAAAACCACAAGGACCCCTTGAGAATGCCATTCGATGACATTAAATTGGCCACACAAGACTTCGATCGTGCAAATTGTATTGGAGGAGGAGGTTTCGGGCGAGTATACAAAGGGAAACTTGCACACAGAAAGGTCAATGGACATTCTACCATCGTTGTAAAGAAATTGGATAAAAGTCAAGGTCAAGGGGAGAAACAATATTACAATGAGCTACAAATTCTATACGAGTATAATCATGAGAATGTCATTGGTCTTATTGGCTATAGCGATGAAACCGAGGAAAAACTCATTGTTTATGAGCATGCATCAAAAGGGAGTCTTGACAAGCATTTGAATAATGCTAGTCTCACATGGAGAAATCGACTTAATATATGCATCGATGTTGCAACCGGGCTGAATTTCCTTCATAGAGGTATTGAAAAACAACTTGTGGTGATACATAGGGACATCAAAACTGCTAACATTCTATTGTTTGATGATTGGAAGGCAAAAATTGGTGATTTCGGACTTTCTTTGATAAGTACAATAGATAACGAAACAAACTTTACCATTGATCATCCTTGCGGCACAAAGGATTACGTAGACCCGAAATACTTACAATCGGGTATTTTGACCGTAGAATCTGATGTTTATTCATTTGGTGTGGCTTTATTTGAGATCGTTTGTGGTAAAGCAACGCATAAAATCCACAACCATAAGAGTGTGTCTCTACATAGTTTCATCAAGTACAACTTCGAAACTGGGAAACAAGATGAGATGGTGTTTAAAGCTATAAAGGAAGAAATTGTGCCAGAATCATTGTCTACATTCTTAAACATTGTCTACAATTGCTTAGATGATGATCCGAAAAACCGACCAACAATAAAAAAAGTTTTAATTCAACTGAAGAAGGCACAGGAGTTTCAAGTAAGTTATCATATCTTTTTGATACTAAAGATTTATTCATTTAAATGTTTTTATACCAAAACTATGATATGCTTTCGTTAAACAATTGGTTTCATGGAAAATATACCGTTGGTAATTAATTGGGTTTAACATAAGAAGATATAGAAAGGCACTTTCATCAAATTTTCATTAAATGTGATGAACGCGGTATATTTATTTTTTATAAAAATACTTAAAATACATGACCAACAATAATAAACTGATAATCAGAATCACTTTACTGAGTTAAATCAATTGGATTAAACCTACAAACCAATAATCTGAAAAGGTTGACGATCATAAAAATCTCACTAAAGACAAAATGAAAGTTTGTTGAGTTTACGAGAAATATTTTAATTAATTAGATTGATTTAAAATAGATAAAAAGAAATTAAAAGTTATACGTAGTTTTTATTTTGTACACAGGATGAAGAATTGAAGATAACATATATAGGAGCCCAAACTCGCTAAAGACTGCAAGTGAAAAATCGAGATATCAAAAACTTCTCGCATATACTCGGTCCAAATGAAAAAATGCATTTTCCTAGCTCGTTAATTTCTTTCATTTAATATTTCGTGTTATTCTAGTTGAAACATATTAGATTCAAAGACAGTATTGGTTTTACCCTTTTAAGTATACGGATGAGGTTGAGGTTATTTGGGTACGCTGTCTGACCTGAATGTTTCTATAACCGTTTTCTACCCTTCAGTTTTACCTTTATATGTAATCAATCATCTTAATTCCGTTAATTACATTTACGCTTTTGAATAATTCTTTATGAGAAACCGAGTGTGATTTTATGAGAAATGTACCAATTGTGATTGGTACTTACTACTCACGACAGCAAAGAGTTCGATCATGCTCTTAGACAGATACTTGTGTTTTGAGTAATATCGTTTACACAGTTCTTCTAATCTAAATGAATGTTTACTAACATCTTACGCCAAATTTCATGCATGCCTTTACACGTACAAGATAACTGTTAGGATTTGATTTGCATCTTTTTGTTTAATTTGGTTTCGGGCGGTTCACGTCTATTAAGTAACCTAAAGTAAACTTTTAAGAGGAGGCATTTTCGATTAAATTATTTATTTACTATTTCTTTTACTTTTTTATTAACAAAACAATCTTTCTAACTCTTTTTACGTAAAATCTTTGCTGAAATCATTATCATTATCTCGTGAGTTCGACAAATAATACTAAATATTTGAAGAAAGAAATAACTAATAGGACTGTCTCATTTCATTCAAAAATTTACTTTCAATTGAACTTTTGGAATTAAATATCTCACAAATCATATATCTAAAATATAAAAATTACAGGAACTAGCGACTTTCTATTTTTACTTAGATATATCACAACTTATACTTTCGACAAAAAAATATTTTGTTTTTTTGTCGGGTCTTGAAAAATGCACTACATAATTAAAAATGTGATCTTGTATATAATCACATGTGATTTATTATAAGAAAAAATGAAATTAGTAGACGATTATTTATTAATGTTATATGTTAATTCTCACATAATTACAATTTAATATATAATCAAATAAATAATTATAAATAAGATTTGAAAGATTACATTTATTTTCACCTATAATCACATATGATTAGTAGAGTTTAGGTTTAATCACAAGTAATTTTGAATATCATCACATATGATTTTGTATATAATCACATGTGATTACAACTAAAATTAAATTTTATATGTGATGAGTAATTACCCGATAGATGATAATTTAGTCACGATTTAACTTGATATTTATTTTACATCTACAATCACTCTTTGATCACATATGATTACTACTTTAATATTTAATCAAATGTGAATACTTGTACATGTGATATAACACTCCAAAATTTTGACATTTGCAGATTTCAACTAGAAGGTGTCTTCACCCGTCCGGGTGAGTGGTGATTTGGCCTGGTAGGGTGTTGTTCAACCTGGTGATCTGTAACAGAAGATTGGGAAGTCTAAATCACCAATCCAGGTGAGGGTTATTGTTGGTGAATCTTGACCGGGTGACCATTGTTTATCTAGGAGCCAAATAAATGTCACCCGTCTGGGTGAGCCTTCACCCGTCCGAGTGGGTTCACTTTTCTGCTGTTTATGATGTTGATTTCCAGAAAAATTAATAACACCCACACGTGCTTTCACTTAAGCTCTCCGCCTATTATTCCCTGCATTCTCTAATACGAAAAAGAAGAGGAAGAGGAAGGAGTTTGATCTTTTAGAAAGTTAAAGGAAGTGATTTTAGTGCTATCCTTCATCATCAATCTCCAAGTAAGTGTTCTTGTTGTATTAGACCAAGAAATGTTAGAAATTTGGGAATTTGAGGTTAAGTTGATAATATGAATATAATAAGCTTAGAACTAACTCAAATTGTTAATGGTATGAGTATATTACTATTAAATGATTGTTTTGTACTAGATTGAGGTGGAGTTTTGTTTAGGGTTTGAGTTACCCAACTATAAAGAAGATGATCATTATTAATTGATTATACATGTACGTTATATGCTTGAATTCGGATTACATACATGTAAGAGGATTCAAGTATTTAATCTAGAAATGCTTTTGTGTATAATGAAGTATGGATTAACATTTTATGCATATGTTTTTTAAAATTATAATGTTGATGTGGATTAAAATATTGTAAAGGTAAGTTGACTATTTGAAGTAAAGGCTATATGCCATGTTGATGTAATAAAGTTGTTACGTGGACACCTTATCTGTGGTAGCTGACCACAAATGCTGACTTTGTCAGTGGAGTTAAATTTGGCCTAGTGCCAATATGGATGTATATGTTATGGAAGGATGTTAAACACAGATCCGCGCGAAGGAAGTTTGGGGTCTTTGACCCAAATCAGTTGTTACGTGGTCATTTGTATGTTAATTTATATTGTATTAACTTGTAAGATTATGGATACATGTATGGGAGGTTAAAGAATATTTGAAGATGATATGTTTGCTCGTTGATTTAGATTGAGATGCACGATGTTCTTAATACTATTTAAGATTCTATTTACTGACCAAACTTAACGATTACCCCCTTTTATTTGATAAATGTTTTATAGGCACGAGTTGATCGGGTTTTAAGGATGACAAAGGGAAAGGGATTGCTTAGATAGAAGTGAATGAATGCTTGTTATGTCTCAAGCAAGCTTAATTTTCTTAAACTGAGTTGTAGATGCTAAACTTGAAAACGATGCCCATATATTGAAAAGATATCAAATTGGATCTAATAGTTGATGTAGAAAGGTTTAGAATTTTATAATGCAACTCTTGTTTTAATTATATATAATGTGAAGTTGTTGGGTTGAAATGTAGTATAATTATAAAAAAAAAAATAATCTCTAAAAGTTTATTTTTGCAATAAACTTTTAGAATTTTGTTTACGAATAATATTAAAAGCTTGAATTTATATAAAAAAAATAAGCATTAACTCTCTAAACTCAATAAGATCGGTATCCAAACACACCCGTAGCATTGATAGTTACATTAGTCTACCTAAAATATAAGTAGTAACGCTTTTTTTATAACAATTAAAAAATTAATTCATTTAATTGTTAATCAAGCGTGATTATGACTATACATAAATGTAACTTTCAAATTCTTTTTGTTAATATGATATGAACAAATATTAGATTATAATTATAGGTGAGTTAACATATGAAATTATTAACTAATCTATCAGTTTAAAAATTTTTTATTGTAAATCACATTGTATATATTATATACAAATTACATGTGATTATATATAAAACGTTTTCTAGACTTGACAACAAAACAATAAAAATATTTATTGAAAGTTTATGTTGTGAGATCTTCTATTTAAAGAGTAAAAAGATATAGTTGTATAATTTTATTATTTATTATAGATATAGATATGTCAATTTTAAAATATTTAATTTTTAAAGTTTGTGTGAGGGTTTTTAATAGTTAAAGCATTGTGATTGGTTTTTCTTTATTTATTTTTTGTTGGTATTAAACAAATACGCCTCGGTAGAATAAAATAAACAGTGTATCTTAGCATTAGCATTGTAGGAAAACTAAAAGTCCAAAACTCATTTTCAACTACTAGCCTTGTACCCGCGCAAAGCAGCGACATCGAATGATTGGTTCGACATCATATTTATTAGTGTCCGATGTGTATATTTTATATGATGTTCATTACGTGTGTTTTATGTTCAGATGATATGTGAGGGAGACAAATAAAACTATTGTGTGAGATTTTTGGTCAAAAGTGTTTGTTTATTTGTTAGATGTGTTATTATATAGGTAGATTAAAGTGAAATGAAAGAATGAGATTAAAAGTGATATAGATTCAATGGTGAAGATTTATTTTACTTAAAAAAGTGAGAGAGTGGGAAATGAGTAAATTCTTTATGTATTAAGTATAGATTTACATATGAAAAATAGTAATAATATAATATTTTTATACAAATAGTACTTCATCAATATATTTAGTTTTAAAGTTCACGTGAGGATATTATGATTGTAAAATATTTATAATATGATTATAAATATATTTGAGAACAAAGTACGTAACACGGAGATGTTATACGTAGTTATATATTGCCTTTAATTAGTTCATCTTCCTTCCTATTATTGCCTAATATATTGACACTATATACTAATTTGATAAATCCTCTTATAATTACCTTACTTATTAAAAATTAATTAAATTAAGTTTCTTTCATTTGATATAGGAATAATTAAAAAAGAATAATTTAGTCATTTTTTAGAGTTGAGTCTAATTTTAAGATAAAGAAGCGAAATGTTTTATATGTAATAGAGATAGAGATAGATATAATTTTAAGTCAAACCATTAAAAAAGAACAGAAGTTTTATAAGAATCCACGATATTTTCGTTTTCTCATACATACAATAATGCCATGACATCAACACCATAGAGCATCCATCCAATTACCGTCCAATATACATTTCAAAATTCTTCCAACAACAAATTCCTAATTTTATTTTATTTTAATTATTAATATTAATCTATATTTATATTATATTTATAATTATTTTATGTTTATATTTTGTTTATATTTAGAGAAATGCTAGGGCCACACATATTTTACAAAAACTTACTCACTAACTGACATGGCATGCTGATTTGTACATCCATGTGAAATCTATAACTAACCCCATTTAATTTATGTTTGTATTAATTTTTTAATTAACAATCTGTTCCATCTATACTCGCCATCAAAATTGATACAGTTACATCATTTTCTTCATCAACATTGTTGAATCTTCATCTTTATCTTCTCCACCACATGAATTAGATGAATCATCTTCTTTTACTTCTCATTTGGATGATGATGGTTATTTATCTGAAACATCAAAAATACCCGAAATGTCGAAAACTCATAATATGGAATATAAAGGAATTTGGAATGTGGAAATTGATGAGGAAGGAATGACTGAGTAAGTCTTATATTTATTGCTAAGAATTTTCATTTTTATTACAAATACGATATTTGTTACTAATAATACAAATTTCTACATAATAAAATTTAGTTTTTCCTTTAATCATAATATGGAATATGGAATGGAATTGATATTTGTTAACTGTAGGAAGTGTCACATTGACTTGGAAAAAGAAACCAATTATGAGATAATAAATGAAGACAAGGGAGGATGTCATGAGGATGAGTGTGGTCAAGAAAACTATAATGAAAGTGTTTAACATGATGAAAGAGTCGAAGATCCGAAACTTGGCATGACTTTTGACATGATTGAAGAACTTGCAAATTTTTACGCAGTCTATGGAAAGAAAATGGGATTTGGAGTGTATAAAAGAGCTTCTCAAAAGTCTCATGCTGATGAAACTACAAAGTATATTACTATTGCATGTAATCGGGCTCAGAAGTCAGTTTTCAAATCGAAGAATAGTTTGAACCCTCATCCCACTACAAAAACAGATTGTAATGCTAGAGTTAGTGCAATTCTTGGTGCCGATAAAAAGTGGCATGTTTCAAAAGTTTATCTCGAACATAACCACCCTTTTAGTCCCAACAAAGGACGATTTTATCGTTGTTATCGGGTAATGAACCGGCATGTGAAAAGACAACTTGAAATTCGTCAAAGAGCTGGAGTAAGAATGAATAAGAGTTTCAATACGTTGGTCGTAGAGAGTGGAGGATATGAAAATCTACCCTTTACTGAGAAAGATTGTCGTCAATATATTGATAAAGTTAAACGGTTGAAGTTTGGAGAAGGTGATGCCGAAGCAATTCAAGGTTATTTCATGAAGGTTCAATCTACAGATCGTGAGTTTTTTTACGCATGGGAATTGGACGAGGAAAATAGACTAAAGAGTTTGTTTTGGGCGGATGCAAGGTGTAAGGCAACTTACGAGGAATTTGGGGATGTTGTGACATTCGACACAACATATTTGACAAATGAGTATGAGATGCCAATGACTCCTTTTGTAGGGCTAAATCATCATGGACAATCAAAATTACTTGGTTGTGGATTGATTTCAAATGAAGATATTAGGACATTTACATGGCTCTTTCGATCTTGGCTTACGTGTATGTCTGGGCGTGCTCCCAATGCCATTATCACAGACCAAGACGGAGCTATGAAAAATGCAATTGAGATTGTTTTACTGGATGCACGTCACAGGTATATTTGCAACTCACTTTTGTAGTTTAAAACTACATAAACTTTGATTTATTTTTGGAATAATCTTATAGTTTTATAGTTTGAAGTCTATTTGTTTGGTTATTTTAATCTAATTTCAAGTGGTGTTTATGGCATATCATGAAAAAACTGCTTGAAGAGTTGGGTAATCATAAGAAATACAAATCAATATAAGCTTAAAAAGATTGTTTATGATTCTTTAACTACCGGTGAATTTGAAGCAGCATGGAACAAAATGATAGAAACGTACAAGCTCGAAAAGAATAAATGGCTTAATGCTTTGTATGCTGAAAAAAACGATGGTCCCTTGTTTTGTGAAAGATATCTTCTGGGCAGGGATGTCTACTACGCAACGTAGTGAGAGCATTAATTCATTTTTTGATAAATATGTAAACAAGAAAACTACATTAAAACAATTTGTGGAACAATATGAAAATGCATTGAGGGATAGGGTTGAAAAGGAGAATATAGAAGATTTTAATTCATACAGTTCATGGTACCCGTCAATTACCCGTTACGCAATGGAAAAACAAATGAATGATGTTTTAACCAATGCTAAGTTTAAAGAGTTTAGGGAAGAGTTGACGGGAAAAATGTATTGTGGAATTGGCTCTATAAAATCATAGGATAAGTATTTAAAATATGAAGTCATAGAGGATGTAATGGATAAAGGAAATCTAATGAAGAAGTAATTTGCTGTTTGGTTCAAAAGGGGGGATTCAGTTGAAGAATGTGATATTAGTTGTATATGTCGTTTGTTTGAATCTAGAGGAAAGTTGTGTAAGCATGCACTTACAGTACTCACTAATGAGAACAAAATACATCTTACAGAGATGGCGAAAAGATGTTAAGAGAAGACATACTAAGGTAAAGGTAAATTCAAGTGATTGGGTTGTCTCAGATGTTGTGAGTCGTTATGATAAAATGTGTCATGCTTTTTCTGAAGTAGCAGACTTGGCATCTGAGCTAGAGGAAAAATGTATTCTTGTACTTGATCGAGTTAATGAAATAAAGAGTGAAATAATAGGTGAAAAGATTAGCATTAGTAGCCCCGTGTGTACGCCACAAATCAGTGCTTCTAACAAGGATAACATTAAGATTTGTAATCCTCCAGCAGTGCGTAGAAAAGGTCGTCCCCCCGAGTAAGAGACTCAAGTCCAGGTCCAAGAAAATCCTTACAAGCATCCAGAAAAAGAAGATGGTATTTTAACTATATTTTTATTTCTATCGAAAATTGAATGAATCTGTCTGACCTTTTCATTTTATGCTTAACTGTGAATGTAGAGTTTGCAAGATTCTGATCATAATGAACTTGGCTGTGGAGCTGCAGATAATTAAACAATGAATAAACGTTTTAAAAAGGAGAAAGAGGTAGTTTGAGAAGCTTCATGTAAAGTTTAGAGGTGTTATTTGGTCGGGTTAATTGAGTTTCATGTTTACCCAAATTATATATGTTTCTGTGTTAAATTCTTTATGTGGTTTCATTTATTTTGACACCCCAAAGTAAAACTCATAATTAGTAAAAATGACGTGTGTTATTATTATTTCATGTGTTTGGCCACAACTATTAAGGTTTGTAATTGTGATTGCAGGGAAATCAAAATGACTATTATGTTCCAAGTGATATAAATCATAATGGCTATACTAACTTCCCGCTTCACTATGGTGGGTTCATTCCGAGTTATGCTATGCAACAACCACTATATCCTTCACAAAACGGTCATATTTTTCACCAGGTATCTCCACAGCTGCAACATGTAGCTGTCCAGATGCAGCAATCATCACATATTGACTCTCTGAATGCTACATTTAACGCTCCAAATACGACATTTAGCCCTCCAACTACGGGATTTTTATCCTCCATAGATAGTGTTTAGTATTAGTTGATTAGATTTTCAGCTTATCTCATGATAATGATAGTGTGTTTAGCTGCTTCATAGCATTAGGTACTGATACTATTCTTTTGCCATAGGTACCACCAAAAAACCACTCTCATGTTTTCTCCTCTTGCTAAATGAAAATTATTGGTTCCTGGTAAAGTGTTAATTATCTTCTTTGTGATTTTAAGTCTACTCTTTACAATATAGTGTATGTATTTATGTTAATATGGATCAACGAAATCAATTTAATGCCCAATTGGGTTCTGCAATGAGCACTATAACATGATTTATTTTCCAATTTAGGTACACACTCATTGCATCATGGCCTTCATTTATATAGCAGCTTATACTAACAATGGAATTCTTTCACATGTATTTCTTGTACCTCACACCCCATGAATTTCAGTGAGAAAACTTTAAAAATATATATATCTGTCGTTTGGCCACAATCTAACATACAAAAAACAAAATCAACCCATGACATGCCATGAGGAATTAACCAAAAGTGCGAATACTAGTTAATTTTTTTACTATGTAAAATCTTCATATCCTATGTGTAGACTTTCTGTGATAATGAAGACTTTAGGCATTTGAAGTTGAACCCTTACAAATGGTAAAACTGACTTCTATAATCTGACTTGGTCCATGTGTAGTAGGCCAAGGAGACCAAACAAAACAACAAAGATTCCCTTATTTCTTCATCCATATATATGCATACACCAATAATACTTGCACATAAAGGGGTTTAAACTTTCATCGTTGAGTTTGCAATTGCTTATGCATCGGACCTAATACACTACCATAAAACAATAGCTCCATAGCAACTACAAATGATATAAATTTCACCCCGATCACAACAGAAAGAATTACCACATTAGTACATACAAGATCTTAATCATCTGAAATTTAAGAAAAAATAAAAGTGAATAACAACGAGAAGTATCATATTTTTCAAAAATCAAGCGACAATATACATCAACATAACATGGCAGCGGTTTTGAATAAACCAAGACGAAAAGTTCATAATCGCATGAATCGAACTCTCGATCAATTAATAAAATCCCGTTATCAAAACACCACCCCCTAATTATAGGGTTTTAACAAAATACTTTTAACATCTAGAGTGTTAACAATGGATGTTTGATAGATGATTATTTTTTGGAAGAAAGAGGATCCGAGGAATTTGAGATGAGAGAGGTGAAAAGGATTTGTGAGGAGAGAGGTGAAACCGAACTCAAATTAAATGGAAGATCTTAATCATCATCTGAAATTACCACAACAGAAAGAATTACCACATTAGTACATACAAGATCTTAATCATCTGAAATTTAAGAAAAAATAAAAGTGAATAACAACGAGAAGTATCATATTTTTCAAAAATCAAGCGACAATATACATCAACATAACATGGCAGCGGTTTTGAATAAACCAAGACGAAAAGTTCATAATCGCATGAATCGAACTCTCGATCAATTAATAAAATCCCGTTATCAAAACACCACCCCCTAATTATAGGGTTTTAACAAAATACTTTTAACATCTAGAGTGTTAACAATGGATGTTTGATAGATGATTATTTTTTGGAAGAAAGAGGATCCGAGGAATTTGAGATGAGAGAGGTGAAAAGGATTTGTGAGGAGAGAGGTGAAACCGAACTCAAATTAAATGGAATTAGTTACTGATCTTACGTGGATGTACAAATAAGCATACCATGTCACATAATAAGTAAGTTTTTGTAAAATATGTATCTACCTGGCATTTCTCTTATATTTATATTTATAATTTTATAATTTATATAAGTACGTATAAAACTTCTAATCACAGTTCATCTCAAAAGTCAAAACCCTCGTGCATGCATTTCGTGCATGCTTTCTTTTCAACCGATCGTCAAGATAACTCCACCTCCGTCAACCTCCATCATCGCCGTCCACATCCGGCACCGTCGGTACACAACTTCTGATAACGGTGCAGAATCTGTAAGCATTGTATACTCACGTTTGAGTGTTTGGAGTACATTTTGATTTCAAAATTTGATTTCTATTTTGTGATTTCAGTAAAGTTTAGAAAGCTTAATCATTGTGTTTGATCTGTTAATTTTTTGATTCATAGTCTTGATTTGTGAATTTTGTTAGGTTTTTAAATTTAGGTTTTTTACTTATTTATTTGCGTGGAAATTTTAAAATTAGAGAAATTTGGGGGTCAAATGTCGTCGTCATCACCGATGAAGAGTTGTATGAACGGATTGTGTGGGGAAACGTCGTCGTTTCTATGGAAAAGAGGTTGGCCCATGAAAGTCGGTGGCTTTGCTAATCTTTGTTACGCCTGTGGGTATGAACTCTTTTTTGTTTTATTTTATTCTTTTTACTTTCACAAGTTTACATTTTTAGCTGTATGTAATCATGTTGGTATTCAAATATAAAAGAATTATAAAGACCACGACTATCCTGAAACTTCAGTATGGTAATCACATTTGTATCCGTATATAATATGTAACTATGCAAAATGTGTCAGCTCATTTTTTTTCTTATGAAGTCATTCCTGTGCCCTTTCTCTTGTTCATCATACACTTTGTTGTATTTATGATTCTTTTTTGTTGATTTTAATTTGCGTTGATATGATCTATGTGGATTGCAGGATAGAATATGATAGTGTACGCTACTGTGAACGATTCCACCTGAACGAATCGGGTTGGAAAGAATGCAAATATTGTGAGAAGGTAATCTTGTATTAACGATTTCTTGAAATCTTTATAAAGTTAATATTGACTTCCATTCTGCTCACCAAGTTCCACCGAGTTTGCCATTGCAGCCTGTTCAGTGTGGATGCGCTGTTTCAAAATTTCTCCACGAATGCCTTGATTTGGGAGGGATATCATGTATAGAGTGCATAAGAGCCAAGAGAACCCAATCCTTGAAACAGGTAAGTTGCTCTTATCAAATTAAAATGTTCTCCATTCTACTTCCTGCACTAATTTGTGGAGATCTGAAGTCTTGTAATTGATGTATCAAATCTTTCAGTCTACTGTTATAGAGACTCCAAATGGCTTCAGTCAGTTTTCTATCAATTGGCATCCCTCTATCTTGACCAACCGAACCGAAGCATTTGATAAGCATCAGCATGCATCTTCAACTTCTTCTGGAGAATTCGGCACTCGTTCTTCTAGTAAAGATGTTGGCTCAAGCTTCAAAACCACATTACCTTTACCTTCAATCTTTACAAACCAGTCACCTTTAGCCAATAATAACAAACTAAATATAGGGTCTAAATCAATTATTAAACCTCTGTCTCAACAATCTTTGGGCTTTTCTGTACTCCCTACTTCTAATGGGGCTGCAGAGGGAAGAGTTCAAGAAAAAGTTAGTTCGTTTAAACGAGAGAACAAACCGCGTCAAATGCTTCCAAAAACATCGAAATCAGGAGTTAGCAAACGGTCACAGGCAACCAAAGACGTAGGTTCAGATAACCAAGTTGCCAAATCACCTCCTGAAGCACAAGTTCGTAGTCAACTGCTACCAAGATACTGGCCAAGGATCACTGATCAAGAACTGTTGCAAATATCTGGGGAGTATCCTTTGTATATTTTTTATGGACACACTTTAGAGGTAGCAAAACTGGTAAAAAAATTTCAGGTCGAAACGGGTTGACAGGTTGAGTGACACCATAATGGGTAAAAAAATGGGTAATATCTGGTTTGGGGCAAAATTAGGAAAATCATTTTTAGCTATATTAATTTGAAGTGTTTGACTAGTTAGACATAAAACATAGCCCAAATCTGAAACGTTCTTAGGTAAATGAATCAAAGTGCAGTCTTTAATGAATGCACACATAAATGTTGTTTTTTTTCTAGTTTCTCTAAGCGGAAATATATGTACCTGTTGTGAAATTTTAGAGGTAGTGTCTGAGTTCCGGATTCTGAATTATTAAAGCTGCTTAAAGTAAATAAACATGGAGTATAAATGTCACTGTATGGTTAGGTGTCTATTTTCCCACTCATAGTGTTTATAACATTTTTGCAGAAAAACGAGCATAAGCACACTTGTGTGAAATATTTTTGGAAAATCTGTGTTCACCTTTAACATTTTCTAGCTTAAACTCTAACTGCACTATTACTCCACTGTTTGAGAAGGTTCTAAGTGCAAGTGATGCTGGTCGAATTGGTCGCTTGGTCCTGCCAAAAGCTTGTGCTGAAGTAGGTTGACTTTCTTCTTCTTTGACTAATTTCAATCTTGTTGCATGCTGTATTCCTGATAATAAAATATTGGTGCAGGCGTATTTTCCGCCTATTGATAGTTCAGAAGGTGTAGCAATAAAAATCCGCGATGTAAAAGGGGAAGAATGGACTTTTCAGTTCAGATTTTGGCCAAATAATAACAGCCGAATGTATGTTCTAGAGGGCGTAACCGCTTGCATACAAAATATGCAAATGGAAGCTGGGGACACAGGTATCCTTTGATGATCCTTGTGTTACCTATGAGCCATAGCCAAGTTATGGTTTCTTAATGGAGCATTATATGCAAATATTGGAGGTCTTGGAATGGCTGGGTGGGGTGGGTTGCCTTAATGTCAAGGTAACTTTTTGGTATGGGTCAAGGTTGGGTTGAGCTGAATTACCTTTTGTGATATGTCCAATTTTTTATTTCTACTTACTTAATAAACGATTTAGGAGGTTTTATGCATTTATAACTTTATGCAGCCTTATCTTTTAAGTTCATATTGTACCGTGTTAATCATATTTAATCTGTATGTATGTGGTTGAAAAATTCTACCGTAGTACCCTGTACTTCGATATTTCGCTCCATTTTCTCAATTTATCAATTTTCTGCAGTAATATTTAGCCGGTTAGATCAAGAAGATAAACTTTTAGTAGGATGTCGAAAGGCAACAAATTCTGTACAAGCAACTACTCTTCCTAATGCTGTTAATGATGTAGCTCCTGTCTGTACCGGGAATGAAAACTCACCATCAGTACGTTTCAAACATGCTAGTCTTTCCTTTCTATGTTTGGTATTTTAAGTCACTTTTGCTTATTAGGGTTACCTTTTCAGGCAACGAATATGGAGCATGAAGGCACGAGTAAACAAGATTCAATGCAGCCATCAGGAATTCAAGAGCAAAGGAAGACACGCATTATAGGATCAAAAAGCAAGAGGCTACACATGCATAGTGAAGACGCCATCGAGCTGAAGTTTACATGGGAAGAAGCACAAGAATTTCTCCGGCCACCTTCTTCTAAGCCAACCGTTGTTATGATAGAGAATTCTGAATTGGAAGAATACGATGTAAGCATCTGACATGAAGTCATATTTCTAAGCTATTTTAGATTTTGAAGCCGTTCTATTAGAGCTGGCAAAATGGCAGGTCTCACTGGGTTAATCCTTGTCTAAATCTTCTTTATAGATCATTAGTTTGATAAATATGATTGCATAAACTACATTAATACTACAAAAATAATCTCACCTTTTTAAATAATATGATTCAGAAGGTTGTGTGCATCAAAAGAACACTTGGGGCAAATATTTTCATGTTCGGCCCAGATAAACCTCTTTCCTTCTTAAGTTTTTGTTTTTAATTTTTTATTTTATTTTACCCATTTGACCTGTGGCTTAACCCAAATCAACCCATTCGTAAGTAAATGAGTAAGATTATCACCTTTACAATGGGTGACAATCTGTGGTTTTCATTCAGGAACCACCGGTGTTTGGCAAAAAGACCATATTTACGACGAATGCATCCCGGTAAGAATTCTCCTAAATGTGTTATTTATATGCTATCTTGTTTCTTCTGTATTTAGTAACATATTATATTTGACTCCCAAAGTCAAAAGGGCAGACTATTTCCAGATAGAATGGATGATTGGTTTGTTTGAACTTTTAATATTGAATTTCTCTTTTGTAATTGTTTAATCAAATCATTGTTTCTGCTTCATCGTTTGTTTATGCATGTTGACATATGTTTTTATTTAAAAAGGTTCATTTCTTCCAATCGAATCTTTTTTTTTACAAGTGATATTCTGTAGGCTACAAGAACAATGGGTTCAGTGTGATAGTTGCTCCAAATGGCGGAAGCTACCTTCGGATGTTCTTATTCCTTCCAACTGGACTTGCTCTGATAATGTTTCAGATCCAAGCAGGTACTACAGATTTAGATTTCGTGTTTTATTTCCATGTTACGAGAATAGATAGATGTGGGGCCCATGACTATGAAACTAGCTCAAGCTCATGTGGAATGCCATGAATTTATTTTACATCTACATTCAGTGTTGTGTGTGTAGAGGTGGCAACTTTAACCCATTTACATATGAAAGGGTCTATTTAGGATGTGTTTTATTTCTAATGAATCAAACAGGTAAAATAAAATAATAGCTTAAGAGTGTCAAACCGCAAATGTGTCGGAAGTCACCCACATGTATATGCATGGCACACAACAATCAATGTAGATGTAAAATAAATCCATGGCATGCCTTGTGAGCTTTCATCAGTACAGAATACATCAAAGAAAGACGGCCTCCATTTATACCTAGAAAACCAGGTATAGAATGGAAAGGTTAGAGAAATTGTCGTCTTAAATATGTCTTGCAAAACTTGTAGATGAATCGTGATTGTTAATATTTGACTGATGGATGATTTATTACATAAAATGTACCAGATGCTCCTGCTCAGCTGCCAAGGAAGTTGGAGTCAGGGATTTGGACCGGATCGCGAGATTTAAAAAGGGTGCGATTTCCTGCTATGTGTTGACGCAGTTGATGTTAAATTTGAGTACCAATGTCACTCCTATTTGGAGGTGGCCATTTTGATTCATTTACCTTAGAAGTGATCTGGGTTATATTTAATATCTCTAACGGTTCAAACTGGTAAATTTAGAAACTTAGATATAAATTAAACAGTCAGGCTCAGAGTTTATTATTTTCGAAACATTTGAATTGCATCTTATTCTTTACAGAACCTAAGAAGCGGAAAACTACAGAAAATTGTGTGTCTAAAGAACAAGTGGAGCGCACCGGGTTAGATGCATTAGCCATCGTTGCAGTATTAGGAGAAGATGCTAGTGAACCAACCACAAGACACCCTCGTCATCAGCCTGGTTGCAGTTGCATTGTCTGTATTCAACCTCCAAGTGGAAAAGGGAAACACAAATCAGATTGCATTTGTACTGTATGCTCAACAGTTAGGCGCCGTTTTAAAACCTTAATGCTACGCAAGAAAAAATGACTGTTGGAAAAGGAGGAAGAAGTGGCCCAGAAATTACTGGTTCCAGTTACCAACAAGACTGAATCTGGTGACATGTTTGGAACCAAAATGGGGGACGAAATGATGACTGAGAGCAGTGTTAAAGGTCAAGAATTGGATTTAAATTTTGACCCAAAGGAAGAAGAGATGATACTAGCTGAAGCTGCGAATGCTTCTACTATCCGTTCAGAGTGAAAGAATGTGCTTGCGGGGCTTGTACCAAATTGTACAAGCGACAATGTCGTTGAAAGTTGATCTCGGGCTAAATTGTTGATCAGTCTTTCGGCCCTTTTTGTGTTTATGCCGTTTCCTGTTTTGCCCCCACAGTAACGTATATCTAGAGTGTCAACTGTCAACGGAACTAGAATACATCGGGGTTTCAATGCCTTTTTATATTTTTTTCTATATGTGAAAGATTATATGGCGAAGGACTGAGGGGGCCTTTACCATTTATGATATATTGATATTTATAGTTTCATGTGTTTGATATATTTCTGATGGTACAGTTGTGGATGTTAATTGATACTAATTTACTGAGTTGTTCAAAGTGCGCAGTTTGAGTTTGGTCTGTCTGGCTTAACAACTTTTGAAAAGTTTCTGTTTGGCGGATTTTGGTCCTTGTGAACCATTAGGTCTACTTCTTTGTAGCATACTTGGTTCTCAAGGAGAGTATTTTGGTTGTTATTATAATTAAAGGGATACATATTAATGGCTTCTTATCAAAACATGTATTAAAGTTGAAGCATGTATTAACATAAACAGTTGATTTGAGAATTGTATTATGAGAATTAAATAGGTCACTCATTGTTTATGTGTACACACATTATATTATTATATTATAAATATAATTGAGCACACGGATAAGATAACAACTAAGTTCTCTTTTAGTTCATGTATAGTTAAGAGGCTGTCAAATCAGCTAAAAGAGTTCCACATCGATAAGAAGATGAACTTATGGCAGGTTTATAAAGCCAAGATACGCAGCAAGCGTTATCCCTTCAAGGACGTCCGATATAGAAGAAAAGCAGCATGCTCCTGAGCAAGGATGATACTCACAAATTGAGAAATTATAAAAAAAAAAAAATTCCTCTGAAATCGTGGACATGCTAGTTTATGTTCGGCCTCACATGTGCTGTTCTATCATGTCGTGTTTACTACTGTCATGAACTGTTTTAGTAGTTTGTGACTTGTGAGCTTATTGTTTTAAATAGTTTAAGGCATTAAGCTGTAGAAACAAATTATTTATTAGTAGTTTGTGACTTGTGAGCTTATTGTTTTAAATAGTTTAAGACATTAAGCTGTAGAAACAAATGATTTATAATAGTATATAGATATAGATACGGCACTATATATTTATCTATCTATCTTACATATTAAATGAAAATTTTTGAAAGATTAAAGACATTTGGATGGAAGATCAACTTGAATGATCTAACCTTCCATTCATTTAGTGACACACTTATTTGTTAATTTTCCATGTAAAAGACTAATATGCCCTCGATAACTAATTTTTCCATTTAATTGTTTCCTTATTCCTTGCCTATAATTTTTAAAAAATCATCGGCTTTCATGCTATTTTCAAAATTCAAATTCTAAAACATCTACTTTTCCTTTCTGATCTTGCTACAGGTTTCTTGTACGTGAGATTAAGGTAACAAGAATCTATCGTTTTAATATCGATATTACCTTCTCAAATTGAATGTCACTCCGGGATCAAATGGTCCAATCTTAAAAATATAGATTGTTGATGATTGTATATCTAATTCTGAATGTCATCTAATTAGGGCTTTTGTCAATTATTTTCGGCCTTGACTTGTGTTTGTACCACTTCTATCTACCAATTGTATTGTTTCTTTTGTTTCAGAATAATCGTAATCGAATACTTGTTAGTTCTGACCATCGAATTGTTCTATTAATTTCATTCTTTTCATTTAATTCCACCATCAGGTATTCTTTTCTTTTTTCAATTAAACCCCATTTTGATATCATGTCTGCATGTTTTGAGTTTTATAACTATTTCATTTCGATTGGGATGATGACGATTTGATCGATTATTGAAGGAAGAAATAGTGGTATAACTTTCTCTTGCTAAAAGTTTCTACAAAATCTTTTTTGCTGACTTTTTTCTCTTCAATAATTATCTAGACATTTATATGCATATGAGTATTGAGGAGATTACTTATGCTATGTTATAGTAGTACTTTGTTGCACCTATTTTATAGTGCCACTATAAAGATACTTTTAGTTTATGTAGAATCACTTATAGCAGTTGGTTAATCAAGCTAAATGTAAAAATAGGTGTAACTGTTCATGAATGGAGTTTGGTTGTGATTGTTGTGTTATTTAATAACCAAGACTTTGTTTGTTATAAATGAGTTTAGATATGTTGAAATAGATCAAGCTTTGATTAACTTGTGTATATTGACATAGTTATGATTAACAAATTCTTTATGCTATTTTTAATGATAATAAATTTATGCACACCAAGTGCTTAATAATATGCTTGAATGAATAAACATAATTGCACTTATGGGCCAAAATTGTGCAACATAATTGCACTAAAAAACTGTGCATTAAGAAGCTTCACTTTTGTAGTTAATTTTGCATTTTGAAGATGAAAATTTTGCATTTTAAAACTGCACTTTTGGGCTACAAACACTGGACAAATGAAACTTTTATATCTTATTAAATCTCACATACAGACTCTTAACATGATCAAAAAATAACAGAT
The DNA here is from genome assembly GCA_963921325.1 of Logfia minima. Lineage (NCBI taxonomy): Eukaryota > Viridiplantae > Streptophyta > Magnoliopsida > Asterales > Asteraceae > Logfia > Logfia minima. Next base: position 6,174,640 of record OY992775.1, on the reverse strand, counting down.
CGTTGTTGTTCCTCTTCTTCTACATACATCGAAAAAAATTAATGTCAAATTCACTACTAATATTTAGTACATGGCCCTTGATAACCTTCTTGTTAACTTGATAATAACTTATTTTTATTATGTGCCTAACTCGTAGGGAAATAACTGATTCTGCTGCTTGACCAAACTGTGTTTTTATTTAGGCAGTCACGTAGTCACGTATGCCCATATTTTAATAATGTTATATGTATACATGCACCTACAAAATTTTATTTGTGTATTGTTTGCTAATAATATATTTTCTCTATGACATAGGCTCTTAGTTACTTCAACTACAACTCCGCTTTGAGCGAATATGAGAAACAACCCAGGGTGTTAAAATATTTTCGCCATCGTGCTGCACTACATACAGAATTGTTTTGCTATTATAAACTATTTTTATTTTTGTATTGCAGATTTGCAGGTAAATATATTTCAACTAATTGAGTTGCTTATGGGACGTTAATGAAACTCCCAATGATAAATTGCTTGGTGCTATGTAAATTTTCAAAGTACATTTATCGGCTATAATTTTGCAGTTTATGCGTGTGCAGATTTCTTTTATTTAATATTTCACTACAAGCAAATATTAATTTTATATATGTTTTGCTTCATTTCGAATACTACCTTAGCTCTATCAGATTTTTCTATATAATCTTTACTTTGTGGTTAGTCTCTTTATATTTTACGTTCCAATATGTAAATTCAGTCTCAAATTTAAACTTTCTCATTGAAAATGTCAATTGACTCATAATTTCATCTTAGATTTACTGCTTGATGGGATGATCATGATGGTCATAATCCACACGACTCAAGGAAGACTTATGGTAATCTCCATGCCCACCATCACTATTGGGAAGCCTTCATAAATACTTACCATGGCCTCCTATCCCGTTGGAAAATCTTAACAACCCCACGTAAAATAGTCACTTTTTCATTCATTGGAAACGGGAACTAATTCCAGGTGGAGTTAGTTCAATTGCACATGACTACTGATGTCAAACATCAAAAAGATCATCCTTCTATCTAAGAATCACATGTGGATTAAAAGTTAGAGTTCCTAAGGTGAAATAGGGACTCTAGCTGCAAGATCAAATAAATCTTGTACTGAACACTTAACCACAATTTTTTAGCCATTGTATCATTTGTAACTCATATAGTTGTTTATATTCCAAACGTTTGGTTCATACGAAAACAAATCCATACGACTACATACAAATATATGCCCTTATGTTAATTGAATAACAAACATATTTCTTTGGTCATATCTAATAAGTCAAATCTAAAGAACTGTAAAGGACACGATATAAATCTTGAAGAGAAAAAAGTCAGCAAAAAATAAATTATTAGTCTTAATTAATATTATGCTATTAAAGATTTACACATAACTATTTATATTTATACTATCAATAAATTAACTATAATCAATAAAAAAAATTAAATATTTCTATATGATAGACTTTTTTACCAAAAAGATTTCATGTATAATCACGTGTAGTCGTGAGGAAATAAACTAGTTTATGTAATAAAAAAAAGATTTATATGTATTGATTGACATTTTAAACTTTCACTCCTGAAAAATTGTAAAATAAAAGCAAAAGAATTTACCCCGTCAATTATAAATTCCTAACTCCCCTGACTCGCCCATTTGTGAATAAACCGGCTTAAACGATGCTATCAAAAAAGTTTATTGAACAAGGTTAGGAAGTTTATGGGAAAATATTAGATATCGTTGACTACACATTTCTTAACCATAGCAGAGTTCAGAATAAAAATACAGAAAGAGGTTAAATATAAAAACATTATGAGGTTATAAATGGATTAATTGAATTTCTGACCTTTATTTTCCTTGAATCCACTTAGTTAACAATGTTTAATGAAACTCCAAGTCATGGGCTTACACAATACAATTCATATTGGGCCCATTACTCACATGCTAGTTTTCTTCTCGGTTATAACAATCAAACCCTAGTCACCAAATCACGCGCTATATATTCAATCATCCACCTCATAAAACCTCCAACTCAGCGATCCTTATTCCCCATCGTCGATTTCGGGCTATCTTTTAGGTTTGATTTTTTCTATTTGTTCATAACTTTACGAATTTATTAATGTTTATTAAATTCGTGTACAATTAAGCCGATGCTCTGGATAAAAGCAATGAACGTAGCATGGTACTGTGCACGTAAACTAAGCAACTTTTAGGTCGTCATGTCTGCCCCTACTGATTATTTTCTCTGATTTGGGGGCCTGGACTAGACCTACATTTTTTTTACTAAATCAAATTGTTTTCTAGTAATAAAATTAAATAACCTGATTTATAAAAGCAGGGACTTATTGCCAAATGAAAATTTAAAGTGAATAAGTCTCTCGTAAATCTCAGGAAAATAGAGCTGGGCATCGTTATTGGGTGAACCTCTTGATTAAATTCATGACGGAAAAGGTTCAGTAAACGAAGCTATATTTTTTTATTTTCATATTATTATTTTATATGTTATCTAGGGTTTTAAATATCTTTTCAACAGAAATAGTGCTTTTTATGAAGTTGAAGTAAACAGAAATGGCTATGTAAATCAATCAATTTATTTAAAATTTGGCAGTCTTATTAGTTTTTGTTTACTTACTTTATCGATTGATTGTTATACCGTTATTGTTTAGCAGAAACTATGTATTTGCTTTGGATCATTTAGGACGGGTTATTCTGTTCTCGGATTATTTGTTTTTTTGGACAATTTAAAGTTAATTTGTAATCTCAAGTGAATAAGAAATTGATTAATTAAATATGGTTTAAACAAATTTGGTTTGGTATATGAATTGATTGATTTCACCTAATTGTTAGCTATGTATCAGATGTGCCCTAGTTTAATAAATAAATTGTATCTTTTTAAGTTTGTATGGAAAATAATAATTGCTACTTTGATAACTTCATTTTTTTATATTGTTGTGATTTTGTGACTTCTGTGATTTAAAGTTTTGATTAAACTAACTGAACAAAGTATAAATGAAACATTACAGTACTTGCAATTATGTCACAAACAATTTCAAATTATGAGGTTTAGTCTTAAATCATAATCCATTTAATTAAACTTTGGAAAAATTATTATTTTTTAAATCATTGATTAATCTCCTATTGGTGGGGATTTACATAATTGTTTACCAATCAAAATTCATTATAGTTTATGTGTCATCAAGTGATACTAAGAAATCTCATGTAAATCTTTTAACAAAATATATTTTATTGTTCCAAAACAAGCAATTAATTTACATTGAATTATGCCTAATAGATAGACAAACTAGTTAGACAAACAATCAATTAATGTAAAGAATTTGTAAATAGAGAACAAGAAACTTGCAAACCATAATATTATTTCTTTAATCGAATGGTTAATTGCTCCTTATCGTCTTTATAAGGCTTGTGAATGCTTGAACAATAATGAAAAACTGATATAACGAAAAATACAAGTGCGAAATATAATGAAAAACTAATATAAAGAAAAATACAAGTATCACTTGATGATTACAAATGAATACAAAAGTTTTTTTTTTATATAGATGGGAGTTTGTCGGGTTTGACTCGGCAAGTTCCTAATAGGCTCGATGAGTTGAAGTTCTGGATCCGATCATCTTTCTATTTTCTAATGTATATAGTCTTCTTATTGGTAATGTACAAGATAACCTTCCGTTTCTATTAACTATCATCTCTATCTTGAAGTCGTTTGAAGAACAAAATTGAATTAGAGATAAATCTTCTTCATTAAGTCTTCAGATATTATATTCAACTCTCAGATATTTAACTCTTTTGATTAGCGAGTACATGATATACTCGACAAGTAATTGGTTGGGGATTCTCCTGAACTTGCATTTCAGCCCTTGAATATTTTTGTCTTCAATACTTCAACTCCTAAGTCCTAATTATACAAACATTAACAAATGCTATACAAAATAATTAATAAACTAACCATAAAACATACATAAAAAGCATATACAATTACACACTTATCAATATACGCAACTTGAGTCAAACTAATTCATAAAAAAGAAGTAAGTTATCCATTTAAGGTCTTTTTATTAATTTATGATGTTATTAAACATATTATATTAGCTATCGCTAACATAACTTTAAACTGCATATTTATGGGTGAACATTTTAGTGTCCATAGACTTAATCGAGGTTTATTCGACCTAGACATTCCGAAAGCAAAAGATGATGCTAACTCAACAAGAAACGCTAAAGTAACACTACATATGTGCCACGTATGCAAAACAAGTATTTAAACGGTATATAAGTAATTTTGGTTCATATTAAGACGTAACATACATGTACAAGTAATTTATTGGGTAAGATTACTCACTTTAGGATAAAAAGAAGAGTATTTTACTAATTTATAGCGTTAACGAGTTACCCAATACATAAGTAGTTTTTTCTTTGTAATATGTTTGTATTTGAACATATAAAAATTTAAAATTAAGACTCATCCCTCACTTTTCCTTTCCATTTGTTTCATTAAAAACAAAAAAACTCGAGAATGTATTACTATTTTAATTTCATTTCATTTTCTTTCCTTTTGGATCATAGAATAGTTCGAGAACGCAAAACTAAGTAAGAAAAAAAAGAAATAAAGAAAAAAGCAAAGAAAAAAAGAAGGAAAATAAAAAGTTTGAACTTTCCACTTACATTCTCAAGTTAAAAAGAAACCAAAAGAAAGTCATATCATACTCATATTATTGAGACATACAAGTATGAAAAAATACATAAAATAAGTGATTTTACAATTATAACCTACAATATTAGAGTTGTTTATGTTGAATTGGTAAATTGTATAAAACATAAGTAATTTTTATTTCTAATCACTCATATTTGAACGAAAAGTCTACAAATCAAAAATCAATATAATTTCTATCAATCTCCTTTCCTCTTATTCCCTTTTCATCTTAATAAAAACTCATGAATTTTTATACTAAAAGTCTACATATTAATATATGCAATTTTATACTAGAAAAACACATTTTTTGTAAACAGAATGTTTAACATTTTACTAATTCTGTAACGTGCAAACAATAATTTGTCAAAGTAAAGTTTTTCAATATTCTATAAATAAAACTACCGATAAGTCACAGTTCAACAAAACTCCAATTGAAATACCCCAAATTTGAGTAATTTCTTCAATTTTAATAAAATAAACCCTAATTCTAATATATTTTTTATTAATTTTTTGAAGAGATAATGGCATAAATCATCATGGTAATCCTAAAAATGGCATTTGTCTACTTCATTTGAGAAAAAAAAAATCAGAGATATTGAACATCAAAACACATACAAGCAATACATACACAAAATAGTGAAAATACACACACTTCACACTCATCCATCATCCAAACAATGTCTTCTTATGTACCACCACACCTCCGTAAGTCTGTCGCCGCCACCGTCACAACCACCTCCACTACCACCGCAACCACCGCAACCCTAGGTAATACCACCGCAAACCACAAACTTAACTCTAAATCAATTAACAATGCGTTTTCAAATGCAGCACCTCGTCGGAGCTCAACGAACAACCACAGCCAACCGTCACGAGCCCTAACTGTACCTAACGTTGTGTTTCCGCAATGGAAGCCTTCTGAACGTGTTTTACGTCTTAAACCTGAGCAGGTTTGAATGATATACGTATACGAAGCCGTTTTTATATGATTTTTTATTTATTATTAGTTCTGCTGTCTGTGATAAGTAATCAGGTCTGAATTAATGCTGTTAGTTGTTGATGATGAATTGATGTTTTCCATGTTATTAGGTTTTTATTTGAGTACTTAGGGCATCATCCTTTGAAGCTTCTGATTATCTGGATTATTATCCACACTTCGATGGATTATCATTCAATATGAAGTAGGAAATTAGGACTTATTTTGAGGTTGTAACATTCTCATCATATGTACAGATTAGGTTTTATCATACATGGATATATGCTTAAATTAATGAAGTTAGGGATGCTTTTGGAAGTCCAGCTTTTCGAGTTACTTTATGAAATGTGAACATGCTCGTCAGATGTACAAATCTGTTTGGTTTGTTTCTTACGGCTTTAACTTTTCTGAAATATACATATTATGATAACTAGTTTAGTTTGAACTATGCAGAAGTGCCTATCAATTTGAGATGTACGATTTGTGTAATGCTGGTTTTGGTTAGAATAGATGCGCCTGTGATTTTGGTACAGAGAGAGATTAGAGAATCATATTAGATATAGGCTATTACACAATCTATGACCTTGAACAACTGATTTTCTACTTCAGGGTTAGGATAGGAATTCTATTTGCGTATATAAAATATTCTAACATGGGTTGAGCATAGCATGTGTATGTTGAGAATATTATTGCGTGTTCAGATTAAGGCAACTTGGCTATGTGAGTGACTTGTTAAGTTTCATAAAGAAGAGGCTAGGTTTCGAGTGTTGGGTGAGGTCAATTGTTTAATGAAATGGCTAGTGGTCATGTTTAATGAAATGGCTGGCAAGTGGTCATGCAGTTTATGACAAAGTTTATTTGACATGCCACATTAATAAAGAACCACAAATCCACAATTTTAAAATTTTGGTTGCTTTAGTAGCTTTTTGGGAATGTGGAGTGCTCAATTACTGTCCTGATTTTATGATTACTTTCCACAATTAAGTATGACCTCCATTGAAAGGTTGATCAGGTGGCTGATGATTGTTGTTTGCTATTCTAAGTGTTTCCTGGTTTTACGGAGTTCGTTTTATTTGTTTGTTTTCATAATTTGATTCCACGATCTACAGATAGAAGAGGTGAGACTACGACTCAATGTTGACGTTACTGTCACTCCCGATTCTCCCCCTGCACCTGCACCTATAGAATCATTTACAGACATGGTAACCAAGCTTTTACTTTGTATGTCTTTTCTTTTATATATCTTATGTTATGTTATTGGATTAATCTCTACTAATTGATTTGAGGTTTTATCATATTCAGTGCCTGGACTCAAGCATAATGAAGGATATCGCCATTCATGAATACACAACGCCTACCTCTATTCAGGCGCAGGCAATGCCTGTTGCTCTAAGTGGAAGGGATCTCTTAGGGTGTGCAGAAACAGGCAGTGGCAAAACTGCTGCTTTTACAATACCCATGATACAGGTACTAATTCATGAAATTTTGCATATAACACTCCCTCCTTCCCCTAAAATGGTCTTTACACATACATGTATTATAATCAGTTCTTCCTTATCTGTTATTATGACAACCTCTGGATTTCCAATGTATTTACTTATTTCACATCCACAGCATTGTATAGCTCAGTCTCCTGTTCGACGTGGAGATGGTCCATTGGCACTAGTGCTGGCTCCCACCAGAGAGCTTGCACAACAGATTGAGAAAGAGGTAAGGTAACTCATGATTGATCTAGTAAGACAATAACATGTTTTCCAAAATTCATGAAGCAGCCTTATGTATTGTACAGTGTACACTCATTTGCAATAATAAGGTATTGAGTATGAAAACTAGTCACATATCTGTTTGACTCCATCAAAGATCTTTCTTAGCTTATTGCTTATACTGTACACCTTAGACACTTGATCAGACATTATGTTTTCCTCTCTAGGTTCCGAATTATTTATATGTAAATATATGTTGTGAAGGATTTAAGTGATCAATATGAACTTTTGTACCTCCTTATAAGGCTAGACTTCTATTGTGGTGCCGATTTTCTTTTTACTGCATGATAAATGGAAACTAGCTCTTGAGGAATAATACATGTTGATAGAACTGGTAATTTTTGCACATGTTCATTTCTGGAGAATTGAAATACTTGGGAAACATCTGCTTTGGTGAACTGCTAGGTATGGTCAACAAATGATTTACTTCACAAATGTTTGAAATTCTTTCTGTTGTATATATATGTAACTAGGCTATTGTGGGTTCCTAACACATACACCAGCTTCGTTTAGTTAACTGCACCTTATTATGAGTACTGTCTACCTCAAATGGAATTATGTGACTCTTTGCATATACAGATTTAACTCTATTGGTTAAACCAAAGTTGTCAGATGTACGTGGTTTACATGTTTTATGGAATTGCAACAGGTGAAGGCTTTCAGCCAGTCATTGGAGTCTTTTAGAACTGCAATTGTTGTTGGTGGAACAAACATCTCTGACCAGGTGACTACTTTTGAATTGGTCTTCATTTGATTATCTGAAGTATGATTTATGATATCGGGTTGCCTGCCTCAAGCAGAGTCTTGTAAAGTAGCAAGGGTGAAATTTCTGTGTTTTAATCGGGCAATTGTCCGCTTTCTTTCATCTATAGATACTATTTTCTGGATCACAAATATGTTTTGTTTTTTGTTTGTCAACATGTAACAGAGGTCTGAGCTTCGGGCAGGAGTAGAAATTGTGGTTGCTACTCCTGGAAGATTTATTGATCATTTACAGCAAGGAAACACATCTCTTACACGGATCTCATATGTTGTCCTAGATGAAGCAGATAGAATGCTTGATATGGGTTTCGAACCTCAAATAAGAGAGGTAAACTCGTTTTTTATATGTCAATTCCAAATCCCTATGGTTATTCATATTTTTTTCGTTCTTTTTGTTTATAAATAAGTTGCCAAGGATCCTTCTTATGTGTCTAGTACACTAGTCTATGAGCATTTTCAATACGTGATCATAAACTCACATATGTTACATTGAGTACACTGAAGGTGAGAAAAGAGTTCCAAGAAATACAAAACTAAAAATGATCTGCTGTATTGCCGATCCATTTAATTTAGTAGAATCGGGCAATTGACCTTTAATTTAGTAGAATCCAATTTTGGCCTTAAGCCCTTAATGTTTTGAGTTTTGACGATCCTATCTAATAGTTCGCAATATATTGCACTCCAAGAATGTGACAGGTGACTTTTGTCCATATAAATATTGGCTGGTAATGTAATCAGCAACAAAAGATAATGACTTTGTTTTTTATTCAATTTATTCTTAGGTTATGCATAATCTTCCAGAAACGCATCAAACGCTGTTGTTCAGTGCAACTATGCCAGTGGAGATTGAAGCACTAGCACAGGTTTATTTGGTTTCAAGTTCTTTTGTCTTTGTCATTACGGGTTCTATTCTTTTTCATTATGTGACTAATCAAATTTACTTTCCGACTCAAATTTGCACAACAAACTTCCCCAATCACAATTTTTATAGCAACATATGAACTCCAAAACAGTATTATCATGCAACTGGATATTAACTTTTTCAGCTCGAGATTGCTAATGGGCTTATGCTGACTAGATCAACTCATGACTACAGCAGTCATGGATTTACTTGCCTGAATCTAGTATTTTGTAAAGCTATTTTTTCAACTAAACTTCATCTGATATGAACTTCAGGAATATTTAACAAATCCAGTACAAGTCAAGGTTGGAAAAGTGAGCAGCCCAACAGAGAACGTGTCCCAAAATTTGGAGAAAATTACTGAAAATGAAAAGGTATGCTAGTTTTAATTTTAGGTACAAATACCATCCAATTCACGATAGTAATATTGATATCAATCAGCACATCTTTGAAAACTACCCTGTAGAAGTGTAGATTAAATAAAGTGCACCAAATATGCAAATCCTTTGCAGTGAAACATACATTCGCATGTTGGATAATTAAATGATACTTTGTGACTATCTGACAAAGTGGTATGCTCAATTGCTTATGAAGAGGATGAAACCACAGTAAAGATGGTTAACTGTGAAATTAGGGTTATCTTTGAGTTTGCGAATATGAATACCACCAGTCCCTTGTTTCTTCTTTTGGTTGGAGTGAGGTATAAACAGACATTTTATTTAGAACTCCCAGTTTAAGGAGTAAAACTGGCTGGGTTCAACTGCAGAGAATACTCTATCATTATGCTCATATCTGAGGCCCTTTGAACTCCATTAGAATAGGAAAAAGATTCAAAGCTGGCGTCTTAGTCACTGTTCACCAGGCTTTCAAATTGAGAATGCTTTCCGAGGAAATATATGTTGGAAGAAAGCCTGTCTTTGCAAATTGAGGTTGTATAGGTTTCAAATTAGAGTCTCAATGCTTTAGAAGGAGCAATGTATATCTGAGAATGACATTGACGTTATTACTTATAAGTTAATTTTACTGTGCTGAATTAGTGATGTTAGTTATTGTTTCTTCTAATAATGTCTAGATAGATAACCCTAATTATATATCTTTCTTCCTCTGTTACTATACTGTTTCTTGGTATCACTGTATCAGTGAATAATAAATAATAAGCTGAAATAGTTCCTCAAAGTGTGAACTTAGCCTCCATTTTTCACTAAGCTGGTAGGTCTCATGCAGCATGCCTCGGGAGCATTTTGTATGCATGGAGAGCTAATTTGTTATTTATATTAAATATTAATTATCAATCCCTTGATATGATTCTTCATAATCCAGCAAATTGTTGTGTTAATCTTGATTTTCCATTGAACTGTTGCTGTGTTTCATTCTTTGTTATGCAACAGTTCTAGAAACAATAACCTATGTTACATTTTCTGTAGTCATTACTCTCTTTACAATATCTAGCCTTCAACGATTATCATATTTTAATTACTGATGAGTACTAAGTATGAATATCAAGGTGTTTTAGTCATCACATTAACTTACTTGAAATTTCATTGACAGATTGATCGACTGCTGTCTTTACTTGTTGAGGAGTCTGCATTGGCTGAAAAATTAGGCCATCCATTTCCCTTAACAATTGTGTTTGTGGAACGAAAGGTATTGCAGATGTATGTACTTAATAGAATAAACCTTGTTTAGTTTTTTTCTTTTCTTAAAATCTCTTATTTTGCTCCAATAATCTTTCCTAAATTGAGATTTATCTGTGCTTTAGTTGTTTTAATCTTATTATTCTTTTAATTTGATTTTGCCCTCCCACCACATATGTTCAATCCACTCCATCTACCTCTTTTCCCTGTTACTATTAAGAGGGTTTTTGGGATTGCGTTTTCAAAATAGCTTTTGCGTCTTCAAATGGAGTTTTGAAAAAGCATGTACAAACCTGCTTTTTCAAAACTGCGTTTTCTCTCGAGCAAAACGCAGATAATCACTTTTTGCCAAACACTTTTCTCTGATTATTTGCGTTTTACTAACACAATAATCAGATAGTCTCTTCAAATCGCAATCCCAAACACCCCCCTAAGAATGATAATTTTCTATTAATCAGGTTTTTTAAAATAAAAAATAAAAAATTGGGTTTACTTGTAATATTAGGTCCAATTTTTTTTAAAGCAATTACTGTGTCAACTATGATTAAAAAGTTCCACTCCGGGCAATTTTTGACATGTTACAGGTAAAATGTAATCCAAATCAGCCCTTTCATAACCAAAAGAATCAAAGTTGCCACTTAATATAGATGATAGTGCCAAGTCGAGAATACCATTGGCTGACATTAGAGGTTCAGGTTGCTTTCTTAGTTTTGCGAAAAATAATTCATGTATACTATTTCATAAAACATATTTGGTCAACCTCTTAAATTTCTGCCCCTATAAACAATAAGGACCCACTTTCTCTCTCTCTTACTGGATAGACAAACACCCAACACAAAACACATACTACATACCGTTAAAATACACACAGACACTCCCATTCTGTCTCACACGACCACCCCCGCCGCCACCTCCCACTACCACAGTTGTCACATAGTGCGGGTATAAGTCTAGTTTCGTAATGATCATTGAGTATGGTTGATTATGGCAAGCATATGTTTTATTAATAAAGTTGACCATTGATGCTAAAGGCTTACAATTTAAATTCTTATTGTGCATGTAGACAAGATGCGATGAAGTTGCTGAAGCTTTGGTTGCTCAGGGTTTAAATGCTGTTGCTCTTCATGGAGGCCGAACTCAGAGCGAACGGGAGGGTGCCCTGCGTGATTTCAGACATGGTCCTACTAATATTTTGGTATGTCAGAAAGCAACCAAGCAGTTCTTTAGATTGTTCTTTCATTGTTTCAACTGAATTGCCATAGACAACTCATGCCCTAGACCGAACATTTGTTTAAATTTTACTAGAGGTGGCAAGATACAGGTTATAACAGATCTGTGTAGGAACAAGTCATATTTTAATGGAGGTCTGGGTTTTCAATCAGTGCTGCATCTTTTTATTAGAAGAGCAAAACTGTTGCTGTAATTATCTGAATAGTTAAAAACGGTTCAGGAGGTTGTCTGCACTAAAAGTAAGCTATGGGCGACACCCAACATTTTTGGCTTGTTTGACCCGTTTCCTTTTATGCTAAAAGAATTGTTTCCCTCATTCGTGATTTTACTACTCTCATTTTGTGAGTTGATAGCTCTACTCAATTCTACACTTGAATTAAGTTCCTTCATGCACTCTAAGTCTTTAATCTACAGGTTGCTACTGATGTTGCATCTCGGGGGCTAGATGTTACAGGAGTTGCTCATGTAGTTAACCTGGACCTTCCAAAGGTATATCACTAATAGTTTTTTTTAAAGCTTACTGATCTATGGATTTCAGTTAAAACTAAATTCCCTTGGATTATGGAACACTAGCATTTTACATTTGTGTGTTGTGAATGTTCCTTTACCAGATCACCGGTTGGTAATTATAAAAGTGACTCACTTTACTTGTTTTTGTTGGCTTAATCTTAGACCATGGAGGACTACGTGCACCGGATTGGAAGAACAGGTCGTGCTGGATCAACAGGCCGAGCTACTTCATTTTATACAGACCGTGATATGGTGTCTACTTTCTTGACCTTCTCCTTGTTTTCTATTGCTTGCAACCCCCCTCTAGCCATGGAAATGCAACATTTTTCAAACAAGTTACGAAGAATTTTTTGGTAGTAATAAAAAAAGCGCGGGATCTTGTGGAATCATATTAATATCTTTAATTCTAAGTGACAACGTGTTGTAAAAAAATTTAAGATTAGGAACTGTTGCAGTTTTCCTGCTACCGAGGGAGTACTTTCTAATTTCAAAAGGGAGAGAAGATACGAACATTGTGCCTAAGCCCCTTATAGGCATTTGCTAGTTACTGATTCTTGCTTGACAATTGTTATGTCTCAGTTTCTTGTATCACAAATAAGGAAAGCAATAGCAGATGTTCAATCTGGGAACACCGTGGCTTTCGCCACTGGCAAGGTACACTTTTTATTAGAATACTCATCATAGACTTTACTATTGCATAGAGTATTAGAGTGCCAGTTGCAACTTCACGTACCTATAAATGGGTCAACTTGATACTTTATCACTGACGAAGGAGAACAGAATGGGAAAAAAGAAATAGCTAAAAAAAAAACTTGTTGAAAATCACTGAAATTATGCTCATATGCATACATGTTCCTCATTCATGTTAATGGTGGTTAATCTTTGCGAAAAATATAGTGTTTTTACTCATTTAAAATTCATAAATTGGACGAAAGGGTGTTTACAGATCAACTTGACCCCATTCCTATGGCCCTGCATAAATGTATGCACAGTAGTCGGGATTTTTTTGGTACTGGCAAATAGGTCGATTTGGTTTATATTCTATCTCTATCGGGTTAAGCTAAAGTATTAACTAAAATGGTAACGTGTCAAAGGGCCGAACGTGTCAGATGTGTTGAAAGTCATTTAAAGTGTATTTACATGTAGCTATAAAATCATATCTAAAATACGTGAGTACTTATGACCAAATATAACGTGTAGGTTGCCAGGAGGAAAGAGCGAGAAGCAGCTGCTGCACAGAAAGAAGCAAGGATTGCACAATCAAAACTCCCACCCACATCCATAAATGTGGAAGACAAGTACAAGTACATGATTGCCCCTGCCATGATCAAGAAAGAGGGTGCTGCTGATGACGCTTGGGACGATTAGTACTACAAAAGGTAGACTAGACTCTCTACGTATTCTAATCCCGCTACTGTTTAAAGCCGTACCACTAGACTTGAAAACAAAAGAAAAAAAAATCATCTTTTTGGCCTCATTATTTGAATGCGTTAACAATAAGCTCTAGAGTTTGGTAGATACGGTAGGCTGTGTATAATTTGCATTTTGAAGACGTTTTTTACGATGTGGACATGGTTGAGAGAAAAACTATACATTATTACAAAACCTTTTTCAATCTTGTCTTGCACATTGTTTGTTTCTCGTTGCCCAGTGGCTTCCTTTTAAGCTTTTGGAAGCAAAACACTTCCCACTTTTCCTCATTAGACAAAGACGTGTGTATGCCAGTAACTAGGTGTGCAGCCATACAACTAGTTTTGGTAACCGACAAAAAGACATGTGTATGCCAGTAATAGACATGCTCTAAAGCTTTTGTGTTTCGGTTGCCCCTCTTGTTTTTTTTTGTTCACATCTTTTGAATACAAAGACGTTCGTAGATAATTTCAACTAGTTTTATTAGGTCTATTTTTATCTCTTTATTTGTCAATTTTCACTTGTTTAATTCTAGCCAAGTGATCAACAATTCCAAATGTATAAATTTTATTTTCACCCCTATTTATACTTATTAACCTTTTCTTTTAATTTTTAAATTTTGCACCATGAAATATTAACTTATATTTTTGATCAATTTTTTTTTGTCAATAACTATACATAAAATTTCTATAAAAAAATTAAATAAAACTTCAAATTTTAACTATTAACAAAAATATCAACTATAAATAAAAAAGACAAATGATTTGAAACAACTGAAATTTTAGTCTGAAACTGGTACGATTTTAAAAAAGATTGATTTTTATTTCTGTAAAATAATTGAATTTTTTTGAACTAGACCAAAATCTGCTTTAAACCGACCCATCTTTGCTTCATCTCTAGCAGACCCATAGAGCCATACATGGATGAGCATAGCATCAGTCATAAGGCTTCAAGCTACAGGAGAATTCAAGATAAAATCTCATAAATTTGAGCTCAACTTCAAATGGCTTCTATGTGCATTCGTGTCGAGCATCTAGTCCAACCAAATCAAGTTCACATATAAAATCAGAGATAGCATAGCAGTTTAAAATCAAAACCATAAGAGGATGTAAAATCATATGAAAATCTTAGCAATTTAGAAGATGCTACAAGTTGATTTCCATCTTTTCATTCATTGTTTCTTTCTTGCACCAAAAATAGTAAAAGTGCAAATAAAGACATCGGTATCAGTATAAAACTACAAACGAAGGGATAAATTATAGATGATACATAGCAGACCACAGGTTTCTATCAGGATACGTCAACATTCAAGCCTTTACTTACACACTCAAAAGGAACCAAACTAGCAAAAGCAAAAAAACACGATAAAGCATCACCAGATGAATTACTTAGGATGATGCACTCGATATCCATTTCCGACGGGTGTTCCTTATTATGACCCGTGAAAGCTCGTTTGACCCATTTGGTATCCATCTTCTATGAAGCCATGACTTGATGTCTTTTATTATGACCTGTGAAAGCTTGTCTCAGCATTTGATATCCATCTCGATAATGATCGAGTGAAAAACATAGTTGTCGTATTGCTTCTCGTTTCTCCTCTGCTCCTTCTTCGATCACTTCTCGTTGCTTCTCGATTGCTCTTTCCAATTCCTCAGCTCTCGCAGTCAACTCCCCCATTGACTTATTTGACTTCTCAATCCGATCAACCAACTCGACGTGTTCTAAATGCAGCTGGTCCAAATGCTGGCTCAAGTGGTCAATCTCAGCATCTTTCAAAGTCAACTCTCGGTCGAGTTCATTGACTTTGAACACAAGATCGTCTTTTTCAATCTTTAACTGCTCGATTTCACCATCCATTTCTATTTTCACAATCTTTAACCTTCTAAGTTCCTCTTCTGAACATTGACAACGTAGATCAAATTCTTTTATGGTATCATTCATAAGCGCCTGTTCTTTTAACAACTTTGTGACTTGTTCCTGAAGTTGCAGATTCTCTTCGGATAACGTTTTGTTTGCATTTGACAACGTTTCTCTCATAGCTCGAATTTCTCGATCACGTTCGGCTAGATTCTCTTTGTACCTCGTTACCCGACCCTGCACTTTCATTACTTCTCGTTTTTCTTTATCGAGTTTTGATTTCCAACTCAAGCTTTCTTTCTGGGCTGCAACGAGCTTTTCTTGTAAACTATTATTCGAAGACCCGTTGTTCTCAAGCTCATGTCTTAATCTTTTCACTTCTTCCTCTGAATCATTAACCTTTTCTCTCATTACTTTCAGATCAATCTCAAGTGCCCGAATTTTCCGTTCTTGCTCCAAGAACTTCGCTTCCAACTCGTCATCTATACTAAAAGTTTTTGCATTATCAAGATCAACAACTTGAGGCACCATTGATTCATACTTTTGGAGTTCAATCTTTAACTTTTCATTTTCAACTCGCAAATCTTCTTCAATGTTATCATTCTTCGAATGAATTTCTTCTTGTTGCCTCTGAAATTTCTTTAGTTCACTTTCCAACTCAGAAATTCTCTTGCGTAACCCTCTATGATCACTGTTTGCTGATGCACTCGAGTAGTTATTAACAGATGAATCATCTGATTCAGATTCTGAATCCAATGTAGACGTCTCTTCTCCTTCTTTGTTTACCAAATCCGAGCTACTCCCACCACTTTTAAGAAAAAAGTCAAACCCAGCAGCTCGAGCAGAGGACCGGGGTCGTGGGTTAGAAGACGGGGTTGTCATTGAAGGTGGTTCAGACCCAACATCAGATATTCCTGACCCTTGAGATTGGAGATCTGATGGGATATTCCTTCTTAACTCACCTGTGACATTATCATATCGTTCAGCCAACGACCGATACATTCGATAGAATTCTTCAACGTGAGATAGAAGTTCGGGCCTCTTTTGGTAATACATCTCGGCTTTCTTAGCGAACGAGTCACCATCATTTTCGATTAGTTTCAACATTCGTTTTACACTCTGATCCATTTCTGCAATCAAAAACTCTTTAGTAACTCTATGGTTCAAAATTTTGGCCATTTGAATTTAGTATAGGTATAGATTGGATGTTGTTTATTTAAATTAAAGATGTATTTTAGAGGGACCCAGATTGATTTAGATCACTAGGAAGTGTGAAGATTTAAAAGGAACAACTATGACAGCCACTAAAGAACCATAAGTGGGGCCATATGATCAACTTAGTTTGCAAAAAGTACTTAGTATGAGTGGTAATACCTAGACTTTAATTACACTAATCGCACTTTCTCTTTAATTTGTTTGGAGTTCCGTATTGAAATTTAAAAAAGCAAAATGGGCTAGTTTTCATGAGGGAGCGTGTAGTATTCTTGCATCCCAGAAAAAGTGGGTTGATTGACTTGAAACATGGTTTTTAAAACTTATTTGGTTATTTGATTAGAAGAAAATAAAGGAGTAAGCCAACATCAACATAACCAATCTTCACTAATAATTCATTAGTTATAAAACTAAGGAAAAGCTGAAGTTAAAAATCTTAGATTAGATTAGATTAGTTACACAATATTGATTAAAACAAGCTATGCCAATTGACATTCAAAATTCATTGTATTTCATGCAATGAAGGGTTCAATTAAATTTGAACGAAGTCATGTGTAGGCCTTCAATTTTGATTGACCCCGCAAGGCCGCAAGGAAAACTGCAAGAAAGGTTTTACCCGAAAAGGTGTACTGTTACCAAAGGTGGACCAAAAGGTTGTTTAGGCACATACCCTAGTGGTTTTTGTAGTGGTGTCAAATATATATGTAGTGAAAGTGCATCTCCAAAACTGTTTAATAATTGCAGTGGATATCATGAAGCCTAGGTCCGCCCTGTACTGTATCATTAGATGTTCACAGTGGACAAGAGGTTCGTCTTTATATTTTCTGGTAACTTCCTATATTCCAACCCCATATAGACACAACTTTAAGCGCTTCCTGGATCTTATATGGAGCATAAATATATAGTAACGTTATCACGTTAGTAGTTGACCATGTTTTCTGGAGCTCATTTAAGTGATATAAGAGCAACGAAATGTGACAGTGAGACTTATTTACTACTATAACGAGAATTGAATCTTAGTTGCATACCTTCGACATTTTCTGCTAGCCATTTGGAGTTTTTGGTACTGATGTGGCTATCCCACCACCAGGAATGTTTATTTACTGATTCTGTCCTCTTATAACTTTTATGCGACTTAGCCTGCAAACAGAATTTATTTAAAACATCATATATCTGGCAAACAAAGGGCAATTTATGATTACATAGAGACAGCGACAAAGCTAAATAACCAGTATGGAGAAAGCATGGAGTACAGTCAACTAAATTGCTAGGCAATAACATTAAAACTACCCTATAATTTTTAGCAACAATGATTTCTACGATATATCAGACTCGCAAAACAAATATTCTTGACTGACAAAACATAAACTAACCAGAGATGCTGCCATTTTGCTTCTTCAGTGCTAATACAATAACCTGAAATTCAAAATAACGAACACGATAAACTTTAAAGATTGCACTCAATAATTCACAACTACTTTGTTCACATGAAATCCAAACTTATGACTGATTTTAACTTCTATTTAAAACTCTTGTTCAAGTTTAGGGAGATAATGATATTGGGATACAAGTCAGACAACATAACTTTACATAATTACATGATGTATATTGCTAAGATACAAGAAAGTCTCACAAGCTTTAGCAAGTCAAAGTTTGACCAAAATGAGGAAGAACTTGAATGAATTTTTAAAATTGGGAAGTATAGTTCCCCAAGACTTCTTGTTGTTGTAGTACTCCGTATTAGTCTATTTGTGCCAATTGTATTTATTGATAATCAACAATTAGTCCGTCCATTATTAATAAATTATATTATATATTTGACCTTTATAATCAAACATAAGAACTTTTCAACTCTAAATTTTGTGATGGAATGTTTTGGAGACATTGACACATTTGACAGATACACAAAACTACCAGCAGAACATTGATTATAATTCAGAATAAAATCAAATAATAATAATTCATTACCATTCGGTATATAATCCATGCATAATATGGACTTCCTTATAAAGCATATATATGTTTTGCCTTAAAAAAATATATCAAAAATACTTAAATTACCCCTACATTCCTTTATTCTATAAACATGTGGTAACAACTTGTCTCATAAATATGTGTAATAACTTGTCATATACAATATCAAACAAACATTCAAACATTTCATATTCTTTTAATTTATAATTTATACTTTCTCATTTGAAATATAAAATAAATAATAATTAAAATACAATTATTTTGATGAAAACAAATAATAATTAAAACACAATTATTTTGATAATATAAATTATAAATGAAATTGAAACAAAAGTTTACCATCATTATTACTAAGACGATTATTATTATCAACCATTGTCATATTTTCTATTTATGACCCTAACAATTGCGTGAAATCCCGACTAATTTCATATTATTTAGCTCCGAATACAAATTATAATTCACATAATATAAATTCTAACACAAACCAGAATCGTGAATACTTTGCTAATAATAACTGGGTGACAAACACATGATTCTTTATTTAATATTTTAGACATATTGTCCAAAAGAGACTATTGTATTTTTATATTTGTGCTGGCCTTGAATATCTGGGATCATAAATCATAAATATAAAAAAAAAGAAGTATAAATTCTTTTTGTGATATAATTTAAAAGAAAAAACAAACTGGATAGGCATGTATAATACATGTACATCTACAGTATTCCATCACAAATAAATGCAGGTCTCATGAAACGTGTCACCCATACACTCAACACTATAACACGAACCCATTGCATAAGCATATGTATACACCACGCCCTCTGAACCGCGAGTAGCTTATTTAATTTAATAGTATAAGCTTATTACATATTTAAAATGAAGAAAAAAAAACTAAAAATCCCCTAAATATCAGGCGGGAGGGTCGTGACTGAATTAAAAAAGTGCAAGAAACGCTGATTCCAGCTAAGAGGTTAGCACATCCATAATTCATCTCATTATTAATTTAATATAATTTAATTTAATTAATGTACGTATTATTTAAACAACGAATATATCTTTTTAGTTTTCAAATGTAACAGCAAATATCTGATGTTAATTACAGAGGCAAAATGAAACCCAGATTTATTTTAATTGATTTGATAAATTAGGCGGCAATGAAATTTTTAAAGGATTTGAATCGGAAAAAGGAAAAAGGACAATTTAAGAAAATGCCAAAAAGTTAAAAACAATTATTTATTTAATAAAAACAAAAAGCAGCACAATCATGTCTAAATAATTCCAGAATATTTTGAAGTTCGGTGTATTTCGCTTGACTGTAATTATTTTATGCAAATTTTTTTAGAAAAATGATAAGATAATAAAATAATAACCGAAAACAAAATTGTGTGATCCAGGAAGCTTTCAAGGTAAAACGAAAGATAAAAACACATATATCATAATCCATAAACAAAAAAAGAAACATACAATTCAACAAATATACAACATTTATATTCTGACCTAGAATCTGAAGATGAAATTACAATAAAATAAAATAAATAGTAAACTAGATCCGTGAAGTCGAAATTTACATCAATCGACGTTTAATCCATACATATAAACAAAGTAATGAAATACTTTTTTCAACTCGTTGATAATTATTGATAAACACCGAAAAATTAAGCACATAATCAAATAATAGCTCGTAATTTAGTTATACATATAGTTAAACATATGCATATATACGACTAATACAGCGAATAGATAATGAAACTGCCTTATATGTATATTATGTATGTGAGTGTGTGAATTTATCTTGTTGTTATTGATGATAACGAAGAAATTAAACAAAAAATGAAGTAAATAGATTGATATCATATCGAATTAGTAGCAGTTAATCTATCTTAAAATAAAAGTAATAGATCTGGATTTGACCTGATTAATGTTGAAAATGAAGAATGGAGCAGAGATTGAAGGATAATTTGCACGGAGCGACCGTTAACAAGTGCATGAGGATTCAATGTTACAGCAAGGAAGAAGAGAGGATGGGACGAGCATAATTTTTTGTTTTTACTGATTTATAATTTAAGAGGTTTTTGGGAAAATGGACGCGTATAAAACACACACACACATTATATATCATGTATGGCTTCTTTTTGTCAACTATTGATTTGGTTACCTTTTTCAACCAATAGTCTGTATTCGATATTTCATATGTTTGGCAAACACATTAAACTTTTGTATTTATTTTAATTTTAGTGCATACACTAATAATATAAACGGGAAAATGAATAAGATTTTTTCTGTTAAAATTATTTTTAAGTATTTAAGTTAACGAGTGTTTTTACACAGATATATACGGTCTAATCAAGGTATCATGTGATCGTTTTCTAATCTCTTCTCTTATCACCCTAAAATGTATAACTAGTGAGGTTTGAACTTGTAACATTTTATAAGATATCAAGACGTCAACCACTAAACCATCTTTATAATGTTTTATACACTAATAATGTTTTTTTATTATTTGATACCTAAAATTTTCATTTATCGACACATTAGTTCAAAAATAGAATCTTGTTAACTTCATTTTCAGACTATTCTGCGTGTAACTTGTGAAAATTTGAAATAAATTGCACCAACATAAGAGAATTTGACATTGAATGTGAGCCGAAGTGATATTAGGTTTATAAATAATCATTGGTCTTATTAGACTCTACACATTTTTTAGGTCACAAAAGTAATAGTTTATAAAATGAATTGTCTGATTGCACTCTCTTATATATGTGTACGAAGAAGCGTGTCTGAAAGAGGGAGGGGATGCTTGCCCTAACACTCTTACAGAAAAAACTATGCAGCAAAATGTTCTCATATAGGGTTAGTACCACATTATCAGGATAATAACTTACTAGAATATATTCGATCGCCTGACAAAGATTGTTCATTCATCGAACAAGGTATACAATGTTGTAATCATGAGTCACATAATGCGGCTTTTGTTTGCCCGCAACTTTGTTGCGAGATGAAATTAATGTTTATGTCGAGTTAGGTTGATATCGATTTTAATGTACTACAATAAATTTTCTTATTAAAAGAAGTCCATGTGACACTTTCGTTTCTCGACATACATAAAGGTTGATAACAATAAACACTAACATATACCTCTCTAATTTGATTGCAACAAATTGATTCAGTTATTTTTAGAGAAAATTTTACTAAAGTTGATTGTTATTTATATTTTATCTATTAGATTAAATATTAATTAATACATTTATAAAAATACAATATATTAAGTTCTCTCTAGTAATTATAGAGATATTACGAAAATTTGGCCAAAAAAATAGTATAAAAAAAAAGAAGAAAGAAAACTAAACTAAAATTTTCAAATATCAAATCTACAATATAATGAACTTTCATTAGTATTTAATAGAGATATTATAAAATTTGGCAACAACATTAAAATTTGATAAAAGAATAAAAGAAAAGCAAAAGTTGAACCAAAATATTCTTAAATGAATGGAAATGGATAACTTTTTTGTGAATTAATATAAAAGTATAAGTATAACAAAAATCATGGAAATGCTTTTCAAAAGGAAAAACAATAATATTAACAATAAAGAATATTGTAATAATGCTAATAAGAATTAAGTATTTTATATGGATTGTGATAAGTTAATGTCATATATATATCATGAAAAATTGGTCGATGTGGATATCATGAGAAAAAGAAAAGCGAAAGAGATGAACCCTTATGTCTCATGGTAAATATGATATTTTGTTTGCAAATTGATTATAAAGGTAATACTATTAGCAAAGCTTATTGCAGTTAGTGGTTTTGAATTTTGATCGTGTATGGTCAAGTCAAAAATTGAATAAATTGGCTAGATTACAACATTGATCGGTGTTATCTGGTCAATCATTATGTAACTGTTCATAAAAGATTTAATAACCTATAACGCTTGACTGATTCACACACTCATTCTAAAACTTTTTTTGTAGAAAAGAATGTTAAAACTTACTTAGAGGTTCCTAAAAAAAGTATATGCTCGTAACAAGAAGCAAGACCTTCACAAAGTCCTCCCTCCAAAACCAACTAACTACGCGCATTATCTCAAAATTGTAGTCCATAAAGATTGAATTTGGATCTCCACCTGAGATTCCCAAAACTCCATCACTAAATTACCCTTTTTGGAATTGTTATGCTAAAATCATAAACTCACTCGGTTTATTTAAGATTTTCTAGTGTTAGATACTCAAATTTGATCAAAGCAAACCTAAAAATGACCATAAACTTAATGTTTTGCCACTCAAATCAAACTGTACACACATCTATTTGAAGTAGTGTATCACCAATTATGTGTGAGAACTTGTCATGCATCAATTTAGCATTAAATTTTTTAAATTCCCTTTGATGTTGTTGGTGATGTGTTACTTATAACTCACACTAGTATTTTAATGTTTTTTCACATTATTAGTTTAGTCCATGTTTTAGACTTGGAAGGTACAAATGACATTAGCATAATGACCACTAGAAATAAAGCGATTAAGCTGATGTACAAGATTGTTATTTAAAAATATTTTGTTGACTTTAAGAAGTCAAGAATTCCATTTATGAATTAATTAATACCATATAGTCCATTAAATCAGCTATGCTTAATAAACATACAAATTACAAATACATACAACGCAAGACATTATTTTAGATATATTTTTATGTGAACGCGACTGCAAACTCGAAATCTATTTCTACAAATTACCTCTATTGAATAAAATATGATTTACCAAATAATGTACCTGCAAATAGTATACGGTTATCGGTTACTGTTACATTGCACGAAAGCATAAAAGGGTTACAGGAACAGTAAATTGTAATTAAAGCACCTTAAAGTTTAATTAATAGCACATGGCTCCCTTGTGATTTTATTGCGAGAAACAGTTTTTCATTTGTGCACAAAATGGACCCAATCAAATCAGGAGTTAGGACCAGGTCAAGTAGGACTTTTAACCCGTTATAGTATTAGTTATACTCTGTTTTAATTTAATTGTTCACTATAAATTTATATAGTTTTAAACTGGAATAATTATTATACTGCTAATCAATAATAATTTATTATTATTCAGTTAAATATTTTTTAATAGGTTAAAATTGAAAGTAGACAATTATTTGAAACATAAAAAAAATATATATAAATAATAAAAATTGGGACGAAGATATATTTATTTTATCACATATAATTATAATTATTTGTTTTACGGTTGTTAAACCCGCCTTAAAGTTTCATGTATGGCCTATTAGTTTTTGTTACAGAAAACTATTATCAAGCCATCTTTTTAGTTATCAAACTGAGAGAAAAAGTGTTTTAAGTTTATAAGTTTTCTTTTGTTATTATTATTAAATTATTAAATTAAAATAAAATAAAGGTACAAAATTGATGCAATTAACTTATGTTCGGTACGCCGTACGTAATACAAGTTAGATTCATTATTCATAGAAAATTACACTTTAACCCTTCAAACTTATAATATTTGCAAAATTAAGCCCAATTTATGCAATCATTACATGTTAGCTTCCTACAGTTAACAGCACAGTACAATTCCTCAATAATATCGGCTTAGCAGTATAAGTTACAAATATATAGAGACTTTTTATTTTCTTTTTCTTTTCATAAAATAAAACTGCTTGTCACTGCTTTAAATTGATCCTTGCAAGATAGGTAGAGATTTTCATCACGAACTATTTGAATATTCGTGAGATATTCACTTTATCATGGCCTCGTGATGTATTACAAAATCCGTTAAAATGAATTTCAAGTGATATATTCATTCTGCAAACATAATAAAGACAAAATAAATAGCAAGAGATTAAAAACGAAAGCGAATAAATATTTAGGCTTACATTGTACTCAAAGGTATCTCGTACTCTCAATTAAACTGACATAGTATAAATGTTTTTGAGTGATGCAACTCAAAAAGTTTCAAAAAAGTTACATATAAACAGGGGTGAAGACATGGTGAAGGTGGTATCGGTAGGTGCTTCCTATTCAAAATTTATATAACGTAAAGATTTTGTTATTAAATAATAATAATTTAAAAGTTTTTTTTACTAGATAATAATAAAAATAATTTATATACGGAATTAATCGGAGCACATACCTTCCAGTTAAAAGTCGATAGTTCAATACTTGAACTGTCAGAGCGGTAAGCTTTTTGTTTGTTTGATTAATAAACTTTACAACGATAATTGTCATGATATTCTAACTTTATCTCAACGTATAACAAAGTGAACTGAGCTCCAAATTTTTCATACGGTTAACTAACATTTAAGAGTCCACCTCTAAATATCTAGGTCTAAGTATATGGTATTATGATTTATTATTTGGGCTTTGCCTAATCACAATAAAATAACCATACCATCCGATTCATTTGCCTATTTAGTTAAGGTTTCACACTTTAAAACAGAATTATATCTTATCTTTTAACAATTCTACGCGCTAACGTGATACACTAATAGTCAATGCATATAATACCTCGTTAACTTCAAACGAATATACTGAACCGTGTTTCAATGAATTATCAAATAATACATGGAGTAAAACCACTTAAAAAAGGGAACACGAGTTGAATGATTCGTACTCCGTAAATGATCATAAACGCTAGTAATAATGACTAATGAGGCGATGAGCTATAGGGAAGGCAAATGCCGGCTAATTGTGCGGTGTGCTTCTATGCACGTTGCAATTACCTACGTAACGCAAGTCTTAATAGTTGAATTAATATTTATACTTTTTTCTAGAACATTAAAATTTTATTAAATTGAAATATAATTACATACAAATTGAAGATAATATGAAACTTAATTTAATAGATTTTGCTAATATGGTCCGGTCACACTTTGTGCATTTTGTTTTCATTAAGTGATACTCAAATATTTGGTAAGTCACAAATAAACATATATGTTTATTCACTTGTAGTCCTTTCAAAAAATGGAGCACGAGCCGAAAAACAAACTTCGAGGTTAACAAACGACATTTCGACCATGTACAAAATGTGATAGAGATGTAGGCATGACAAAATGAATTTGACAACACAAAGAAGACTACCCAACAATAAGCATGTAATTCATACTAGAAACGTGTCTATTGTCTCAAACAACTTTTGATTCATCTAAATTTCTTTTACCAAGCATAACGTCATATGAATGTTTTAGGTAATATGGTAATAAAATACACATAGATGACCTAATGTTGTGAATCTGTCGAGAGGAGCTCGAACTAGAACTCATTATGGTTAGACAAAATTTGACGGTTCTTGATAACTCGCAAGCCAGGCTACAGAAGTATTAACGCTTACACGAGTCGTTAAATGTTTCTAGCACATCGTTTGTTCTTAAACTCAAAAGGTCAATTCAATGGTTACTTGAAAAAAAAATAAAAAAATACTTGCACAAAAAGAAATTATGTGACGCGTCAGCACTCAGCAGTCTTTGTTTGACTTGATTACATAAAAAAAACACAGGCACGTTAAAGAGGAACAATGACACGATCCACTTTGGATCCATATTTTATTTATCATCTACCTTTTTGAATGATCAATAGATATGATATTACTTTATTCAAATACTAACATTAATTTATATAATTTAGAGTTAATAATTGCTTTAGTATTTTACGGAG
The DNA here is from genome assembly GCA_963921325.1 of Logfia minima. Classification (NCBI taxonomy): domain Eukaryota; kingdom Viridiplantae; phylum Streptophyta; class Magnoliopsida; order Asterales; family Asteraceae; genus Logfia; species Logfia minima. Next base: position 6,148,040 of record OY992775.1, on the reverse strand, counting down.
TAACATTTATTTTGCTTTGAACCTTTTAAACCATATCCTCAAGTTGTAGAAAAATTAAATATATTTATTTTCATCACATGATTTTTATGCAGAGCTCATTTGGAAAATAGATCAAGCACATTTACACTTGGAAAGGGTTGAAATGTGTTTATTTATGTTTATTCCACTCGATGAAATTTATATTTTACTATTAAAAGGGTATTGCTTTATTACTCTGATGATGATAATATTAAATAAATATTATGTTTGACCCATCGACATTAGTAAACGTTTTTATAATAAGACGAGATAAGAAACAAACACATGTCGGTATTTAATAAGTAAACGAGTAAAATACTAGTTTTGGTAATCAATTACGACCGACCAATATATACAGGTTTTATTGGTTTAATGTCGACATCCCTCGATCAATATTTGCTTAGTTTTAAGACACTATATATATTATTAAAATTATGAAGTATCCACATTTCAAATACAGAAAGATGTTTTTTGTGTAAGTTTTTTTTTTTTTTTTGTGTGCAAGTACATTGAAATGTGGATACAGAAAGATGTGTTAGCAAAATTCAAGGAAATTATGAGATCAAGAATGTACATTCTAGAGCACCTTGATTAAATGATAGGGAAAAAATCATTGAAAAAGAACCTGAGATCAGAATAGCACATACTGATCCAATCCAAAATGATTTAGCATGACAATAACATAAACTGTTAAAGAAAAGATATGTGCCAAAATCTCCGTCTTTCTCAAATCCAGCTTCAGAAATGTGCCAAAATCTCAGTCTTTCTCAATCTGGCTTTACATAGTCTATGTCCCTGCCTTTCTTCGGCCAATACGAGCCACGAAACCAGCCTTGATTGGAGCAACAGACCGCACACAACCACACTACATGAAAAAAAAAAAAAAAAAGACAAATGATTACGTAATGTAGTTATGCACCAAATAGAAATGAGTAAGGTGGAAAGCAGTAAACATTCTCTATGATTCTATGAAAACAATGCTTTTAGTGATATGGAAAAATAAAGAAGTAAATAGAATCTCCAAAAGCTCAAAATCTCTTATATATTAACCATTAAAGAGCTGCAATCGAAAATCAATTAGAGGTGGCGAATTTTACCCAAACGAGTCGATAACGCATTATATTCGAAAGATAAAATAAATGTACATTGAAGGAGGTCAAATGGGTCGAAAATCTGAAGAACTGTTCAAAATGCATTAAACTCAGTACATTTGTTTTATTAAAAATAGTATGACATCAACTTTTCAACAAATATAATATAAATAATTTCAAGAATGCCTCAGAAATCTTTATCGTTTTTACTTCATAGTTAATAATCAGACAATGTAGGCAAAACTTTTATTCATCATAGGCAATTAGAAAAAGATTATACAGTGTAGAACAAAACAAACTCAGTAAGGACCTGGAGATCTCTAGCAAAATAAAACAACAAAAAACACATCTCAAAAAGGGCCTCAGAAGTCTTCAGTTTTCTCTTTCATTAAATCAGACAATGCAAGCAAAATTTTGTTCAAGAATGGCCATTAAAATAGATTGTACAGTTTAATGTATCCAAAAAGGACTCAAAGTTCTCTTCATAATACACAATTAGGCCTCAGAAATCTCTAGGTTTCTCTTCATTGCAAACAATCAGACAATGTAGGCAAAACTTTTATCCATCACAGGCCCCTACTTACAAATTATGTGTGCCTATTTTTGTGTGTATAAATAATGCATATATATACAATAAAAGTAAGAGTTTTTTTTTACATCCAATATACAACATGTGTATATGTTCAAAAAGGCCTCAGAAATCTCTAGGTTTCTCTTCATTGTAAACAATCAGACAATGTAGGCAAAACTTTTATCCATCACAGGCCCCTACTTACAAATTATGTGTGCCTATTTGTGTGTGTATAAATAATGCATATATATATACAATAAAGGTAAGAGTTTTTTTATTACATCCAATATACAACATGTGTATATGTTCAAAAAGGCCTCAGAAATCTCTAGGTTTCTCTTCATTGTAAACAATCAGACAATGTAGGCAAAACTTTTATCCATCATAGGCCCCTACTTACAAATTATGTGTGCCTATTCGTGTGTGCATAAATAATGCATATATATACATATATGTATGTATGTGTTTAGAAAAGTCTCAGAACTCTATAGTTGTCTATTCATTGTAAACAATCAGACAATGTAGGCAAAACTTTTATCCATCCCAGGCCATTACTTGTACATTATGTATGATATGTGTGTATATGCACTTCTATAAACATATTTAATCAAAAAGAACTCAGAAGTCTATAGTTCTCTTCATAGGGAAAAATACAAGAATGTTTACAACCCTTTTATTCATCAGAGGGCTTCTCATTTAGATATTAGTATATATATTAAAACCCCCTCAGAAAGATAAAGTTTTCTTTTATCAAAAACAAGCAGACAATGTAGGCAATACTTTTATTCAATGAAGGTCAATACTCAAATATTTGCATATTAAAAAAGCCTCAGAAGTCTATACTTTTCTCTTCATTGTAAATCAGACAATGTAGGCAAAAATTTCATTCATCACGGGCTTCACTTAGTTTGTGTATACATTCAGAAAGAAAAAAGAAATAAAAATCCAGACAGGTGAGACCATGAGGGTGGTTCTTCTAGGGTGGAAAAGGGATAAAGTCAACAAAAACAACGAACACACATTCACAAAATCAAGTGACACTCGTATAAAAATGTAAACAAATAGGCTCCACGGCACTTTATACGTCATCTTTAAACTATGTACCAAACTATGACAAAAAAAAAACTGTAGGACATACCTTCTCACATCTGAGAAAGAAAAGGCGATTCTCCTTTGTAAGAATCGTGTCTTGTCTCTTGCAACCATTGCAGGTGACATACTCATCTGTTAAAATTAACAGAAATTAGCAACAGTGGATGTATCAAAAGATGCAAAGATAGAGGTAAAATCACCACTTTCAGAAGAAAACGTAATTTTTGGCTATATATATGTGGATATAACAATCATTCAAGAGGTTTGAATGTTTGATAACTTACTCGCATATCGCCTCAAAATCCCCTCAAAGTTTTTTGGTGCAAATCTTCCCTTAATTATCAATCTTTGTTGTCCATCAAGTGACCCACTTGTACCCAATTCTGCCAGCAAGAAGTTCATCACATGCTCCGGCAGCCTGTGCATGCTAATGAATGTAAACAGTAAACATTTAGTAACCACCAACGGATTTTATAACAACGAAAGCTATTAAATAATAAGCCACATTATAAATCATGATAACATAGGCATTAGGATCACTGTATGAAAGATGATGTTTAATCATCAAATTATCATGTAGAAGTATTCTTCTTTTTATAGGTCAAACGAAACACTTCAATTAGGGAACATGAGGAAATAATTAAACAGACTTACGATTTGCAAAGGTCCATAAAATTAACAAAGACCGTCTTTTTCGTTCCTTCACGAAGAATTTGGGGTGGCCTCATGACTGTTCTTCGTCTATCTCCAGCAAGCTCAGGATTATTCTCACGAAGAATATGGAAAACTCGGCCCAAAAGCTGCACAAATTTAAATAAAACGAAAAATAGATATAATATCAACAAACCTACCACGAACTTAGTTGTATTCCACATTATATTCATTTCACCATCATCACAGAAAATATCAACAATTTATTTGTACTCCACAATATTATATACCTCTTCATACACATAATCACGATCTGTCCCTTCCCATGGAAGCATACTTTCTGGATCTACAGTTCCTTCACCCTCATTCTCTCCAATAGGATCTAGAAAAGCATAAAAAAACATGTTCATCATTCAAGATAAAAACATAATAGCATACAATAACAAATTAAATTACTTCTTACAGTCTAGATCTTCGCCATTATTCTCTTTATCATCTTCCAAGGGATCTGTTTCTACCTAGGACAAATATAAGAATCTATATAAGAATCTATAATAAGCAATCCACAATAAGCTTCTATGTAAAACATACTTAAGAGCACAGTTACCAACCTGCTTCTTTTTCTTCTTTTTCAAACCAGTAAACGTAGATTCAAGAGCTTCAGAAACTGCATTAAAAAAACCCCTTCATTTCAATTCAACTGAAAAAGAAAAACAGATAAAATGTAATGGGTATGTGTGGAGTGAGAGCACTCATGGATGCAACTTCAGGTAACTTCTGTTGCCAAATTGATTCAAAATGCTCACCTGATAAGCTTTCAGTTTCCTCAGACAACTGTTCCACTGAACCATCAGCAGGGTCATGGATAACAACCTTCTTTTTCTTCTTCTTCTTTGAAGGATCGAAGGGAGCAAGCTGCATCATGTAACATATTAATCAATAATACAATTTTTAAATGTCCCAAAAACCAATTGAATATGTACCATAAGCAGATAAAAACTTCCTTTGAATATTTAACACCATCAAACAGATTCTAACATCTCATATTGAACACTAAATCAAAAATATGCTCGCCCGTAACGAAAACTAAACTCCAGAACTTTTATCAACTTTAGCATCAGAAGTTCATGCAAATACATTATTGATTATAAAATAACAACCAGCAATCCCCTTTATATTATCACTAACCAGCTCAATATAAACATGACTTACCATATCAAACATTCATACCAGAGTCAAATTTAAGTAGCATTCTGAAAGACTCACTTACCAACAACACCACTTACATAAAGACTTAATATTTAATATTATGCAAGTAACACAAACACTTAAATTGACATGGCTGTAAAACACATACCATACAAGTAAATAGTTAACAGTTACTACAACAAAAACAAAGCACGTCTCAATCAAATATCATCAATGTAACTAAAAAATTAATAAAATTACAAACTTTAAAAAAACTGCTACACTTACATCAGCTCCTTCTTCCTTGATCTCCAATTGATTTTCTTCTTCTGCCATTCTTATCAAATCTGAAGATTCCTCTCTAACAACCTTTTATGGTTAAAAAAAAATATATACAGATATATAAATGATGAATGTATATACACAAGCATGACATTGTAGCAGAAAACATTAATTTACACAGCCATTAAGTTATAATCACAGAATAAAACCTAATTCGTACAGCTTGTAGCAGCAAAAATTTATTTGAGTTTAATACAGGCATTACGTTACGGCAGAATATAAACCCCAATTTGTAATCTTTGACATACAATAAGTTGGTTATAAATTAATTGAATCGAATGCAAAATAAGAATACCGTTTAAAACTCGAATCTTTGTAGTTGTGAGCCACGTTGATGACGAAATTTACCGATGAAAAAAAATAGGGTTACTGTATGGCGGCTATATTGTAAACGCGAGTGTAAACTATTTATAGCGGAGATTTTTAGGGTTATTTAACCTGTTATTTCAATTATACAACTTTGTAGGGTTTTAATAGAGTAATTTTATTATTTTCTAACCTTTATTGTTTACTTAATATTAATGTTAATTAAAATTTATTATCTTTTTTAATTATTATTAGCACGGTGTCCACTTATCGAAGTGGATAAATATATTATTTCATTTTCAAATATTCATCTATTAAAGTGGGTAAATATATTATTTCATTTTCAAATATAAAACGATTATTTAAATAAAATATGTAGATGTATATTGTTTTAAGTTATAACTGTTTAGTTATATATAGTTTATTTACTCGTGATTACGCATGATTACACATATACTTTTTAGTAATTGAGTCATTCATATATAGATACTTAAATTTTTATTCCAAAAATTGAAGGAAACAAAAAATTCTTCAAAAATATATCATGTGAAATGTCTAATCGAAGAGAAAAAACATTGATTTTTATGATGTAATTATTAAATTTTTTAGATATTTAATTTTAAAAAAACGTGGTGGCAAAGTGTGTAGGTGACATAATATTTGAATAATTAAGATATATAACGTTTGAATTGGTGTATAGGTAATTTCGATATTTCTGATTTTTTTTTTAAAGCCAAAGACGGTAATGTATAATCAATGAGTATAGATAATCTTATCTTAAAATTTATAAATTTATAATTTATTTATAAATAATAATAAATAAATATAATATAAGAAGCGGATGATGACGTCATCAAATATTCAATTGACCAATAATTTTTTTAATAATTTAATCAAATTGAGTAAAATTAAAAATCTGATGACATCATCAATATTAATTTAAAATAACAATTAGATTCAAATATATGTTAAAATTAAATTTTAGATCAAACATATCAATTAAGTCTATTTATTTCTCTCAATTTAAAAATAAATATTTGTTAAACAAAAATAACATAATAATAATAATAATTTAATATATATTAGAAGTTTGTAAACTCGAAAAGGATTTCTAATTTCTAACGTACAATAAATTAAGAAAACCACAACTTTACTAAATCCATAGCCATGTATGTTTTTTATTTTTATTTTAAATTGGTAAAGTGATTAATTGATATATATTAGACTAATAATATTTATAAACTAAAAGCTCATATATAACGTACAATTTTCATAATATACACTGTATATGTATATATCGTCAACTTTGTTACAATATTCTTAATGTGAAACTATTGTATAATAGTTTTTGATGATCCTTTAACCATTGATAAATTGAACTAAGTTGGGAATTCGATATCAAATTAAAGTTAGGTTGATTATAATCTAAGCATTATTTATTTATTTTTATTGTACATATTTTGTTTGTTTAATGTATTTTTTAAAAGATGTTTTGGTGAGTTTCATCGTTACAACGAAGATAATTTATACTTATTTTTATTACTAAAACAGTTTACAATTGTTATTTTCTTATGTTGTTTTTTTTTTTCTCTTACTTTAGAAGACATTTTTTGTGAATTTTATCATTACAACAATATTATATATTTTTTATTAAAAATACCATACAATCACGTAAGCTTTAGTTTGTAAAGTTTTGGTAAAAGGTCTTCATTCATGAGACAAATCCAATTTTAGTAGCTTAGATATATGTCTTTTACATCTATTATTATTATTATTATTACTATTATTATTATTATTATGTGAAATAAATTCGTATAATACACGTGTCTATAAGCTAGTAGTATATTATAGAGTAAGGCTCATTTAAATAGATGTAATTAATGTGAGAATAGAATAATGAATCACTCTCATTAAATCAACATGATAAACAGTTAAATTAATTCTCTGACTTTATATGTAAAGAATAAAAATATGACTCAAACTAAATTTTGGACGGACAGGCGCTCATGTATTTTTACATATCATACTTGGGGTCCTCTAAGCATCACAAAACACAAATCTCTCATCATCGTTATGCCGACAATTTTCCTATGAGTTCCTTTAGACACGCAAATAAGTTTTATCATCAATTCGTAAATGACGTTATTATCTCATCGATTCACTTTAATTTTGGTGTTTATCAACTATCGCCTCAATGTGAACAGTCCTCCTGGCTTCCACTACTGTATAACGATTATCACGTTGAATCGTCATCTACCATCAGAGCTACCTCTACCGGAACATGATACGATCGGAAAGTTGCCGATCGTATCCTGTTCTCAAAATGGGGAGAGTTACTGGTTCTTCTAGCGGCTAAACTGTCAGAGTCAAACCTGATCGGTTATTGTTAAACCGTTGAACTGACGAGTAAACCACATATATGACGCGCATGATTCTTCTTACCAGACCTTATTACATTTGACATCCCTCTCCTTGTGACCGTTAGAAATTCAACTACATAAGATTTAAAGACAAACGATGAAAACTACGCTTCTTTTTTCTTTTTACATATTCATGTAGAGAAAAAAGATAGGAGAAGTATCGGATGAAATAAAGTATCTTGGAAAATGGTGATTGAATGGTTTGATAAACCATAGGTCTGTTTGTACTTTTTTTAATTTTAATAGCTATCTTTTAATTTCTCTCGTTCATGTCTTTTAACGTAATTCACGTTTGTCTTATTGCATGCCCATCAATCTCAACGTAATTAATGAATTGCCATCTAACGACATCACAACCCATCTTCATAAATTAAATACTATAATCACATTTATAATACGAAAGATAGCACACAATTGAGGTTTACAAAACAAATTGCACATAACTCTTTGAATATATACAAATATCAAACTATTTTTATCGAAGAATATATCTATCATATTTCATTACATGAATTAAAGTCATTAAGTAAATATTTCATGTACAATTTCACGAAACCGAATTTTATTATTTAGTTTGTTTCAAAAAACAAATCATATACTCGAAAACCTCTAATAATTTTGTAGGCAAACTTTGTATCAAGGATTATTTATTTTAAAACGAATTTCATGGTAAACTAAACGAAAGGGACAAGATAACGACATGTAAGTTATCACGTACCACTTTCATATTATTTCTACGAGCTTTGTTAATGACGGTTTTTAAATTTAAACATGTATAAATTACCATACTTGAACCAATATTTAGAGGTTAACAATACTTACAAGGACATTGAGTTTGTTTAGATATGAGGACTAATTTTGATCTATAATTGAAGCTCTAAGCAAGTTTCGTCATCATTTTCTACTTCTATTTATTTGATCATACAACATTTTATCCATCGACTATGGGTCCTTTTTTACAATTAATAAATTGATGTCTTAAAAAACTAAAATCATTGTTTTAGGCCAAATTTATATTACTCGGAAGATATTACTCTAAGACTGGGCCAATAGACTAGAAGAATGGGCCAGATTTTCCATTTATCCGCTAGGCCCATGATTCACACAAATATATGTGTAGTGACAATTTCAAAGATGTAATGAAAACAACCAACTTAAATATATATATTTATTTACATACAATAATATATGGAGTGAGATAAGAGGGGATGGTGATTTAAAAAGGTTAACATAAACATGTGATCTTGGTCGTTAGTCTATGTGATCTACAACCCATATTCGTTGTATGATAAGTAAACTACATCATAACAATAATGCATGTTATGTACATCATAAGTACAATGCATCATAATAACACTACATTTTATTCCTATAAGTTTAACAGATAACACGAGGTGATTGGTCTAATATGTGCCATTTGTTACTTTAAAACCTCCTTGTCCCTAAGAACCTGACCACAATATAATTGAAGGTTTTATTAACATAACTCTTAAGAGTTAAAATATTCAAGGATTCCATTATTAGCTGATTAATAATCATTAATTAGAGCTTAATCATTAACCATCTAAAGTCACTAACTATAAAGTATTGTAGGTTTATGCGTAAAAACATTCTTAAAGACAATCGTTGTTCTTGAGTCAATTCAGGCTTTATACAATCATCGACTAATAACATTATTATTTACATTCCTTCGTCATCACATAGTTCTTCCATGACTATATGATTCATGAACATGCTTACCGAAAAGAAAGTATAACTATAATAATTCGTTGTTAATTTAGTATCAACGTAATGGGATGTAGTTTTGTTAGTATTTCTTGTGCTTTAAACCTTGATTTTGGTTTCTTGGTGAATTCAGGGATGTGTTTTCCCATGAGATGATATAAATAGATACGATAGTAATTGTTTACCAAATGGTCGTGAGATGAACAATTACATCCATGTGAGATGCTTACACGGTGTAATGTATTGATATTCACTAGACACATGAGTACCAGAAAGTCTTAACGTTGTGTTTTCTAGTTTAAAATTAGAGAAAATGACATAAATTCCAAAAAAACATAACAAATATAAGTTATTTATATTTTGTTCTCGAGTTGAAATAATGCATTTTGTTTTACCTAACTCAACTCTCCTCCTTCTCACACACTACAAAATAACCTTGATCCAGTATATTAGATAGAAAATTTGCGACATCTACAAAAATAGCGTGTGTTAATACATGTATGTAAACACTTAAAAACATGTTACAACTATAAAACGTGCGTTTTTAAATTAGTAAAAATTACTTTAATGCTTAAGTGGGTGTGAAGTGTGGTCACACAAAATGATGTGATCATGGTTAGCTAGGTTCAATGAATGTGAAATTGTAATTGACCAAGAGTTCATTTCATGTCTTGGCTACAAGGTACCAATTCCTTGGATTGGTTCTAATTCTAATTGAATGGATGGCATGTATAGATGTTTAGGGTCACTTATGGTATATTTGTTAGTTGATAAAGTTAGTTAAATGAGAACGATATTATTAAATTGATCGTAGTTAGTTGTCCACAAAATTAAAAGAATAAAGTTAAATGATCTAATGTCTTGATCTCTTCCCGTACATATGAAGCAAAAATAATTAACGTAATTTACTACTATTATTTATTTAAGGGTTAAAAGTACATACAAGTCTGATTCAGCATAGGCAAAAAAATAATAATAAAATTACATAGTAACTCTTTAACTAATCTAAATGTTTACAGTTGCTCTCTCAAACCACAATAATAACACGTAAGTTTTCATACAGTTTACTGCCTAAAGGATTTCTCCATTTATTTATATTTGATTATTTTAAAGTAAAATAAAATGACAAGTCTAAGTCGAGTATTACAGTAGTTATTATGTTTAAATTGCAGACAACTTCTTCCCTTAAAGTTTCTAGAATCATCGTATTGATACTTTAAGTTTCCTTAAATGTGTATGTTACTATAAAATTTTTGTACTTTAATATAGATGTTACATAGTATACTTTTCAATATATCGAGTCTCTACCATTAACTGAAAAATCTTTAAGAACCGAATAATTGTAATTTCTTCCAAGAGTGAGCATAGGTCCCGACCCATGTTTGAAAAGTTGCCAATTTAACTAGCAAAGATAGTAACATAACAACGTGATATACTAATCTTGCATATGATTGTGTTGGTTAGAGGAGAGCACGAGAAATCAAAATCGATCTAAAAATTGAAAATAGTCAATATTTTGACACTGAAAAAACTTATTCATCTCAATAGTCTAACGGTTTTGGTTTTGATTATAAAAAAAAAATCGAATTACCAGTTCAATTTCGACTTTTTACGAAAAAACCGACGGAAAAAATCAAACCAACTCATACGTTAAAAGCCATATGTTCAAATTTTACACTATAACTTATAGTTTGCAATTTGTACTGTACAAGTAATATTTGCTTTAAATAATAGTAAGTTGGACATTTTTAATTTACATGATATGATACTATAATTTATTTGGATTAAATTTGTTAGGTTAAAATGAAAAATTAACAAAATTTAATGAGCTTAGTTAGGAGAAAAAAAAAAAAACATCAAAACCTAAAAGAATTGAAAATCCAATTCAAAACCGAAAAAACTGATAACTTCAATTTTGAATTTTCAAAAATTGAAATCCATAATTCGATTTTAGATTTCAACCAAAAACCGACCGACGCCTCTTCGTCCCTAGTGCCTAGTGGTGGCTAACATTCTTTGCACACTCGCACCAACGTGGCTCAAATAATAAATGTCACTGCGGAATTGATAGTTTGAAAATTGTAGATATCAAGTTTGGTCCAAAAATTTATGGATTGAGCATTGTTGAATACTAAAATAAGGCTATTTGACATTTAAGTACCTTGAAAAATGTTAGGTATGATTTATGCTCCACATGCAGAATAAAGGACCCAAATTTTGTACAACCACATGCCATATACTTGGTACATGATGGATACTAAGGAATTGGCTGCCTTTATTAGCTAATTTGCTTTGTCTGCCCTATAAATGGTGTAAGTGCCATGAATTGGTTGTTTTTGATCACAAAAATAGCGAAAATTTGATGAGAAGTTGCAATATATGAATTGTTTTTGTGTTGGGTTGTCATTTTCTTAGGTAAAATTGAATTAACAAAAGTTTATCCCATGGATACTTTAGCATAGGAGATAAGATTGTGTTGTTGGACTATTAATGGTCTAATCATGTTCCATGTGCACATAGAGAAGTGTACACGTGTTTGATTGATAGAATTATGTTATTTATATGGGAATGCTAGTATAGCCTTTAGAGTTGTTGTTTGTAAATACTTTTGATTAATTTCAATAGTTGTATATGTCGGTAAAGTACATTACTTTCAAAGAATTAGATTTCAAAGGAGATAAGTAGGACTATCGGAGAAAAAATATTACATAGTTGAATAACTGCGCCAGTTTTAGACGTCTTAGATTTTTTTAATTAATTAATTATATCTTAAGAGTATGAACTTATATGTCGTTGGTAAGTGACAGAGCAAAGCCTTACTTATATACACATACCTCCTAGCTCGATCTCGTATGAACCTTCAACGTCCCGTGGTTGGTGTAACCATACCAAAAATAACGTTGGGCATTAAAATAATGAAATCGTTAGAATATTTTGATGGTTCTATTACATATCTAATTGGATTAGGCACATTTTTTTATTTGAAGTATGTGAAGTCATGATTCTGTGAAGTGTGCAAAGTTATATAAGAGAAACATGTGGTATTATTATCTCTCACACACGTATAAAAAAAGCAAAAATTTCTTTACAACTTTAAGTATAAATTTATTATATTTATTTGCGTTAGAATATAACCTCTCATTTTATAACACTAGTAGAGTGTAATTAATGTTACATTCATAAAAGCATATATATATATACATACTAGATATAAACCGTATGACGTACGACAATTTAAGTTAATTAATTTTTATATTTATAAATTTTTATAGATTAATAGTGTAATATTATTTTTTAATTAGTGTTTGAGTAGGATTCATAGATTTTTTAATTAATTATTATTATATTCAAATATTATCTAATTTTATATAACTTAATTTTTTAGTTTATCTTTTAAATTTAAATAAATATATATTTTTAAATTGTAAAAGGTTGTTACCTGTCATTTTATTTATGAGGCAAAATATAGAGTAACTTTTTATTTTCTTTTAATATATATAAAAAATACATATAGATATAGATGTGTGTGGATTCTATTTGTTACTAGTACATAAACTTGTTTTTTCAATCACTTATTGGAGTAAATAATATTATTTGTTAAAAGTTGCAACAACAGGTTATCTTGTCATCATATTTCAATCACATTGAAAAAGAATTTCGACCCAGTATTCGATTTAATACACGTTCTAAGTTTAGTAAATTATGGTTGTAACAAAAATCTCTAACATTATACAATGGATATTATTGATATTTGATATGTAACATATTGTAACCCCTTGAGAACCATAAGATGCAAAAATCCAACTAGTATGCAGTTGATTGATCAAAGTGAAAAATTTTACTCAAAAAGAACAAACGAGTGAACCAGCAAGTCGAAGTCGTGAGAGGCGGCTAAAGTTTACGGCCCCATAACTTTATTTTTCGCACTTCAATGGTGGCAAAAATGGGACCCATGAAAGTTCAGGGCCTCTAAGCAAAAACCTGAAACTTTAATTTTGTCCCCCTCATGTTTCTGATATTTTATTTTTTCCCTAATTACAATAATTTGATCTTCTTTGTAGCCGCCTGGAGCCTGGAGGTTGCAATTTGACGTTTGAGCAAAGTGTCAATGAACCAATGGGGTATTGTTAATGTCAAGTAGTGCTACTTTTTTGTATATTATAAAATAAATTGTTGTCAATGAACCAATGGAGTATTATTGATGAATATAATACACATACAAATTTCTAAAGCTATAAAATTATCATCTTTGTTCGTAACCTTGCTTGAAGTTTTAATAATATGTGTACAACTGAAAAGGCCCACATTTTGTTTTAGCATTATAACTTTACTTGTATAAATTTGGAGGTTTACTAATGATTTTCTTTGGCGTTATGATTAATGGGTAATACTTGAATATAGTCATCAACCAAATTATACCTATACATTGGCGGAGGCCACTCAACCGCTCATGTTGACCATGAAATCTCAGCCGTTCAATACATTTCAAACATAGTTAACTTTTGATCCTATCCATGTAATGTATCACTATGGTTATCATGTAGTTCTGTGACCAGCGGTTGAATTTTTCTGAACGGTATAAGGGTACACATGTGACCGCGGTTGATGTAGAAAGTTTTCAGAAATTGGTCGAACAGCCAATTGCAATTAGATACTAAGTTCGTGCGTGGGTACCAAATAAACAACAAATGGTGGATTTAACAAAATTAATTTAATACTTGATTGGGATGATGATAATTTGATTGCGCTAACTATTTTTCATTGTAAAAACCAAACGTTATAATTGATTTCTGATATACGATTTTCTATATCCAATTGGTTGAGAACTGATTCAAAATTCTGCGATTTTGCTTTTGTGAGACACTATTTTGTGGTTTGTTAAAGAGTATGCAGGTTAGATTGATAACGTAACTCGTAAGTTTACATCATTTAATTATTCTGTCTCTCCTTTGAGACAAACCAGTTGAATGGTACAATACCGACCTTACTAACTCAAAATCAATCGAGTAAGCAATGGGTTTCCACTGCATTATAATGCTACGCGATGTGTTCTTACATCGGGCACTTGTACAATATGGAGAGATATTAACCCATGAAAACGGGTTGGGTCCGGGAACCTATCAAGTGTTACTCAGATTCTGCCATAGCACTCAGCTATATTATTCATTATTATAATCTCTTTGTAAAAGATTGACACATTGGTATGGGTCATGTGTGAGTCAGTTTTCGTAAATAAATTCAGTGGCGGGTTTATACAGATTTTGTACATTTGGGCTATTGGGTTCTTTGTAACTGGAAAACCTATCACGGGTATATACTCCGGGCAATCTGGGGAAAAATAATTATATTTTGAATAAAGAAATATAGAATGTAGTTAGCAATCTTTAGAGATGGAGCATAACTTAAGGTAACCCATGGTTATTTTCTTTTGTTATCTATGTTGGTTCCCAAGCGATTCACTTTAGAGATACAACATAACTTAAGTTAACCTATGGTTGTAATATAGTTAACCTATGGTTATTATATATTATAGGACGAGTGAACGAGTGAAACAAATTTCAACCCTTTATTTTATCAAAAAAAGAATGTTGTTAACAATCATATGCAATGAATGTTATTTAAAATTTAACATTCATTACAAATGAATGTTAAAAGCGTTTGTTTATGAAAAAATCAAAAATAATATTTGTTTATCTGATTCCTCAAAATTCGGAGCTTCCCCATATATCATTTCCCATATATTATATATGTTGTTAGCTTGATTATATACTTACATATATTTTTATATTAACATCTATATCTATTTATATATCTTTATATATTATATCATTACTATTACTATTATTTGTAGTTACTACTACTATTAATATTACTATTATCATTGTTACATTAATAATAATATTATTATTGTTAGTATAGTATTATTAATGTTACTATTATTGTTATTAATTATTAATTTTTTGTGTTTTTTATATACGAGAATGTGAAGGTCTTTCTAAAAGCACTTTTTTTACATTCAGATAAAAATATGAATGTCTACATCTTACCTTTCATATCTCGCATTCAGTGAAATGGAGTATTATTGTTGTTGTAGAGTATTTATAAACGGACTAACGTATATTTGTATTATGTAACATATATCCTTGATGTATATGTATATTTTATATCTTATATTCATCGTTTCATGTATCACTTACAAGATTTCTTATATAAACTCGAGAATGACGCGCACAAATCTTGAATTCTTGATGTATTTGGCTTTAAGAAAAACTATATTTTGACAGACTTTTATTAGAGAATAGTATAGTATTATTTAATAAATAATATTTTATGATGACGTTAACGCTCTCAAATTACTAAATAATCAGATAAAATGTTGAATACTGTCCCTACTAATCACATTTACGAGTTTTATGTCATATATAGAAAGTTCTTACGAATATCTTATAGTACACATTTGTATTGTATATGTATTTTAGAAAGTTTAGATAACGACAATACACGTAGTTGTTATTAAGAATATTTTTTAATGTTTAAAATATCGTAATTTTAACACAAAAGTTGTTCACTGAGATCTAATTATAAATAAATCCATATTTTAAATGACACAAGGAGAAGGATAAAGAACAGAAAATGGAAAGACTCGAGGGCTCCATTTCGATATGTATTATTATGGTTGTTCTATTTGTTTGCTTCGAAACAAAGCCCGTATCTTCGAAAAGTGGAGGATATCTTTGTCTCGTTAAAATAATTAATTAATCGTTTTGCGAATGAAAGATTATATATACTTTGCATTAAAATAATAATATCTTACGTTGTCTTAAATCCAACGATCACTGTCACTTTTTAATGGAAGTTACACCGATTATTTCTCAAAAGCACGGTCCAATTTCTAACCATTAAATATACCAAAACGTTTCAAAATATCCCGACAACATACACAAAATACGATTTTATCCTTCTTCTTTTTTTTTTAATTTAATTTTAATATTAATTATATTTATATACATACATAATCGAGGTAGTTTAGTTGAATATACCCATTAATTAAAATAACATACATATTTTTCTAATTAATAATTTGCCGAACGTCAACGAGAAAATCATCCAAGTCAAACTCGCTAAATTCCTGGCCACGGTAGCTCCCCGATACCATAAAATCCGGTAAATTAAACGGCATGTTTATATCAAATCCAAAAGCGTCCACGTTACCATAACCAAAACCGTCAATGGCCGTTAAGTCTCCGTTACTCTTAAGCACTGATGTCGGCGAAAACATAACGTCGGTCACCGATCCGTCACTTCCACTACTTCCTGTAAACGTCACCGTTGACTCTTCGTCGTTTACCGTCACCGACTCGTGAAGATTTAGGTCGCCGTTACAGTTGCCGAAATTAGTAACGGCGTCAGGTCCTTTCAATTTAACGGCAGCTTCGTCGTACACCGTGGCAGCTTCTTCCGGCGTATCAAACGTTCCGAGCCATACACGTTTCCGTCGTGACGGATCACGGATCTCCGCCGCCCACCGTCCCCAGGGCCTTCGCCGAACACCTCTAAATTTCTTCTCCGGTGATCCCGTGCTTCTCACGTGCCGTTGTTTCTTCCTATTCCATAACCTATAACTAATTTTAATTTCAGACACATGCTTCTTCACTCTTTTTACAACGCTGACGTCATCATCATCGTCATCACCGGATGATTCAGTAGCGTAAGGATCAGTTAACGTGATTCTTACGAGTCTACGATGAAACGACGTCGTTGTAGTAGTCGGAGGCTCTCCCGGTGGCTCACGTGCTTTAGTAAACTTGTTAGTTTTTAGCACGTGCTCTGTGAACTTTACCGGTGATCTGACGTACGTAGTTGCATCCATTGATTTAAATTACAATATTAAAAATTGAGAAAATAATAGTAATTTTTGGCGGGAGAGTTTCCCTCGCTTTTTTAGGTTGTTGTGAAAGAAAGAGTAGAAGGAAAGTAAGAAAAATATAGGTGAGAGGGAGTTATATAAAAGAAGAGGGTCGAAATGGGTGAGCTCTACACTACAGTGTGTACAACAGTTCAAAACACACACACTTGTTACACCGTGAGAAACACACACTTAGTGAGGACTCTGTAGTTTGGATATTACTAAAATAACCCCAATCTCATATTACTTTGATATCCGTAACAGGTAACGGTATCGTTTAAATATAGTGAATAGATTTCATTAATGATGGAAAAGGGAAAACTCTTTTCTTTGAAATCAACTGAACTACCTGACTGAAATCTAACTTAGAAATGTTACATTTAACAATTATTAAACATGCGATTCAAAATAATCTAAAATGAAAATCAATAGTATATAACATAAATTAAAATGAAGATTCTTTAACTTTTTAAATTATTAAGCTCTAATAACACATGATAAGAGGTATTTAATGAATTTAAAATTTCTTTATTTACTTAAAAATACAATTAATTAATACACATAAATAAAGCCAGATATTTATATATTTAAGTGATTTTTAATTTAATTAGTAAAATTAAATTCTCTCTGCTATTATTTACGATATAAAACAAGAAAAGTAACACTTAAATATAGATTACATATAAAATATTCTGGTAGATATTTTTATCAATTCATCACTTTTATGTGGTCTATAACTCTCATTTCGATCACCACAATGCACGAGTATTATGTTAGATTTACTAATGGTCAGTATTTTTTTTAAGGTTAGTAATAATTTAACCTTTCAAGTTTAAACTTTTTAACGATTTAACTTTTCGAGTTTGTATTGACTTATTAGTCTAAATTTTAAAAAGTTAAACCACTAAACTGTTGAGAATCAGGAGATTAAACTAAATAAAGTTAAAAGGTAAAAGTTATTACACAATATAAGTTTAACGGATTAAGCTATTTAACTTTTGAAGTATAAAGAGCATATATCACTATAAAAAGTTAAATCATTAAATTTTGAAATTTAAATAATTAGTTAGATAAAAAAATAACTTAAAAAGTTAAAATAAAAAAAGTAAAGTTTTGAGAATTAAATTGCTATTAACTTTTTTATTTACTTACTTCACCTTAACTCAACTAATTTTATAAGTACTTAATATAAAAAACGAT
Source organism: Logfia minima (assembly GCA_963921325.1). Classification (NCBI taxonomy): domain Eukaryota; kingdom Viridiplantae; phylum Streptophyta; class Magnoliopsida; order Asterales; family Asteraceae; genus Logfia; species Logfia minima. The sequence continues at coordinate 6,129,530 of OY992775.1, read as the reverse complement.
TTGATGAAAAAACATGTTCCATACTAACTTTATATTTTCTCAGCATACCATAACATTCTATCCCAACACAAACGGTCACATAACTACATTGGTTTATGCTATTTTGTAAATATACTTCGACAAGCAAACTTCTGTATACATTTTTTGTATTGAAAAGTCGTTAAGAAATTTAGTATGATGCATTTATTACTTGTGAAATGCACCGAATGTGAAGGGTCCCACAAATCCTAGTAGTGTTGTCGGATTCGCAATGGCAAGTGTAAGAGCTGGCAAACGGCTGACGTGTCACTGTGAATTTATAGGAACTCCCCGGGTTTCTTCGTTGAACCTGGATATTAACTCCTTGACTGACAAGTCAAACTTTCACTTTGACTATGAAATCACTCCCATCGTACCACTTACATGGCAAATGTACCACTGTACCAATTACCATCCTTATAGCCTGCTTAAGTTGTATCCTTTCTAGTACAAAAACCATGTTCGATAGGAGCGAAATTAGTTAGTATAATTACTTTTGTTTAGACATATCTTTAGTTTTTTATACTCTATATTCGCTGTGGTCTGCGGAGGTACGATAAAATTATTGAGTCGGTCAAATAAAAAATATATGTTTATTTTTTTCATTTTTAGGAGTCAGAAGCCTTGACTTATCGTTAATAACTTAAAAAAACTTTCTTTTTTCTGAAATTTTGAAATAGTTTTAGAGGTCAACTTCCCCTTCTACATCCACCTATGATTCTCTAAGTCAAGTCTTTGGAAACTTGAGAATGATAATTTTAATCAAGAATCTTAGATCATAGTAAATCACAAAATGTTGTTATCAATGGTAACTTTAACACGCGCTATAAAATTGTTGAAAGTTGAGATTTAACGTATGACCGATTTCACAAAAGTCTCTATTTCGCATCTTACATTTACATTTACGCTGAGAAATGATATCACCTAGCTAGAAAAACAACAAAAGAATTTGAATTGACTATATATTATAAGTTTATCCTATATATATATACATATGTTTGCATATATATGGCTTAATGTATTGAAAATGTAATAACAAAATGCATGATTAAAAGTTATATCAAGCGTTATTTGTTTATTTAAATGATCAAGTTCATTTCATAGTTTCCAAATATTCGTGACAATGTAAGACTTGAGAATAGGTTGAGAAAAACATATTTACTTTTAAATCCCACCGGAGACTAAGACCTAAACAATGACTTGAATATGTTAGACGGATGACTTGAGAATTTTCAATACTTTAGAGAAAATTTCAAAAGTAAAAATGATAGTAGCTATATGAAAAAGCAAAAAAAGTCATTAGCGAAAATTACCTTATATTTTAAATATTATTTAAAATTAAAACTAGGTATATTTTTCACCATATAAATAAAGATGCCATTTTCGTAATACGTTTTATAGTTATACGTAACACCATAACGAGGTATTAAAACAAAAAAATAACTGTTCTTTCAAACTCGATTCTCTATAAGCTCAATTCATGTTCACTAGTTGGCTCATTCTTCCGATTTATAACGCTCATGTCATACATAACAAAACAAAATAATATATGGACTTAAATTTATAGATCTAAAAATTTAATTAGTTAATATAATAAAATCATATCATAAATAAAGATTAAAAAAAAAAAAAAAATATAAGTGATGTGAAATAATGAATGAATTATCTCTAGTTTAGAGTATATCTCCAATGCTAACACTAAATTTATCTTTTTTTACTAAAATAGTACGAAGATACAAAAAAGTAATCTAATGTTAACACTATACAACACATTATTTTAATACGGTCACAAATAGTGTTAAATGTTGCATTAAATTTGGCGCAAAACTAAATACTGCACTGAACACTATTCATAATAAATAATTATGTATAATAATAATTAAAATATATTAAAATGATGTATGATTATAAATTTGTGATTACTATTTTTAATATCACTAAATATAAAATTTGTTGTCATATTTATTGAAAAAACTCCGTAATTTTTGTAAAATTTTTATTTTTATGTTTTTGAAATTGTGAAATATAATCAATGTCATTACATGTACTAAGATAATATAATAATTATATAAAAATTATAACGGTGTCCATATAAAATCAATTTAAAAAGATTTAGTGTTAAAATTTAGAATAACACATTGAAACAATTTTTTTTAGCGTAAATATGGGTTTGAGAGATTACCTTCTTGTACTAAAATAGTATAATTTAATACAATAAAGTAATAAATAAAATTATGTATATATAATAAATGCTCTTTATTTTTATTTTTAAATCTATTTAATAATTACTGATGAGGAGGAAGTTAAGAAATGAGATTTTTTACATAAAATTGTGGAATAATTTAATTTGAGTTCCGATAAAGTTGTGTAGGGTATTAAGTAGATCACCAAATATTTTGTTGAAAAGATAGTGCAAATGTAATCTTAATAAAATCAACCGAGATGACTATTGACACAAAAGAACATACTAACATAGGACAACACTTATATCCCTATATAGATAGATGTGTGACACAAAATCCCTACGTACATACAGCTACCCTATAATTTTAGTACTATCACTTTTACATCAAGTAATTTAATTTATAATATAAATTATGGTATTATAAAGATATATTTTTATTTACTGTTATGAAATTCAAATATGTGAATTATTTATCATTGTTTAGTGTCATTGTCAATAAACCCTTTTTTTTTTTTCTTTTTAACTCTAATGGTCTAATATAATTATTAGATATTATTCATTGAATAATATTTAGTTCCTTTTATTTTCATTTTATATTCTCGTTCTTGTTACTTATTTTAAAAAAATATTATCAACACGATTCGTCATAAAGAAAAAGATACTTACTTTTTATTTAATTTATTCATCTTTTTGTTTATTAATTATTATTTTATTATATATTATATTCAACTATATGTTCGTAAGAACTTGTAGTTATTCTATGAACCATAGATTATTGAAAAAAAAAAAAGACTATGATTATCTGAATTGAAGTTCTTGAAGTTCTTACGATTCTTTGAAGAGAATTAAAACATCATGTTATTATTATTCCTATAATTAAAACATCAAGTTCTTGAATCAAAAAGAGATAACTAGATGTTATTCTCCAAGTTCTCTATAATTCTCCGAAGAAAATTAAAACTATATAACATCAAGTTATTGTTATAAAGTTATATTATAATTATGATTTTATAATAAGAATTAAATAAAAATAACATCATGTTATTATTATTCGTATACATTTTTTAAAGATCCTCAATATCTACTATAATTTTTGTTTTTTTTTTAATTAACATAACCTCTATTCACTATCACCTATGTTTATTTAAGTTATATTATGATCTCTTCAGAACAATAATCTTTTTTTTGACATAATTTGGAGATCTATAAGACCACTCCCTATGAAAGTGTCTAAGCTTTGTCTTGACTTCCGTCTTGGATAAATTGTGATGACATGTCTCCATCTTGTGTTAGTTACCATAGGCACGGTCACGTCTTAGGGACCGTCCTATGATCTATCGTCTTGCGCAGAACAAATAGAGGACGGGAAGGCATGGGTCGAAGAAGTTTAAACAATATCAAACATTATATATATATACATACAATTATCTTTTTTTTCACACACAAATATCTCAATTTTTATCTATTTCATAAACAATTTATATAAAACAATTACCCATTATTTTTCACACCCAATTCACATCAACTTTACTACATTATATCAAACACATCCACCTACAAAATGTCTAAAAAATAAAACAAAAATTCCCAATCTCAATCTTCATCCAATAATTGTATCGATTTTTAATTATTATTAGTGTAACATAGGTTTTTAATCATTGTAATTTTAATTATTAATGTAACGTAGGATTTCAATTAGTGTAATTTTTATTATTAATATAAATTAGTTTTTTAATAATTGTAATTTTTAGTATTAATAAAAAAATGTATTTGTATTGATATTTAAGAAATGACATGGCACTGACGTGGCACTGAAAATGTTCAGTCTTGCAGTCACCATAGAGAGTGTTCAATCTTGAGTTAGTCCTCAGTCTTAACACTGACGAGGAAGTCAATCTAGCAGTCTTAATTAGTCACCATAGGGAGTGGTCTAATAATCTCCCGAAGAGGAAGAGAATTAATAGGTAATATAACTTCAAATTGTTATATTAAAATATTCTTAAGAGAACTAAAAATTAAAATAACCTCATGTTATTGTTAACCTTATACGAAGTGTAGTTGTATGATCATTTATTAAATTTTTATCAGTTAAAAAACTAATAATACAATGGTCAAAAAGTCTAAGTTTTAAGGAAAAACAAAGACAATCTTTAAGAAATGGGAGTACACCTCTTTCAATTTGAGCATGAAAAGGTTATGTACATGCAATTTTAATATTATCATGACTGTTCTAGCAAGTACAAACTATAAGTAAAAGTTTGACCATACATAGAAGGATCATTGCAATATTAAATAATGTAACTATTTTACTACTTTGGCTTTAGTTTAGTAGTATTATTTCCATAGCATAAATGTACTTGTGAGACGTAAAAGAGAAGCTTTTTATAAAGTAGATTATGAGTCAATCTCTACTCCTAACGATTTCATAAGATAACTGAACATTATTTGAGGTGTAATCTCTAAAAGAGTAGTCAGATCAGAATTGTTCATCGAAATAACTATTTTGTACAAGATGAAAATATGAATAAGAAAGGCTATATATTTGACTAATATTTGGTGAGAGGTCATTATAAATAGGAAAAAAAAAAACATATTTGATGACGTGGAGGCTGCTTAGGTGTTCCACTAGGAAGTGCTGACGTGTACAGATATTTTGGTGATATACTTGGAAAATAAGAAATGGGAAGTCAGCTTTAAAATCCACCAAAGGGGTCCCTATCAGGCTATTCAGTGTTCACCGGTAATTAACCAGGCCGGAAGTTGCTGTCAATTAGTACTTCATATGCTCAATTGTTCATTGTTCAATCACATCATAAGATATCATAAAAGCATAGTCTTACTGAACTTTAGTTTACTATGTAACAAATAATGTAGAAAAAACTGAAAAGGACAATGTTTGTTATTCTATGTTTACTATGTAAAATTTAAAATAACATGTTTTTGTGATAACTGATAAAGTTTAGTGAAATCATTAAACTCCCACTCCCAAATCTATTATGCACGATAAGTGATGCAGTTTAAAAAAAATATAATTATTGTACTATATTTTTGTATAATTTGACAGTTTTACTTTCAATTTTTACTCACATTTTTATAACATACAGATAGAGTAGGGAAACTATGTGAACTTTAGTTAATTGTACTCATCTACTTTGAATGTGAACAATTAATTTGAAACATTTAGAAAAAGAAACATGTATTGTAAATATGAAACGGATGGAGTAACAAATATTTTGGATTTGTGACAAAGTTTCTAGTCAGGCTTTTTTGTTCGGTGATCACTTTACGTGATTATGTGTTTCGTTGAGTTTAGATTATGGGGTTCTTTATTCTCAACCATGGAGTGTTTTTTAGCTTCATAGAATCTAGGGTTATTTTCATGTGAACTAAGTTTTAGGATCGTTTGTTAACATAATCATTACAATGGAAAGATGCTTGATTTACAAACTTTTATAACTAGTTACAAATGAATACAAAACTGACTTTAATAACGTAGAGAAGTAAAAACTAGTAAATGCTTATGTTCACAAACGAACATAAACAACATGAACTATCTAGTTTTTTGAATGAACGAATACGATTTTTTATTCGAATATCCGTTCATGAACTGTTCGTTAAGCGATAAAAAATCAAAAGAATGAACATGAACAAGGTCCTTTCATTTCGTTTACAAGTCTAGTTCTATACCGTTCATTAACTTCAAGTTCTATTAGCTATATGTTAATAATTTTACTATGATCAAAGGATTTTAAAATGAACAAGAAAATGAATAAGAAAATATGAAGTGCATACCTGTTTAAGTTATTAAATCCCGGCCGAAGAAAAAGTGCATCGATAAAGGTGTCACGTCTCCTTGCGTTATCCAGGGGCAGCCACGAAAAATTCAAGTTTGGTAGTCAACGATCACTTTCAAGATAAAAAAACGACCAGCCTTTAGCTGTAACTTCCAAAAAATCGTTTTAGAACAATTGAGCAATCTACATTTTGATGTTGTGCCTAAATTTAGAACTTATCTACTTAATCATCCCATTAAAATAAAATTATCACTGGTGATTGAGGAGTGTAAGGATCATCTTAACAAAATTCCACAAGTGCCTAACAAACTTGTTAGCTAACTTTGATTAAGAAATGCATTAGTGCATGCGCAATGTCTAAAAAAGTTTGTGATCAAGATGTAACATCAATTCCATTTAATTTGTAAATGAATCAATCTGCATTAATTATGCTCATAAGATTGAGACTACTTTACCTTGGTTAATAACAAGCCACAACAAATACCGCAAAGTAGTTGAGCACAACTTTCTGTACATGGTAGATCGGGTCGGAATCGGGTCGACCTACATACAAATTTTATCCTTTATGCAAGTAAAGTTATTACCATGATCACCAAACGTTTTAAAATTGAACGATTTAGAAGAATTTAGACCACTAAAAGATATACAGCTTTCAGTACATTCTACCCATCCAACCCATTTGACAAAGCTAGTGTTGATGACCCGCTAGAAACCAATCATATAGCCCAAATGGCACCATTCATAGATAAATCAGCCAAAACTGAAATTTATAGCATACATCACAAAGGCAACCAATTAAGTGAATGAAACAACAGATTTCACCATTACAGCACCATTTTTCTCCCTTCATTCCAAATAAAATATACACAAATTCAGACGAGATGTTCAATGCCTGGCCAAGCTTCTTAACAATCACTCGAAGAATAAAAACCGAGGTCTTACTAACAATTTATTATTATGCTTCCATCCACCCACAACATGCTGATTGAAAAAGCCACCCGGTCATTCAAACATGCCATGGATGTGTTCTTGTGATCATCCCATGGCATACTTCTGTGTCCAGCTACGAGCAGTGGCTTCGTACTTGGTCTTGTCGGACTTGTACATGTGAGCGATTTCTGGCACCAACGGATCATCAGGGTTTGGGTCGGTTAAAAGGGAGCAGATGGATAGCAACACCTGCAAACCACGTTAACAATTGTTTAATTACACGTCCATAGACACTATTTTAACTAGGTAAAGCTAAAATGATGCAGAAACTCGAGCCATGTGCAGATGGTAAAAACAAGCACCTGTTCGGAAGCCTTTAACATTTTCATCCGATCGTATGAAAGTATTGGGAGTTAAACATGATATTTAAAGATTTAAGCTTGATTTTAGATACTCACTAGTCCAAAAATATACCTAGAATTGCTGGCACGAGTTAATGTATCTTTTGATTTGATACATAAGTTATCAGAAACCATTATGAATCTCACTATATGTAGTCCATTGCAAATGACTCCGTACAAAATTTGGTCATGTGAAATTTGATGGATAACATGTTTGACCAACATATTATGTTATTAGCTGAATACTGGTAATAACTTAATAATATATATATATATATATAAAGCAAAGAATGGAATTGCATTCCATTTGCTATCATTAAACATCTACCGAAAAACCACAAAACCAAACCCTACTCTAATTCGGATAGAAACTTGACCAACCCGTTGTGTGATACAGTATGAGATAGAGGGTACAGAAAATGGAAATCAGTGCCTACATAAATACATACGTATGCAGCACAAATGAAAAATTCACAAAAATATTGTTAATGACCATACCTTCGAGATTGTTAAAGCTGGGCTCCACTGCTCCTTCAGGATATCTAAGCAGATGCTACCATTGCTGTTAATGTTCGGGTGGAAGACCTTAGTCCTGAATGCAACCTGAATAATAACATGTATCAGTTAAAAAAACTATTATGCAATATCGGTAGAAAGAAAAATAGTCGACATGACCAGGGTAAGAAAAATTACCCAAGTTAAACCTCAAAGTATTCAGATACAAGACCCAATAATACAGCTAACATCACAGTTTTTCAAGCAGCACTTAATGAAACAAATCTCAAGAAGGGTAAATATAATGACTAAAGTAATGGTTTAATCCGACAAGAGTAAAGAAAGATTATGAGTTAGAGTGATAATTACTGGATGCTACCTACAATGTCAAGTTGGTACCAATATGCAAGTTAAACGAATCTACTAAACTGGCTTGATTGACGAGCCTTTGTCAGCTATGTTAACACTGTTTAAACAATCATATTTATTGTACTGTAATTAGAACAAGATCCTTCTTGCGAACAGCAAGCTTGAAATTATTTTATCATACTTGTTCTGCCCCCTCTTATCCTACTCCGTAGTGCTGGTCCATTACCATTCCAGTAGAGGCAATGATAGCTGAACTAGATAGACCCCCCTTATTTTAATAAATGGCACCGAGTATGCAATGTGTAACTTTTTACTAATGAACCTATCTGTAATGAAACAGTCATGGCGTCAGGCTATAGAAGGGGTAAGTGTTAGTATACCAAACTGTTGCTACGGCTATGATAAAAGGTGTATCAGTAGTTGATCCTTGATAACTTCTTAATAAACTGATGACACAAGTTGGTCCTTGGCCATTGGCACACCCTTCAAATTTTAATAAAAGTACTCTTCCAAATGGGCACGACTAACAATGAAAATACTACACAAGTGACAGTCAAGTAACAGAATAACAATCATACAGCAAAACTACCTTAGGAGGTTTGAAAGGATAATCAGGAGGGAAATGAATTGAAACAAGAAATACGCCTCCGGAATATGGGCTGTCAGATGGTCCCATAATAGTTGCTTGCCAATGGAACATGTCTTCGGCAACAGGACCTATAATACAAAAAACACACCTTATCAGCTATCAACACATCAACAAAAGGAAACTCGAGACACGGATAACAGAAAAAACAAGCGCTTGTTACTCTATTAATATCAATTTATCATCTCTTCTAGTATGTTGCCAAGGAGGTGACGCATACAAAAAAGAGTTTTATGGACACTGATACACCAGGCAGAATTCACAACCATTACCATGATAACAAGGACTTGTTACTCTATTAGCATCTATGGTTAACAATACATCAACTAATCAACCATGTTGTCAAATACACCCTTTATAAAGGTGTTGCACACACAAGCCTCAACAGCATCGATCTAATATCTATATAAGATATTATCACAAGGATTCTTCACACAATTTTTACACATAAAGTAACAAACATCCACACAATTTTGAGCATGTTACAGGAAATCAAACAAAGCATAATTACACTTCATAACATAAATAAAATTTATAACATATATATACATGTATATATATAATTCATTTGGTTATACCTGCGCTACATGAAGTAGGAGGATCCTTCTGCAAATCCTTAAGCTCCTTCAAAATACGTTTGGACGCCATCACCACAACAGGTTCGAACACCTAATTTACCTCTCACAACCTAAACAAACCCTAATTCAACAAAATATAAGTCAGTCAAACGGCGGAATTCAAACAGCTACAATACTAAAAATCAATTACTGATAAAAACATCAGAGATCTATACCAACTGTTGTTCGTTATAGGTGAATTAATTGGAATTTTAGAAATCAAAATTGATGTAAAATGAAAGATGCAATACCTGATAGATGAGAAGTAACAAGAGTTGAATTTTGGATAGAAATGAAATGAGAGAGCAGATTTATGAGCCAATCGTATGGAAGAGGGGAAATTGAAATGTGTTTTAGGGTTTTGATTTATTTAATGTATTTAATAATTATTTTATAATTTTATAATTATTATTTTGTGTGGGAAATTGGGAATGGTGGGGGCCATAGTTGGCGTGGAATAAACGCCGAGAATCGTCACTCTTTTCTGGTTTAATACAAAGATGTTGTTTGAGCCTTGAGACTTGAGATGCATATTCCACATTTTTAAAGGTGTTCGATTTTTGAATAAAAGTACATGATCATAAACTAAAATATACCAAAGGGCCATTGACTTAGCGATATTGAGGTGACCCTCCAACTATGAAGTTGTGGGTTCAAGTTCAGAGGTGAACATATGTATATATTCGTGGTAGGGTGTGAGTTTATTGCCTTTCTTAAAAAAAAAATCATAAACTAAAATATAAATATATATTTTTTAAATTGGAGAATTATCTAAATCGACTAATTAGAAATAAGTGTTTATTTATATATTTGAGCCGCTAAACATAGCATAAGCCATTTTTTATTATAAATGAAATACTTAATTAATTAATTAATACGAAGGTAGATATTTTAATATATAAAATGAAATATTTAATGTTAAAGTTGTAAAATATATATTAAATTAAACGATATATAGAATTTGGTTCAGTTTTAATCAAACAAAACCACAAAATGTATATGTATATAAACAATATAAGAAATGTATAAAATAAAATACTTTTATTGATCAACTTAAAATATACAGTCAAGAACGCATATGATTTTCTCTCACAAAACATATAAACAATATTAGAAATGTGTAAATAACACGCGAGTAATGAGCTAACGATGTATCTTTAACGTTAAAAAAGGATTGTTCAATAAAAATTGACCCATAATACTACACTACTTTAAAGTTAACTTTTTATAAATTTTGATAAAACAAAAAAGAAAAAGACGTCGTTCAATCAAAGTTGACCCATGCTTGTAAACTATTTTGAAAACAACTTTCAATCAATTTAGATTTTTTCCCTGAAAAGATTTTTCTCCATCTAAATTTGTGTGTTGATCGTTCTAAAGCAACATCTATTATTCAACTACATACATAGACCAATATACTATTAAGATTCGTTATTCTATAAGTTTATTCACTTGTCAAATTCACAACTCCCAACCAGCCAATTAGGTCCCATTTCTTTTACCTCTGCCCCTAGATCATGCCACTTCCACTTGTCTGTTTATTTTTGGGGTGTTATGAGTATATCACTCTTTTTTAGTGCACTATCTCTGCAACATTATAAAGCAACAGTGATGTACGAAGGGAAAAATTTAATGCATAAGTTACTTTCCTTACTTTTAAATTACACTTTACATGCTCAATTTTTTTTGTTTAAGAGAAGTTTATCTAACTTGTGTTTTTAAAAATATAGTACATACATGCAGTATATACCAAGCCTTAAGTAATAGAGATGATCTTTCTTTTCAACCTAAATCATATCAAATCAGCATCTAGTCGTGAAAGGGTTTTATTAAAGCCAAGTTTTTGGACTTTTGGTTTAATTCCAACCAACTCAAAACTCAAATAAAACACTTAATCAACTCCTTAGTTATACATGAGACCCTTGCACAACTTCACCTTAGACCCCTCAACGCATGAGTCGGTTTGCCAATCGACGTGCGTCCACCGACCGATGGGGTTGGCACCATCGCATCGGTCCGGCGACAGGGAAGGAGAGGGGGTCGGTTGAATGTGGAGTCCGCTTGTTTTAATTTTTTATTTTATTTTATTTTTGTTGGATGACCGTTGGTATAAATAAATAAAAAATTCAAAAAAAATTATTCCGTTTTTTAACGGGTATATATATCCGTTTTTTTCAAAAATATATATATATATATTATTTTACTCTTTACATATTTATCCTAACCCAAACACACTCTAAATACACACACAACTAAATTTTAATTCAAACACACTTTCCATCATCTTTTACTTCCTTTCATATTCCATTTGTTTTCTCACATAGAGAGTCAAATTGACCCGACCAATTTTTACACATACTATAATATAATATGGCACATTACCCAACCTACCAAATTACATAGTAATAATATGATATATTGTAGAAGGGTATACATTTTGTCTGCTACACACTATATCAAGTCAATAACCTATTGTTTGGGTAAGAGATTAAAAAATAGCTTATAGAAATAGTACTTAAACAATTTTATAAGCTATGTTGCCAATAAATAATGTTTTTTAACATATGTGTGCTCATTTTGTTTCTCTATTAATTTAATTCCTCTAACAGGTGTCCAAATTTTATAGTTTATGCAATATTTTTGATTGATTATTACCAAAGCTTATGGAGTTCCGATTTTATCCTTCATATATATTCTTGTCTTGTAATGCACCGTTCGTGTATCTTTGTTTAGTATAGTGTGTTGCATTTGTAATGTTAAGATCTTTGACACCAGCTCCATATGTTCTATTCTGTTGTCGATCTATCTGTGTCTTTTTGACACTTTTTTATTCAGTTGGTTACATTTAAAATATATATTTTTTTTATTTTATGTTGGTCGTTGTATACAAAGCCAATTCTTTTTCTTTTACTTTGACAATCAGGTGCATAAATTTTTTGAAAGTAACCATTTTTATTTTTTTGGCCACAATCTCTTTTGTAGCTTCTGTAAGGTTTTATACCAATGTTAAGGGTTTTGAATTATTGTATTATGATAGTTTTGGCCACAACGGCAGTTTTTAAAGATTGAAAGTCTGAATTGAATATTGTTGTTTCAGGTGGATCTCACTCGACACTCGACAGGTATTAAGAGGGAATTCATTAAGAAAAGTATTGGTTAGAGAAGTAAACTTTTATGCTTCTGTCGATTTCGTTGATTTTTCCAACTGGCTCGTCAACGCCGACGCCGTCATCCAAAGCATGATGATAGTTTAATGTTTCTATGTGCTATGCTAGTATCAATTTTGGGCGTTCATATCCGGTTTAAACAACAATTATCACCAATGGTAATTGTTCAAGTAATGTGTATAAAATTGTTATGTCAGAACAAGCAAGTGGCAGTTGCAGGGCACCATAGAGAGTAACTATGTTCAAGATGGAAGTTTGTAACAATACACAGCAAGAGGCTTATTAGGATGCATAACGACAACTGATTCTAGCATATTTGTTTGCTTGATTTAGAGTATGTTTGGCAAAATTAGCTGTTAGTAGCTATTAGTTGTTAGCTGTAAACTGAAGCCGGTAGCTGTAGCTGCAAAATGGAGGTTTATTTGTAAACTGTGTTTGGTAAAGTAGCTGTAGCTGTAATTTTAAACGGTAAAATGATCAAAAAGCTCATAAAAGCTAGTTGGAGTAGCTTTTAAAATAGAAGTTTAATCTTCAAATTAAAAGCTTTAACCTTGTTTATCCAAACAAAACCTTATTTTTTAAAGGAGCTTAATTTTCAAAACAAAAAATTTTAAGCTTCAAAAAAACTCTTAAAAACTCTGTGCCAAATAGACCCTTAGTGTTAGGATTCAATAATTTATGTTTTGCAAGTTTGATAACCAAAGAAGAAGAAAAAAAATAGCAAAGAAAAAAATTAAAATTTTGGAGGTTTGTGGATTATTTAGAAAAAGAAAGTAAAATCGATGACGTGGATGAATGTTGCAAAACACATGGACACAATTACACACATGGTACGACATGTGGCATTCTAGTCATCATTTTTATGTTGCAGGTAAAAAGTTTGTCAAAATTTTAGCACATACTTTTCAGTTACGTAGCAAACATTAGTAATAAAAGGTAGTTGACCTTGAGACAAAGAGGTACATGGCCGATAAAAACGATAATCCATTTTAGAAAGATTATAAGTAGAGTGAAAACTTTTATCAGGAGAAACAAAAAGCTAATCCAATCATCCTAATTCCCAATGCATGTTCCTAGATATAAAAAGTTGCAACAAAACTTGCTATCAAGTGAAAACTTGAATTTTGTCCATGCAAGTACATATCAAATAGGGGTTCTATGGTTAAAGACTTGCAAGTAATTCTGAAATCAAGCCTAAGGGGTCTGCACATTCGGGTCCTAGGACCTGCTCTCATCAGAAGCGGGTCGGGTTTCAAAGTCAGATACATGAACCTCTTCAATCATTCTTACCACTTCATCCATGGTGGGCCGGTTATCCGGGACCTGCACAACACACGCCATACCAATTTGCAACATCTGCACCATCTCCTCCTCAACGTTGTGAAATTTCATAAGCTCGACATCGAACACCTCTGCAGTCCATTCTTCTCTGACTACTGACTGGACCCACTTAGGGAGGTCAACCATGTCTTCTCTTCCCGGAGATTGAAGTGGTTGTTTTCCTGTGAGCATCTCGAGGAGGAGGACACCGAAGCTGTAGATATCGGATTTATGGGTGTATTTTTTGATTTTGAGAACTTCGGGAGCTCGGTAGCCAATGGTGTATCTGGATGTGGAGGGTGGGAAGTTTACAAGAGGGGCTAGGCCGATATCAGAGATGCAGCCATCTCCATTATGGTCAATGAGGACATTTGACGATTTAATATTTCCGTGAACGACGTTGGGGCCACCAAATGCATGGATATGGGCTACGCCTCGTGCAGCTCCAAGGACAATCTTGACTCTAGTTTCCCAGTCTACTGGTGTTCTACCAGCTCTTCTGTTTACTGTGATGTTATAGAAGTTTATAAGAAGATGGATAATAGTTTAGCAATCTAGAATCAAAATAAAAGAAATCTAACAAACACAAGTCAAGATAGAGTAAATACTGGATACTAATATTGTAAACTTTCAATCATTAGAGGACTTTCTTTCACACAATGACACACATTCAGGGTTTGATCTAGAGTTTGAAAACCAATACAGTAGGGAATAAAGTGTAAACTGCTTAAAAATACAGATGGGTTGGGTTGACTTAAAACAATTACAATGTCAAGATGTATATTTTTTTTTTTTTAAATGATTTATGAAGTTCTATGCATAAAAACTAAAAAGCACAATTTGGGCTACTCTTGACCCGGTTACGTGTTCAACCTATATGATGAATTTTCTTATCAAACTATTCTTTCTGATTTTCTACATGTTGAGCCCGATAGAGATAAAACATAACCAGAATCAACCCTTTCACGAGTAACTTGGTCAAATGTGCCACCTCAAGTTGCATTTAGTATTTTATGGGGAAGGGAAACCATATTTAGAGGTCGGTATCTGCCATACTTCATGCAGATAGGTTCCTCCAGAAATTAGATATCCGGTTGTTGCTTCATAAGCATGTGAGTATATGGGGAAAATATTGTTAGCTCTATGCATTAAGTATCTCATGCTATCATATGCCGAATGATATATACACTCCATGTCAATTATGGTCACATGATATATTTTAAGTAGATGAAAAAAGAACAAAATTTCAGAATCAAGGGCCAATGGCCCAATACTATATAGCATTCAAGTGAATGGCAGATACATTGTTGAAGTTACCATATCTAAGTGAAAGGTTTTCGATTTAAAGATAAATCGGCTGCTACTTCTGCTATTTAATTTATTTTGGTTTTACATATTAAGAATACATGTACTAAAGATGTAGAGTTAGCAAGATTGGTGGATTGTGCAGGTTAGATAACCCATCTTTTAGTAAGGTTTAAAACAGGCTGGGCCGGGTTGTCTGGACCATGAAACACATTTGTTCATTTCATTAAATTGTTCAAATTTAAAAATATATCAGGAGGTTGTATGCATTAAAATAAACTTTGAAGACTTCCACCCGTTTGAAATGTTTTCTTTTTGGCTAAATCAGTTGATTTGACTTGTTTGAGATTAAAAAAGTCCAAATTTAATCAACCCTGTAATCAACCCAGTTGAAACTATCACCTCTAACATGAAAGAGAGACGGGATAAAAGCATGAAAATAGCATACCGTGCAAGAGTGTCAACATGTTACCAGCTGAAATATAATCATAAACGAGTAGCTTCTCGTCCTTTGAGTAATAATATGCACGTAGAGGCACAACATTGGGATGCGGGTCAACTCTCCCAATCATCTCCATTTGCTTATCAAACTCTTTCTTCCCCACTACTACATCTTTCAACCTTTTGACAAACACAGTTATAGACTCCTCCAAAGTTGCCTTGTACGCTGTTCCATAACTACCCTTTCCAAGTATCTCAGCAGAAGCCCGCAGTAAATCTTCTAGATCAAAATTATATGAACAATAGTCAAAGAAAACCAACTTATCATTTTCAGAATCTTGTGCTTCACCACCAAATTCTTCCCTCTGCTTTTCACCCTTTTGACCACTAGAAGACTTCCCTTTTCGCACATGACTTCCATTTCCATTTCCATTTCCATTCCTTCTCTTCTTCGTCAAACAACAGAAGCATAATATAATAGCTAATAGTATAATTGCAACACCAGCCCCAGCTGCTATGGAGATAATAGCCCATAACGGAAATGGAAGCTTCTTTGAGGTTTTCTTTTGAGGGGCACCAGATGCAGGCGGGGTAGCGGTAGGAGGAGGAGGGGGAGGGAGTAAGGGTAAACATGAATGTAGAGGTAGTCCACACAATAGAGAGTTCCCTATAAATGATGAATTTGGGAACTTCTGAAAGAAAGATGGAATTGAACCATTGAGATGATTGTAGCTTATGTTGAAATCTTTGAGCCTAGAGAATGTGACATTGGGAATAGAACCAGTAAGAGAGTTGTTTTGGAGGTTTAATCTACTTAACCGAGTCAAATTCTGGATTGTTTCTGTGATTTTACCGGTAAAGGAATTGAATGAAAGATCTAATACATTAATTTGGGGAGGAAATGACGCTGGAATGTTACCCGTAAAGTCATTATGTTGAAGGAAAAGATGACGGAGGGAAGGAAGAGAGAGGACATCATGTGGTAAACTTCCCGTCAAATGATTTAATCTGAGGCTGAGAACCTCAAGTGATTCCAATTTCCCGAGGGTATTGGGTGGAATAGGACCTGTAAGTCCAACGGCAGGAAGTCGAATACGAGATACACGGGTACTAGCCGAAGAACAAATGATGCCTAGCCAGGAAGTACAAATATTAGTAGCATTGTTCCAGTTGAGCTTTGTACCATGGGGTACAGCATCAGCAAATGCAAGAAGAGCTAGTTTATCCGAGTTTAAATCAGCAAACACTGTAGACACCAAGGAGAGTATGACAAATATAGAATGAAGCAGTAGAGGAGAGCAGAGTTTCATTAGGAAATACTAATTTTCACTTGCACAAAGTTGATGGTGATGAGCTGATTTCCTGATTTAGCACAAAATAATGAACCAAGTTAGAAGACAACACATCAACTTCTGTATATGAACTAATTGGAATATAATGAGAAAAAGACACTATAGAAGACCGGACAAGATGTCGATCTGATGCAGCAGGTTATTAACATCTAAGAGTCAGTTACGCACAAAATGTGTGTATATAATGCTAGATTCCAGCTTTCACTCAAAAGAGTATTACTCTCAATAAAAAAATGTATATTCTTATGTGTAATGTGTTTTTCTTATTACCAAAAAAAAGAAAAGAAAAAGAAAAAACACCTCTACGTGTTAATCAAATAGCATCACTTCAGAATTTCCGTAAGGTGAATTAAGCTAGACTTGTGACAAAAATAAAGAATGGTGTAAACAGAAAGACTCTTAAATTGTTACATCTATAATGATGTATAAAAACATACCAGCTAATGTTCATATGGAATTCACTTTACATCATTGGTGTTAATTATATAAAAGAGTACTCGGATGTAATTGCCAGCTAAAAATCTCTAGAAGTGCAATGCTCAGAGTTAATGGTCGCATTCGTTTACTAGTTCAACTTATATAGCAAACTCCAATTCACAATGTTAATCAAGTTTGGAACAATTGGATCTAGTGATTGACCAAACTTTCATTTCATCACCCTCAAAAGCATTAAACATTGTTCATAACCAAGCAACAGAAAATATCTGTCTCATCACAGCTACAGCTTATCCAATTCTTACTAGAAAAGATTAATAAATGCTTGAAATCGAAATAATCAACTACTATTCCAGAAACATTCCTACTGTAATTACGAATTTACACAATTTTCATATAATGAATAAATTAAGGGAAAAAACACAATACTCCTTAACTTTAGCTACTAAATTTCCTCTGTTCAGCTCAACTCATATTACCACAGTAAAATACAAAACAGGCCAAACTTTAACCTAGCATCCAAATAGTAAGATATAATCAGTAATTGACAGATTCAACCTGTATATGTCAGTAATCACCATTGGATCATATCTCACATGTCCCCTAGCTGCATGCAGAATTAGCCAGACTTTAAACCACTGCAATTATGTCATCTAAATCATATCATCATATCAACTTGATATATAAACTACTCCGTAATAAATTAACCTTAGCAACTCTGTTAGTAACCTTATATATAGCTAAATAGCTAACTAAACACTCATTTTAACCTAACGTCCTAAATTATAAAGGTCATTCTCTAAATTAACATTTCACCGCATAAAATCAGTAAATCAAGACACATGTCTTAATCTACTAGCAATAAGTTAATAAAATTTTAATGAAAAAACTACATTACCGCACCTTCAATCACTACGTCATTGATTCCGGCGTAGCTCCGTCGTCGTCGCAGCTTCAAACTAATAAAATTTCCGTCAAAATTCTCAGGTCGAATTTTCTTCACCGGAAAACGAAACGATCAAATAGAATAAACAGAAATTACGCAATTCGAAAGTATAATGTACTACATAAACACATATATTTGCATTAATTTGTATCGACGAGCTCGAAATTGAATCTAAATTCTCAAATTTTAGAGAAAAATCGAGTGAAATGAAAATGAAATTTTCGCGCGAAATGAGTACACAATGCGTTATGTGTGTGTGCGAGATAGTAACTATATATGTAATTTTTGTATCTAAATGTATCGTCGAACCGGAAATTGAATCTGAAATTACAAATTTGAGAGAAAAATTGGAGTTAAATGAATACACACTGTATTAAGGTGTTGTATGTGAGAGAGAAAGTGAGACTGAATAGCTCCTGGTGACGAGTATAATCGCATTTTGGGCGGGGTTTATAACTATAATTAAGGACAGTTCTTTGAAAAGGTTAAGTGATGTTAAATGTACACTTTTTAATGCATGACGTGTAGGTCTGGGTGGAAATATTGTTTTACATGAAGGTTGATAAGACGTTAAAAAGAAAAAAAGGGATATAAAATTAGATGAACAATTCAATTAATTAATCACTAACCCACCTTATATATCAAGTGATTTTCTAAGACTAATGTAGTAAAACAGCTGTAGAAATTATGATGTTAGGTGAAGATGATAATTTAAATGATGATGTAAAACTAATGAACTGATAAAGATATGTATATAGCTTTTAAATATTTGTTTTGTATATTTTATGTTAAGTATTTATTGATAAATGTATAATATTAATATAGAGAAACTATAATTATATATAATAATAAATAGTAATATAATAATAATAATTTTTAATATGAAATATAATTATAATTATTGAGATAATTGAAATATTAAAATAGTTATATAAGAATAGTATAATATTTTTTATGTTTAAATTGAGCTTTAAAATGAAAAGGTAAATGCACATTAGTATGACAAATTAACATACATGCAGCATTTGAAGTCAAAATAATAATCTCAAAGTTTGCATTTTGTGTTTATTTTTTACTTTCTTTGTTTTTATTGATTTACAGTTTGAGAGACTTGAAAGAAAGCTCATAATTTATAAATAATAAATATACACTTCATATGTTTTAATTTAACTATGGAGTTTTTGGTGTCCATAATTTATTTTATTTTATAAAAAAAAACTCTAAAAATACAATTTTGTTGTTCGGTTTCTCTCCTTTTCTATCAAGGTCATCACATCATCTTTAGTAAAGAACTTGACAACATCGTGCTAAAGTGGACATAAAACTTCCTTCGAAGATGTTTACATATGGTTAGGGCGTTTAAGTTTTGATTTGAAGATGTATTTGTGTCTTGTGACTAGCTTGATTTGGAAAACGATACAAGGCTAAAGCAAAGCACGACTCGATATGCTTTATATTGGTTAAGTTTTGTTTTTACATTTTTGTTAGTAACAGTGAATTAAAGTGTTAGACCTACATCATGAAAACCTTTTCATTTGTAAGAGTATACTGTGTAAAATATATTTTTTCACCACATATTACATTTCCAAAAAATATACAATTTTTGTTATTTTAATCGCCACCTCATAATTGTATTAAACGAGGTTTGTTGTCGCGCTTCGCTGAGTGAGGGTGTGATTTCTAATACTCGTTCTACTGGTAAAGTGTTATTAAACACCACATATTATATGTGAAGTTTATTCTATTAAATATTTTATTTTATTTAATTACAACACAATTTCTCATCAACTATACCTTAATGGGTTTTTCTTGTTGACTAAGTTAAGTTTATCTTATATAAACATACCATATATATTTGTAACCCTTGAGTCACAAATTTAATGAAATAAACTCTCTGATTTGGCTGCATGGAATATAAAGATCTACAAGATCGGAGATTGAACATAACCACATTATATCCGTGTGTCCTATTGTTCTTCTTTATCCGTTCATTGTTTGTGGGTGTAACCTCGATTACATGAGTGTTGTAGGTTTGTTTTTGCTAATAGGTGATTGTTGTTAGTTGTTGTTTCTGTTGTAATTCCTAACAACTAGTAGCAAAGCTTCATGATTTGAAGATCGAGAACAAATGTGGATGTAAGCAGGATCAACACTAGGTTTTGATGGTTGGGGTTATAGTTTTTTGGAAGACGAATATATACATTATAATGGCCAGATAATCAGAGTTGATATAGATCTGTAGAAGAGAACCATCGGGGGAACAATTGGAACGACATGATTTTAGATATGTTGCAAATGGAAGATCAAGGTTGGCAAGTAGTTTGTAGTTCGCAACGCAAAGTGTGGCTGCTAGTAATTGGTTTTTTTTATAGGAGGAAGCTTGCAGTGCGAGTTTTGTTTACCCGACGCGAAGTGTTGATTGCGGCACGATAGTGAATAATCACGGAGCAATATGAGGTGGCCATGTTAGGATTGATTTCGTTGCGGTTGAGAGTTTTGGAATCCTAGGTTTTGAATTCGGGTTCATTGTTCTTTGCGGTTTTGTGCAAAGAGGGGATGTGTATTATCAGACTTCCTCTTTTGTAAGATGTTGATGAGATGGCATTTGATGTTGCGAGCGTGAGATGTGATTTCTCAAGACTTAATTGATACATACTGGATGCTTAAGGATGTGAGGTTTGTTACGGAGCTCAAGAAGATGGTTTTCTCAGTTGACTTGTTAGGCAATAAACGATACCACATCCATTTGGTAATCAACAATGGGAGTTATCGAGAGAGATTGGTTATAGCTCGCAAGTTGAAATGCGAGATCATGGTTATGATTAGATATTCCATAGTTTGGAATGACTAATGACTAGGAGAATTAGAGCTCACACACTATAAGATATTGGTTGTAGAAGATGTTATCTGATGATGAGTTTGATTCAATGATATAGTAAATCTTCAGTAGGAATCGATTAGGAACTTTTAAGTGGGTTAGAGGCGAAAAATTTAGTAAGCACTATTGAGCTTTCGGATATTGTTGAGAGTTCCGAGAACTCTTAGGAGTTTGGTAATATAGGAAAGTGTCGAAGCTAGTGGGAGTTTTGAGACGGTTGTGCGATTAAAGGATCTTTAGTTTCTACAGGTTTAGTGTTTGAATAATGAGTAACACTAGAGCGTTCGGATCTTCGATTTATATTCTCCAATAGCAAAGTATTTTACAACTTACCAAATATTATGAATCAAAGTCTTATGAGAGAGCCACAATTGTTACTTTCAATTTGTATAGCAAAAAGCCACATTCTTAGTACTCTTAACATACATATATGTATAGACTTATGCAAAATGGAATGGCTTTGGCCACGATATGTAACAAAAGATCATAATGGTATGAAAAGCCAAAATCATTTAATATTAATAACAAATATCACAATATGTTTGCTTCTTACGAAATTGTGTCAAACCAAGTAAATAGTATTTAACTTTGGCTTATAGCCTTTGGTTTGAAATGGTCCTCGCCGTATATTATTCTTGAAAGCATCTAAAAACAATAATAACCTTTGGCTACGAAAATATCAATGGTACATATAATGGCACATTTGGGCACGTATTGTTTATACTTGCAAAAATGAAGTGAACAAAACAACAACCCAATTTGTTTTTTCTCTAGCTCGTACAACTTGGGAATTGACTCGAATTGAAATGAGTCAATCAAATATCTGTGATTTAGGGTGCAAGTCATGTGAATTTTCCGGTGAAACTATCTAATCGCCTCGTTTTTTTAAGTTTTAAACTTGAATCAAACCAAATTGCTTCAACATTTGTTGCATTTAACTTGAAACTACGAAATATATCATCGAGACCGACCAAAAGCGATTCATTATGGTTGTGAAAATAATGTTGTGTAAATCAAATCAACACTTATATTATGCACTGATTTATTGATACAGGTTGATTTATTCTACTCGTATCCTTTTTATTTATTTTTTTGGATTTCCAAAAGTGTAACATTATAATTGGTACTTCTCCAAGAGTCCAAGGTCGTGCATTTTGAGCCTAGTTTAAAAGGCCCAATATCATCCCATCAAAGTAATAAAGAGGCCCATAAAGCCCACCTATACACCCATCTATGCCCCATTCTATAAATACCATTTCATCAACTAAAAACTAGGGTTTATTTTGTGGTAGAATTGACGCGGCAGCAATCAACCAGATTTTTCGCCATGGGAAGAAGTATGGTGTTCTATCTATTCACTTTAATTTCATATAATTGTTGTAAATTTCTCAATTGATTAGAGTTACAATTCATTGTATATATTGGTAAATATATCGATATAGATTATGTTAATTAGGCTATAAAATGTTTGAAGATTCGTTATTTAAAGTTAGCAGTTGGTGATTACTGATTTGCATTAATTTATACTGGTATTTGAAATTTGTATTTTAGGGCAAAAATTACAGTTTTGTTGCTAAGGTTATTCATGAGATTCAAAGGATAGCACAATTGTATGGAAATGCAGTATTTATATACTATGCTGATTTGTTTAAAAGGTTTTACCTTTTACTTGTATATGCTAAATGTCACGTTGCTGAGCTGTATTCGTTTTTAATTGTTGTCGTTGTTGTTGTTGCGTTATTAAAGTTAACCTAGTTTTTAGTAATGTTAATTCATGAAATTAGCTAATGTTAAGGTACTTAGGGTAAACTGATGATTGTCTTACGTTGTTAACTTGATATTAGTTTACTTGTTATTTAGGGCTACTTACAGATTTTATAGCCATAATTCTTAACGAGATAGTATAAGTAAAAGTACATTTGTATTAAAAATCTAGTTAGTTGATATTGATCAAGTAGTTTTATATAGTAATGTATGATTGAGTTTAAAGGTCTAACCTTTTATTTGTAAACGCTACAGTGCCACATAGCTAGTGTAGTAGTAGTTTTTAGTAATATGAATTCATGAATTTAGCTAGTGCTTTATGGTAAGTCGTGGGTTGCCGCTATGTAATTTGTTGTTATTGATGTACTTGTTTTAGGGAACAAATCTCAATTTTATTGCTTAGGCTTTATGATATATGTTTAGTTGAATGATAGTACAATTGGATGGAAGAATGATATAGCTGATAATTACCTGATGTTGACGAAGTATTTCTATATAAATATATGATTTGTTTGAAAGGTTTTTTCTTTCATTTCTGTAAGGTACAGTGTCTCACGACAGAGCTGTTATCCTTTTTCTTTTGTTGTTTTACTATGCTTCTTACATTATTAAAGTTATGTTCAATTTTTAATAATGTAAATCCACAGTCATCAAATTTGTTAGACAGTAATAATAATAGTTTTTGTTGTGCAGGACCGGCTAGGTGTTACCGTCAGATCAAGAACAAGCCTTACCCAAAGTCCCGATACTGCCGTGGTGTGCCTGATCCCAAGATCAGGATTTACGATGTCGGGATGAAGAAAAAAGGAGTTGATGAGTTCCCCTTCTGTGTGCATTTGGTCAGTTGGGAGAAAGAGAATGTGTCTAGTGAAGCACTTGAAGCAGCACGTATTGCCTGCAACAAGTACATGACTAAGTTCGCTGGGAAGGATGCTTTCCACTTGAGGGTTAGGGTTCATCCTTTCCATGTGCTTCGTATTAACAAGATGTTGTCGTGTGCTGGAGCTGATAGGCTTCAAACCGGTATGAGAGGTGCTTTTGGTAAACCACAAGGTGTGTGTGCTCGTGTTAGCATCGGTCAAGTTCTTTTATCTGTTCGATGCAAAGATGGTAACAGCCAGCATGCTCAGGAGGCACTTCGTCGTGCTAAGTTCAAGTTTCCTGGTCGTCAAAAGATTATCGTCAGCAGGAAGTGGTATGATCACTATTGTATTTAACTGGTGCATGCTGATTCATTTTATTGTTTGTGATGAATGAAATGCTTATAAATGTTTTGGTCATTGTAGGGGATTCACCAAGTTCAGTCGTACCGACTATCTCCAGTGGAAGTCTGAGAACCGTATTATGAATGATGGTGTTAATGCTAAGGTAATTTTTTCTCATTGTCGTAAAACATGAATGCCTATTGTAAGTTTATAATTGTTAGTTTAACTATTCAATACGTGTTTGATCGAACCTTTCATTTCATCATTAGTTGGTTGGTAAATCACAAGTAGATGAATACAGTATGAAGGTGATTGTATATCGTAACTTTTTATTTCTGTATGTCGCCTGGACTCAATATTGATGCTTTTGGGACGAAGATTATGCATTTTTAGTTCAGAAATATCTATGTTTTTTATGACAGCTAATACACAAATTCACACTCTTTTGATTTTTTTGTTTATTTGGTTTCGTACATAAAAGCTAATTATTTTCTGGTGTTAATCATGTATTGTAATGCAGCTTCTTGGATGCCATGGACCTCTTGCAAACCGCCAACCTGGAAGAGCTTTCCTAGATGCTGTTGCATAAGTTTATTTCAGAAAACCATACGCTTTTCTTGTTCACTAGAATGACATTTGTTGCATTTCTTTTCTTATGTGTGTTTGGGCTACTGCAATGTATGGAAAGAATACTTTCTGTTTTGAACTCAAATGCACTGTGTTTTTATATGTTTCTGAGACCAACCATTTATTATGGCCTTTCTCATTGTTTCTTATGTTTGAATTTATAATCTTTAAAGGCTTTAATATGGTTAAACCAGAAAGATATTGTCTTATGTGAGTGGTAGATGGACAAAGTTCTCATAGACCAGATTCCACACGAAAATAACTGAATTGTATTGCACTGAATGTCAAGATCTGGAAAGTGCCACTTTCTAGCTATTTGACACCCGTTTAGAAAAAAAAAAAGACGAAAAACCTACCACAAATTACTATACTGGAAATTAGGAGAAAACAAGTTGATAGATGCATCTTTATTCTAGCTATTTGACATCCATTTAGAGCATGGCTTATGGTTTATTCACTCATCTACAGCCAGGAGATAAAGGGCCGACTCTAATAAAAGAGATTAGCCATCTTTTCTGTCAGAGGAAATGCAAACTCTTAACTTCCCTGACACTTTGTGATACTGAAAATTAAACTATGTATATATATATCTATAACCCCTCCCCCAATCCTGCTGTAAATGGCCAACTGAGCCAAGGTCAAGAATCAGGACTCCACAAGAAAATAAAGAAGCTAGGCTTGACAATACTGAGAATGCTTGTCCAGTCAAAGATATTTCAAAAGTAAACGCAAGGAGTTGAAGTTAGAGCCTGTTAGATACTTAATGAGATATATTTCCCGAGTAGCTTAAGTCAGAGGAGATACACTTAACTAGACACAAGTAGTTGAAATTAAACCAATTTGATTCATCAGTGTATTGCGGGTATTGGCTAGAGGTACAATTTGTTTGGACCCATTTACTTACAAATGAGACCATTTGGACTCTAATCTCAATTATAAATTTACCTGAATCAGATGCCTTTAACTTAGCAGAAGTGTAGGCTCAAGTCTTGTTTGAGATAAATGTATACGCACGGTGATCTTACAAATGAGACCATTTGGACTCTAATCTCAATTATAAATTTACCTGAATCAGATGCCTTTAGCTTAGCAGAAGTGAAGGCTCAAGTCTTGTTTGAGACAAATGTATACGCACGGTGATCGTGTGAATACTTGCATTTTTATAATTGCAATATCTGCAATCCTGCAAAATAAACATTCAGAAATTCCCAATAAATGGCACCGGAATTTCTATATAAAAACATCTTGAGGCAAATGCATCCATACAAGGCAGAACAGGTGAAGCCATTTCTGACAAGGCACAATAATGGAATCAAAAGAAAAACAATATCCTCCTTTCATCAAAAGAATGTTACATGATAAATGCATGCACATAAGGGCATGATAAAATGTTTCATTTCAGTCGAAACAAATGGTAATA
Source organism: Logfia minima (assembly GCA_963921325.1). NCBI lineage: Eukaryota > Viridiplantae > Streptophyta > Magnoliopsida > Asterales > Asteraceae > Logfia > Logfia minima. Next base: position 6,103,215 of record OY992775.1, on the reverse strand, counting down.
GCAAGCATAACCGAGAATCGACAAAAAAAAGTTTTTTTAAGCTTTCAACAAATATAGTTTAATTGACCACCATAATACATCTTATTGGTCAGAATAGAAAACTATCTTCATTTATTGGATAGGAAGAGGCATTGATCTTTTCTGTCATGTTCAACACACCACTTAAGGGTGTTGTTCAGTACCGATGCTCCATTTTCTCTGCTTCCTGGTAGCTCTGGACATACCTGCAAACACAAATAGCATACTCAACATCCAGGAGATTAAAAAGAAAAGGAAACAAAAAGAAGGAAAAGGAAACCACAGGCCACCTGTAATTCAATGTAAGTTCATTAAGTTCTAGAGAAGTAACACGTGAATATTCAGTAGGATACAAACTGCAAGTCCAAAACCAAGTATTCTTCAAGACAAACCAAGATACTAGTTAGTATTACTTATCAATGTCTTTCTAGTTTCTCCTATCCCCTTCATATTGTAGCATAGCACCCCCACAAACTCAGACGATTATAAGATAGCAGTATAATTGCTTATGTGCTTCACAGCTTAAAATATAGATATCCTATAGCAATTTTAGAAATCCCCAAATACGGTCCATCTACATCATGTGATAGTTACTATTTCCACATAAGCCATAACTACATACCTAAACAAACCCAAAATCTATAATAATAGCCACAAGCTTTCTAAACCTTGTAATTGCCAAAAGATATACCAGACACAAAACTTGAGACATAAAATAAAAAATATCTAATATAACAAACTTCAGCATTTTTCCTCTGCCTCCCAATGTCCTTCATTAGTTCATTATTACTATCAATAGACTACAGCCTTTATAACTAAGTTCTACCATTCAAATCACAAAAAAGAACTACAAAACAAAGGGAAAAGATATGCAAATAAATATGTATTTTGATAGAAAAACTAGACCAAGTAATAAATTATATACAAAACAAAGAAAGGAGGAAATGGATATCAAATCCATATGAAGTAAAAATTAATCATTAATTGATCTTACCTACAGAACATGACCAAAAATACACATATAACAAGATGACCACAGGGTTCAATCAATATCCAATACTATATGATAACTAGCAATAGTTTCCATGAAGATGCTTGGTCTTGGGTATAAATTAACTATTTCTAGAAAGACACTGATCAGTATATAAAATCATCTACACCACCTTCAGACGACGTTGTGCTGCTTTTCTAAAGATGAACAAATGAATAGCAGCACCCCTATACCAGAGTGTTTCTACCCATAGAGTTTTTTGGTCAAAATTTTTTAAGAAGAACCACATAGTGGAAGCCTGGAAGGTTTATTTCTTTTGTCAAGTTTTAGTGACCTACCAGATGTAAGGTTGTTATTTGTTGATTGAAGAATGTTAAGCCTATATGTGGCTTGTTTTATTTCACAGTAGATATAACACAGTTCACCACAATGAAGATGATACCTTGAATATATAAATTAAATATATTTTAGTAATCTCTTTTTGTGTTCTAATTGCACTGATTTTATAGCTAATTTTCATTGATCATCTTATCATACTTGAACGTTAGTAATTTTAACCATATACCACACAGTCATAATTAGAATAACACCCGCTCAATTATGATAAAAACACTCACAAGAAAGCCATGAAACCAATGCAAGTAAAACACACACAAAAATATCGTAAAAGATACTTCATTCAAATATATAAGCTATCATCGGCATCACAAAGTCACGTTTATATGTATCAACAAAACACACTCCACTATCACTACTATCAAAATGTTGTATCAACCAATAAGAACATCACATCTAGGTAGCATAAAACTATTTACTTAAAAAAACTCAAATGAAAAAGGTACAATCACAAACACACCAAGAATGAAAAACACAAATCCAAGCTAATTCGTTATAACAAACTCATAACAATTCCATAGGAAAATAAAACTAACTAAAATGCACTAACAAATTATAATCACAACCTAAGCAAACAAATATAAGATTTAAATTTAACCAAAACTAAACCACCAAACAAACGCATATTATAAATCGAATAAAAAATAATCAAACTGATATTGTTAAATAAACCGAAAACACAAATCGCAAGCTAAGCAAACAAATATGAGATTTAAGATATCTAAATCTAAAAATAAAAACACACATATATGTACGTATATATAGATATATAATGTAATATTAATATACATATAATACTTACGAGTAAACGCCGACAACAGGTCCGACGAGAAGAATGGTGCTAATCCAGTTATCGGTGACCTTATGAGTAACTTTATGTGTAAATTCCTTCCATAAACCAGGCATCACTTTTTGTTGAAAAGGAGATAATCCATAAACAACCGATTTGATCTTCACCGGAATTTTCCCCATCGTAAATTGCTCCGATCTGATGAATTGAGATCAAAATTAGGGTTTGAAAACGCAATTGGTGAAGGAATAAGAAAGCGGAAGACCTGAAGATCGATTGTGATTTGGAAACGGAAGGATGAGAATATTAGTTTGGGCTTTATGATTGGGCCGTCACATGTCTTACTAATAAAATACGTTTCTGGATGATATATAATAGAGAAGAAATTTTCCCAGAGAAAGATAATAAATATATTTTAAAAAATATAATTCATTAAAAAATAAGTACGATTTGATTAAAAATAAATATAATTTTAATGTATTATGTGATTAAATAAATATTTATCTGTGATTAGAAAACATTATTATTAATTCAAAAAATTTCCTGAATTAAGATAATAAATTTGTTAAATTAAAGGGTTAAAAAACTCTTATTTTCTTTCTCCACCAATATTTATTTCTCCCTTTAACCCACTCCTCTATATTATATAATTCATTTGTAATGCATTTTTTAAGATAGAAATGATTATTTTATCTATACAATTACCAAGAGCTTTTTTTACAAATCTATAAAAATGACTAACATACTCTTAATTATTAAATTTTCATTAATACAAACATTATTAAACTATAAATTAATTAAATTCTCATTATTACAAGTATTATAAAATGTTTTTTTTTAGAATTACCATCCAATGTAGATAATGTTTAACATCAGAATACAAAAAAAAAAAAAAAAACCAAAAATAAAAAACCAGTGAAACTTAAACCTCTAGAATATAAACGACTCCACAGCTCACAACTTGTCCATTAAGAACTCGAAACCCAACACTAGTAACTCGCGAGCCGACCATCTAGTTTGCAATGACATATTATGATATATTTAGCTTTGGGTTATTTTGTTACAATTTTTTTTTTTTTTGAAAAATTATGAAAAGTAAGTTTTCCACTTACAAAACAATATTCTTTGTGTATTGTCATATAGTTTTTAAATTTTAAAATATTTCAGAAAACATAATACTATATATCAAATAAATGTTAAACTAATAAACTTTTTCCGCTGGATTACGCAAGTATTCTGCTAGTAACATATAATACATTTCAATATCTTTTTTTAAAATAAACTTTACTATTTCACTCATACAATTACTAAAAGTTTTTTTAAAATTTTTATAGAAATGATTAACATATTCCTAATTATTAATTATTGAATTCTCATTATTACAAACATTATAAAACTATAAACTAATTAATCTATAATATTTAATTAACATACCCCTAATTATTAATTATTAAACTCTCATTAATATAAATATCATTAAATTATAAAGTAATTAATATATGACATTTAATCTTAACTTAAACTTCTATGTATTTATAGACTAATATATAATATTGTTTAATTTATTTTTTGAGATAAATTTAACTATTTTATTTATATAATTATTATGAGTTTTTTTAGAATTTATAAAAGTAATTAATATATTTATAATTATTAATTATTAAATTTTTATTAATACAAACAATATTAAATTATATTATGATAATTGCCCAGTTACCCGAAAGGTAAACATACAACAGTCACCATTCACTAACTTCTCTTTTTATTCAACTTATTAGATAATGTGTAGGTGCTATGCTTATGCATATCAATCTGCTTAATGTATGAATGTATAATATATGCTCCCCTAACTTCTGTTATTGGAAGTTAAATATAGCCTTCCAATATTCTGAAATTTGATTCTAAATATTAAGAAAAATGCCAAGTATGCATATTATATAAACCTAAAGAGATGATTGGTTTACATAAAAAAATATTGATGAATATAAACAGGTTATCTCTTGTACATGTCATTGATTATATTAATTAACCATACTTTTAACCGTATATTCTCAAATATTAACAGTAAACCTGTAAACGTGTACAATTCCACACTTACAAACCATACACCCTTATGAAAAAAACATTAGTAATGTAGTATTTCTATTTGATGCTATAAATCGACTATCTACTATATATTTTGTCCCGAAAATAACAACTTACTCACTTTATTAGCAATGTATGTAATAAATCGGTAAATTTCGTGTTAAGATCTTACCATGACTTTTACTAGTTACTTTTGGTAAAAGATGATTAGACGCTTACTTGGCAATGACTAAGCCTTCAACTAACATTCTTAAGTAGCTTACCTCGAAACAAATAAAGAGTAAATGCCCGATTTATAACTTTTCAATCCAAATAAAAGATGTCAAACAATTATGTTTACCGATTCAGTACGTACATGACATACATCGGTGATAAAATTAATAAGTTGTTTACGTAATAAAATAAAGAGTAGATGGCCTATCTATAAAGTTTACACTAAATGTAATAGCAATCGTACCAAATATTATACAATCACCAACTTGAATTAGGCTCTAATCTATTATTATTTTCATAATTTACATAACAAAATATGAAATAAAACTAGCAAAAGTCATTGTAATTATTCTATAACAATACTATTAAAAAAAATAACAAATGAAGAAAAAAAATATAGGGAAGAAAGAAAGAAAACCCTAGCTTACAACACATATTCATTTTCCAAAACTGGTTTAGTCCTAGTCTCCATTGCCACTGGCACCATCACATTCCTCACGGTAGTCACCGCCAACGGAACACCACCTTCCGCCGCACATTCCATTTTCTCCACCATCCTCCGCCGCCTCCACCTTCTCACCACCCACACAACCACAACCACCACCATCATCACCATAACCCCACCTCCCACCACCCCACCAACCCACCACTCACCCCCATTCCCACCATCACCACCACCACTACCCACCGCAATCGGCTCCTCCGGCCCATTTTCCGGCGCCGGTGCACTCTCCTCAACAACCACCCCAAAATGCCCTTCTTTCACACTCAAACAAACACTCCCATTTACCACATGATCAAATTCAACCCCACCAAATAAATCAAAAAACACACATTTTGGCACAACCCCATTTGCTAAAACCCCAAAAGATTCAAACTTGATCATTATTGGATTTTCAGATGACCGGAGATCTAACTCCGGCAACCTTTTTGCCGTTAAATATGATGCATTATAAGCTAATATACCCACTATAGGTGACAAAAGTAAATATCCGGGTAATGGGTAATAAACTTTAGACCAATTACCTAAATTTTGATATACCAAAACTACCCTTGTAACATAAGGATTTAAATAAACACCAATAGGAATATTAAACTCTTTATACCCGAAATACCCTTTTCTCCTCAATGCACCACTTCTAAGACGAACCGCGGAAACCGTGATTCCGGTGAGGGTAGGAGCGACACTTCCATCGTAGATTTCTCCGGTTATCGTACGGTGTGTCGAAAATGATCTAAATGCATAGTCTTGAAGTAGTGAATCAAGAAATCTTGGTGAAAGTGTGATGTTTTCAGGAAGTGATTGAGGTGTTAGAAATGGGAATTTGACGAGTAAAAATATGAGCAGTAGTAAATGGTAGAGAGGTAAAGAAATCATGGGTTCAATCAATGAAATGAGATATCAAGAAGAATAGTTTTGCTTTAAATATTTCGAGATCTAGAAGTAAATTAATGCTAGGGAGCATGCAGAACGGGCCGTTCTTGAAGTGAGTGTTAAATAAGTTTAGTTTAACCACGGTTTAATGGTAATTAGTAAATGACTTTAAGTTGAAATTTTCATTAAGCATTATTTACTAGATTCCTATCTTTGGCATCTGTGCTCATATCACTTTCTCAGTCAAAGATTTGAATAAGGGAAATGATATCTAGGTTTAAGTTCGTCCTAAAATAAGTTTAACTTCACATTTCAATCGTCTAATATAATATGTACAATATTTTTTTTTTTTATAAATCAATTTATTGTTATAAAACTGTGAAAATGAAGAAGAACTACGAAAGTACCTTATACAATTTAACGTAAAAACTGTAAATGTAGCATTATATAAAGTGAAAGTTATTAACTCTATACAGTAATATGTTTTTGGGACTTCAATTTTTATATCTTGGAAATGAGGAAATTGCAAAGTCATGTCTAGCAATAACTTGTTCAAATATATCGAGCAATAAGTAGGTAGACAATTTTGACAGATATGAAATAGTGGGGGACCTCTCTGTCATCTATCTATTAAACGTAAAAGCATTGAAGATTAATTACAAGAATGGTCCTTGAGTTTGTCTTTAAATGTATTTTAGTCAGTCGAATTTATATTTTTGTCCTCTATTTACCGTTACCCAATTTAAGGGTTTCTGGCTAACATTGTTGATTCCCTGTTTTTTAATGATGATGATTGTACTTAAATATTATCTGGCAGGATAATGAAAATCCCTTCTCATTGCTAACAATCATATACATATAGTTACAAGATACCTAAACATATGTGTCGCATTTCGCGACAAAAACAAATGGTATTAATAAATCGATAATTTATGTGTATATCACGTCAAGTATTTAAGTTGTGTTCATATGCCACTAAGCACGTATACATCAAATCTGTAAAGTAGTGTAAGATGTTTTGACTTGAAGGATTGTTTTGAAAAACTTTATTCATAAAATGTAATTAATTTATAATGTATAATACGTAAATGATTTAATGTTACTAGTTATCAACGTTTTGTAAATCGTACAACATAATACAACCCGTAAAAGTATATAACTACTTTTGGTCCTTGTGGTTATCAAATAAGGTAATATTGGGCTTCTAAAATTAGACTATATGCAATCTTGGGCTTTTAAAATTAGATCACCAAAGTCCTATCGAGAGCTAAACTTTTTTTGGGCCTATGACTCTATGAGGGCATGAGGCTATGAGCATCGACTGAAATAAGCTGGATGGCCGATGGTGGTTGATGGTGTATAATCGCTCTAATTAATTTTTAAATGTACTACAAATACAACACAATCATTCAATCAGTATATTTATTTTATATAATTAAATTAATTAACTAAATACAATTTTAGTTTTTTTACATGCCAATATTAATATTATCTCAAGTTACAAATTGGCAACTTAAGAATGACAATGTACATGAAAATATCTATAATCGCTTGAGGTTTATGCAAAGACGAAATTTATTAGATTAATTTACAAATAAAATTTCAAAGACATTTTAAATTTTATCAAACACCTTTTTGCATGATGGGGACAATCAAGATATATCCTCATCTAACTCCCCAGATATTATATATGTATATATATATATATTATTATATATATTAATATATATATATATTATTATGATCTAAAAATAAAAAAAATTTAAGGGAAAAATATATATTTAAAATTATGATTCAGCAAAAAGCAAGTGCGATTCACTAAAAAGTAAATATGACTTCAAAAAATACATTATGTGATTCAACAAACATTTAGTCATAATTTAAAAAATATTGTTATTAATAAACAATTTTTCTGAATCAAAATAATTAATTTGCTGAATCAAAGATTAAAATAATTTTCTCTCTATTCTCCATCAATTTTTCCATTTCTATTTAACCCCCTCGTATATATATATATATACACGCTAAGAATACTTAAATGCATAAGATACAAAATGATTTTAGTGTATATTAAAATATTTATGATATTTAAAGGGTTTGATCGGCGAATATTTAAAATTACTTTATAATGGTATAGCTAAAATGTTAATGTCACAATATCACATTCTCTGACTCTAAATACTACTTACGATAATATTTGAATGTTACATGATGTAATACGATTTGAATGCTATCATTTATTTTTCATAGTTTGGCTTCGATGATATATAACTTGTATTTATTGACAAACTAAAGTATAATATATTATGTTATTTTTGATTAAATAAGTGAAAATTCATAGTTAAATTTCTCGAGTAAGTGATTTTGCATTGGGTTCGGAAAATATCTATATTCGAATTTGATATTCTATTTTTTTTAACGGTAGGGTAATTGTGGCTACATGGCCCCTAGTCCAGAAGGCGTAGCGAGCCCACACAACTAGGTTGGCTCCAGCCCAGAAGGCAATGACACCCATTCCTTTATACACGCGGGAGGAAACTCCAATCGCCCTAGACAAGACTCGAACTTGAAACCTTGCCTAGGAAGGTAAAACCTCCATACCGCTAGACTAGAAATTCTTTTGGTTCGAATTTGATATTCTAATATTCAATCCTGAACAATTTGAAATTTTGGATATTTGAATTTTGAAAGAATAATTGAACTTTTGGTTCGGGTAATACGTAATGACATTCAAAATTTCGGATAATTTGAATATTTGAAAATACATTTTTAATATATAATTTATATATTTATATTACTTATTTTATTAAATATTTAGTAATATAATCTAAATATTATAATAATTTAGTTTTTTAGATATAAATTTTGTCAAATAAGCTTTGTTTATATGTTTAAAGGAAAAAGTTATTTTGTACTTACAAAATGTTTTTAATATCTTCGATCAACTATATCGACATTCATTTCATATACATATATATATTATACTTATATTATGTTAAACTCATTATTTGAGTAGTTATAAATGTAAATATTTTTAATTTAAAGATACAAAAAACATTTATTAAAAAATTTATTTATTTTATTTAAATATTCGGATAACTCAATATCTATATCTGCAAAATCTGAAAGTTTAAATATTCGAAATACAAATAAAATTTTTGAATCGTAAAATCTACTATTGAGACTTTTGAATATCCAAAAGATCAACACCCCTACATGAACCGTAAATATGCGCGCAATGCCGCAATGTATCTATCCTATGTTTAAAAAAATACATTGATAGAAAAAATTAATTTCTCATTGTTCTCATTGTTAATAAAATAACATAGTTGTGTCATCTGTGTATTTAACCCTTTTAATAATATATGAAAAATATACTAGTTGAAAACATGATCTTCTCCGATGCATATGTCATAACATTAATTTGGTAATTCTGTATAAAAAAATCATTCCTAACTTATAACATCTTCAATGATCATATAAAACACTCGTGTATCTTTATGTATGCAGAAATAAACGATGAAACATACTATAAGAGTCCCTTTCAATACTCGTTTAATACACTCATTTGTCTCTCTATATATAGTGATACTACAACGATTCCTTTATATTTATATTGTATGTATTTTGAGTTGACTATAAACGGAAAGAAATTGAAAGAATAAAAAATTAACATTGTATTCTTAATGTTTTTTTTGTAAGAGAATAGAGAGAGGTCCTACGTGTTCGATTAAATGACATAATGAACTTTGATATTTGGATTTGATGAGTGTTTAATATGCTCACACATGTATTATTTAGTATTTTGTGATATGTTATATTTATTTAGTATTTGTTAACTTGCCTCTTTAGTATACAAGGGTAGTAATAATGGAACAAATATTGAGAAGTACATTCTATTTATAAATCCCTCTAGAACTTCAATTGAATAAAATTCCCTGAAAAAGGTTACAATTATTTAAGTAAGTATTTAATAATTTTAAGACAAGATTACCTTGCTCGTATTTTAAATTTATTCATTGATTGTTTTTTTTGTAATTTTAATACTAAGTTTGAATGTTTGTTAAGCTAAGTTTGTTTGAGTCAACGTTAAATGGTTGTGATTGTTATATTCCTATAATTGTAGACTAACTTTTTACAATGATACAAGTCATGTTATTTACATGAACATTTACAGGAATGGTGACATAATTACATTATACATAACACATATAAACAAATGTGTCGACATCTATTTTGTCACATACAACATTGTACATCATTGATTGTCATTTTTCCATTATTATATTAAGTCCGTAGTTTATTACACTTGACTAAACTCGCAAAATGACGAGTCTATAATAATCCTATTATAATAAAATTTCATGTCTAATTCCGCATAGTCTTGAATCAATAAATATATATAGATATATATATATATATATATATATAGACACAACCAATCAAATATGATGTTGCAAACAAAACGTTATTAATAGTTTTTCTTGTTGTGGACGCTTTTTAGTTGGAGTTGCTAAATATTTTTTAATGTATTATAGATAAACAGTTGCTTAAAGTTCGATATGAGTATCTATTAACCAGAACCACAAAAAATTCAGAATAAAGGAAATCAATTTAGATCAAGTATTGTCTAATTAGATGAAAACGCGATAGAAACACAACAATCAATTAAATAGTACTTACAGAATATATATCTTGAACTGTTAACTAAGTAAAGTATTTCCAAAATTAACAGATTATTAGAGTTTGAATTTGATCTGTAGTGTTATATGAAATACACAAACACTTTATGCCTCAATGCTATACAACGGAACAATGATGCTCAAAGAACTTAAAGAATTATACAACGCAATTAAGCTCGATGTAATTTTACATTTTTTGATCACCTTATTTTTCAACAAGCATCATATTAGGTAGAAGGTGAGGCTATCTCCGGGATCGTTCTTAGAACTGGTTTCCACCTGTACGAACAGCTATATTCTCCGTTGTACATTTGATCTTGTCTTTGATCACCTTCATTACCCTTTTGCCTCCGTTGATAATTATTGTTCACCTCAAAGTCAATCTTGAGGGGCCTGGAAATCAGATTTTGTGAAACGGCAGATCTGACAAGATTCTGGTACCCCGCTTCACTAAGTGCCAGTCCAACTGGCAACAAAAAGTAAAGCCAGTTGCAACTCAATTGAGTTTCACCTGATAAAACCGTTCTTTGAGAACAACAGCGAATAATCTTGTGATATGGATAAGCGGGTAAGATATCTTTCACAAAAGTACCATCTTTAAACCTTAAAGACTCGCCGTCTTCTTTGAGTACAAGAACTTCTACTCTTTGTTTCACCAATTCGTTTTGACAACAAACAAGCGAGACTGAATTACCCATTTTTTGGTTTTGCTCCCCTACTATTGGTATGTTAGGAATAATATATGTAAAGATGTCGAAAGGAAGTTTCGATGAATGCTAAGAAAAGGCAATTGATGTTCTAAGGATTGTGTTTATTTGATATAGACAAAGTAAGTTGTATCTTGTGTTTATCATTATAGACCTCTTTACTTAAATGAAGAGCTTCGTTGATATAAACCAGTGTCAACTTGTCTTTTGATTTGTGATGTCTACAATGTATATGGTATATTTTTTGGATTTTACAATGGTATAAAGGCGGTGCTTTGTTTGAAAGTAAACCTCATGGAATCTTAACAAATTGTAAGATAAAAACAATAACAACAAGACTAATACGTGGTTATACCGTGTCATGTTGTTATGACTTGTAATCACGTACTAATAGTTGTTCTTCTTTAGTTCATGAACCATTTAATATGGTTCACCAGGGCCAAGCTAAGAAAATTTTAATTGGCAAAAAAAAAAAAAAAATCTCTGTAATTTTAGGGGGGTAAAATTTTTTTAAAATGTCACAAATAACATTTTTTTTACAAAAAAAATGAAATTTTATGAGGAGTCAACTACCCATCTGTCGCCTTTTAGATCCGCTTTGGTGGTTCACCCTAATAGCATTGGGCATTTGGGGCATTTGGGCCATTGGTTGTGGTGATTGCATACCTTGAATTGGTGGAGGACTGGAGGTGACTGCACTGAGCTGGAGGCGGCACCCATGATCGCCAACGAGCCAAAGTTCTTCCTTGAAGCATCAGTATTCACAGTTTGCAACACTGTTCGTGTAACCGCCAAACTAATTACTTTCAGGGCAGTGATTCCTTCACGACGCAACCTTTTCATTTCAACAAGTTTTCTAGTTTAATGTATACTTATATCTGTTTTTGTTTTCAAATTTTGTATCTATAATATATTTGCTAATCAACACATCCATTTCCAACATTGTTGTCAACCAAGTTCTAAACAGCAGAAAAACAAAAAGAAAAACAGAACAAAGGGACAAATAGATATAGCATATACTCCTATAGTTCCCACACCATTTTTTTTCTAACAACTAAATTTAGATGCCATAATCTTTTAGATAAGCTGGTTTTTTTGCGCTCCTTTTACCTGGAGCTCTCGTCTGCTTCTCATCTGGATTAGTTGAACAACTAGTATCTGCAGGTGTATGATCGTCAGTAACTCCTGCTCCTGATGGCAATTGTGGATCTTCCAGAAGTAGAGCATTATTCACATCATATTGGAAAATTTGGTTGTCAACCGAGACCAACAATTTAGTAAAAGTTCCAACAGGTTTTCGGTTGGAAACTAACTCTTTTCCATATATTGCTTCAGCAATATCTTGAAGTCGGACCTCATCATCTCGTTGTGATGCTTCTTTGCTATTATTAGCTGCACTCTTGAAATGTTCTAAAAGATGCACTTCTTCTGGTGATATAATGCTTCTATTTACATGACCTGCATTGTCCAAAGTAATTAAGACCAACGAATAATTAGTTATAACTACATTCGCATAATAAAATTAAACAGTTGTCCATGTGCATGATATACACCTGCAGGGTGCCTTCTTGGCTTATATTGGTTATTTGTACGGTCGAAAATTGGCTCGTCTTCATGGGCTGGAAGACGAGCAACAATTACACTAGAGTCACGAGCACCATTCCTCTCTTGTACACCTGCAGGTTGGCTTCTTGGCGCATTTTGGTTATTTGTACGTTCGATTATTGGCTCATCTTCATCAGCAGCTGGAAGACAAGCGACAACCCTAGCTTCTTGTGCACCATTCCTCTCCTGTAGTTACCATACGAACATTTTGACACAATTTATAAAGTAAAAACTAGATCGAAGTTAATTTGCAAACACGAATTGTTTTAACCATTAAAAAAAAAGGGTGAGACATTTTTTTAAAGGCACTGCTCAAACTACCACGTATATACATCTATTGAAGAATATATACATCTCTTCCAACCCATAAGCTTAATTAATTGACCCAATAATTAACAATTGTAAAGTCACCTCGGCACCATCTGTTCAGGAATATATACATTTGTTCAAACCCCTGAACTTAATTGAACCCACAAACTAACAATTCTAAGGTCACTTCGATTATTGTTAAGCTAATTACCCTTTAGTAGTTGCATGAGACCTTGAGACTTGATCTTATGAAACTACACGTGCACACATACACATACACATACAGATACAAATATATGCATACATAAGTACACGTACATGAATGTGGTTTATAAGTACCAGGACGTACTATTTTTGTTAAAACTATAAATTTAATCGAAATATTCATGAAAATAATACATTACCTGTGGTTGGAGGGCGATTCGATGGGTTGATGGGTAAATATCTTTCATTAATGACCTCCACTTGATCAGTTTTCTCCTTCTATTTTTTGCCATGTTGTTGCTTTGATTGTAAAATAGATTACATCAAACCCCTCACAAACCAATGACCAAGGAGATAATATAGGTAATGTTAATATTACCTATCTTAAATAATGTTAGTCTTATATTTACAGTTTGATTATTAACTTTCTCATGTGTACACGAGCAGTCCCCCACACTAACACTATGGAACCCTCGGTAATATTAAACATTACAGATAATTGATCCATAATAAATAAATATAATAACAATAATAATAATAATAATAATATATAATTTTCAATTAATTATTAACAAAACAAAAGTGTTCACACGAAAAACTATAAATAATAATAATAATAGATACATTATCATATATAATTTTCAATTAATAGATATATATTTTTATTTCAGGCAACACAAATTTGTTTACCTTTTAAAATAATCATCAATTTAATAGATAACTATTTGGCAAATAATTATTTTAAATACAAACTTTGGACTAGGCCCCAAGGTGGTGTTAGTAATGGTTTGATTCATTAATTAAATTAAATACATTTATTCAAAGCCCAAATACTAAATTACTTTATTTATGATCATTAATAAAAGAAACTTACTAAAAAATATAGAGTATATTACACCGTCTAAAAATTACTATTTAATAACTTATAAATAATATATTTTACTCAAAGTTGACAATACTTGGAATTTTGTGAATTGTGATAAAGTTATACGTACGTACTCTATACAGGTCGGGATAGCTAGTAATAGTAACAGAAAATAAATATGACCTACTCTTAGAAAAATAAATATTAGATACACATTAGAAGTTAAATAAATAAATAAATAGTGAGTTACAATTAAGACATTTTTCATCTATAAAATATTGGAAATTATAATGTAAATAGAAAAGTAAGCTAATGAAATCGATATAGAATTTGTCGTTGATCATGTTATAACTTCTTAAAAAGTATATATGAAAGAAATTTGTAGATCATATTTATCAATGTGTTACAAAGTTCTTGCAAAATATATATAATTGCTTGCAAAATAAATAGTAAACAATTTTTTTATTTTATGATTTCATATAATATACTAGATTTGTATCTATCATGCACTTTTTCTTTTCTTTTTTCTTTTACAAAAATAAATTAAAAAAATAATTTATTATGTATTCACTTAAAGTGTGTGAAAAGAGAAGATGATGTATATAACAAACTTTTTTGTGTGTATTAAAATAGCACACTGTTAAATAATGCATCTGATATAACATTTCTGATATATACAATTTCTTATATATACAAATCACCTCCTAAAAACTTTTAAAAAGTAATTATTTGTTGAAATATTCAAATATTAAATTTTTGATAAGACTAAATTAAATTCAAAGATGCTAAACATGTTTGAGTTTAAAGATATGATACCATAAGCACCCAAATATATCTAGTCGTGAAATCAAATGTTCATATTTGGTAAAAGGGAAAACAGGCTTACCAAATAGCTCCTTCTTCCAGATTGAATATGCTCTCAAGTTTCAATTCTCGCTATCTAAAAGATTAACAAAAAGGAAATCGGTCTATTTTAGCTGATTCATCGTCTTCTTTTTTGCTAAATCGGAGATGTTTGAATGGAGACTATGAGGCACATAGAACTTAGTTTTATACTAGTATGATAAACGTGATATAAATTGGCAGAATTAAATTGTAACCGTAATTTTTGGCTTTTTCGGACATAATGATGTAACAAAATTATATATCAATACATATTACATACATTCATACATACATATTCGCGATAGTAACTTAGTGATAGGGACATGCAACATAAATACGAAGGTTATGAGTTCAATCATCATCTTCATGTTCCTTTAACCACATGTTCCACGATTTACCTCTACCATGTAAGCCGTGAAACCGATCGGTGTAAGCCACATGAGGGTTGGTTTTACACTTGTTTTCATACATGCATACATACGTACAGACATACATGTATACACATACACTAACATACATACGTGCATACATGCATGCACACACACATAAACACATACATAGATACATACATACAGGTTCAGGTTCATGTTCAAATGAGAATCAAATAAAATGTGAGAACCGCAAGAACTACTAAATTATGTATTTGCTCACATTATGGTTCACCCGTGAACATAATGTGAACATTCATATACATTTGATTGATAAAGAAAAAGAAGCTTAAAACCCAAAAATTACGTATTAAAACACATTTGACTGATTTGTTCACATTATGGTTCACCAATGAACATATATTTCTTTTTTTGTGTATTTGAGATATTATTTTAGAGTTTTTTTAGCTTTTTTTCTTTATCAATCAAATGTACATGAATGTTCACATATGAATGAAGTTAATTACATATGAACAAATGCGTAATTTAGTAGTTCTCAAGTTTCTTACATTTTATTTGATTCTTATTTAAACCTAACCTCATACATACAAACATACATACATACACTTAAACAAACACGTACACTAACATGTATAGGTTAAATCAAATAAACAAATACTATGGTAAAAGCAGGTAGGAAAGAAGATGTTCATGACACCTCGCAATTGTGCATCTAATTTTGATTAATCAACAAACACACATGGAGCATGAGAACTCGAGTTTGTTGAAATGACAAATAAATAGTTATATGGGCAGGTTGGATCAGGTCAATACTAATGAGTTAGTACAAATTCCATGGACGTCTAAAATCTTGATACTAAGACATTAAGAATTAGTTTCTGATTCTATATGAATAATACAACGAATAAAAGATTAAAAAACTAACTAAAAGATAAAAATTTCATCATGATCCACAAAACATTTACCAAGACTCGAATGTCAGTGACAACGAATGGTGTCAGCGAGACAAGGAATGAAATTCTGGAACAAGGGAAGTCACTTAGAAGAAGAGTAATCACAATTGGAGAGTAATCGGGAAGTCACGTAGTGTTTCAAAACCGTTGAATTGGCCTTACTTTATGAAGTCAAAAGTGAACTATTAAATTTGAGTCCACTAAAAATATTATATAATATGGGCTTTTAGCAAAAAAAATATTAAGGGGTGGTCTAATAAGCCACCTAACTTGTATGTACATTCCCCTCGTGTGCATTACAAATTTGATTCACACCCTGACACATGTTATCTTCTTCTTTTCTATTTGTTTTACGTAGTATTATTTTGTAAGAACCAACGTTTTTGATTGACATAGTATATATAAAATAATGCATGACATTTTAGTCTTTACCAAATATCGACGTCAAAGAGTTCAATATTGTGTATGGTGAGCATAGTGCTAAAGTACGTTGCATTATTAAGGTTTATTGAACGTAAATTAGGGTTTTCGACCACGTACTTTTTGATTTGGTAGCCACGCTTCTATCAATCTTTCAATGGGTATGAATAATGCCTTAAATTTGATTTTGTCTGATCGATGATCTTTTGAATTTTAGAGTTTATAATGTTGTTGATGAGTTTGTGTGACACGTTCAAAGGAAAGCAAAAAGGAGTCCAAGTAAGATTATATCATGTCCACTAAATACTAGAAAGTAGGAGTACGTTAATTTCTTTTATTGTTCTTAATTTATATAGGTTATTAGCTTATCTTTTAGTAGTCTCAAACGTGGGCAGACATATTAGTAGTTTTCTTAGGTTTGTTATTTTAACTCTTTATTGGGTGATAAACGTAAGTAGGAAAAATATCAATTAAAAAGTTGTGGTTTGTTTTCACACTAAGAGAATACTATCTTATTTTCAAAAGCTTTGATCGGGACATTTCATTTGGTATCAGAGCTATGGCAAGAAACAAGGAACGAATTGAAACCTCAGAGGCTGCGTTGGGGCAAGTTCAAGATAGTGTCGGTCGAATGGAACATGGGTTTGCCGACAACCTGCAAAGCCTTGAAGACCTTGTGACAAGACTATAAACAACTGTTCTTTCCAATAAAGGAGGTGTCAATGGTGGCACAGAAGAATCCAAACATGGAGGGAAGCCAATGTTTTCGTCTAAATTGACAAAACTTGAATTTCCAAAGTACTCTGGTGATGATCCTACCGTGTGGTTCACAAAGGTGGATAAGTTCTTTGAATACCAAGAGACACCGGCAACACAAAAGGCGTACCTAGCCTCTTACCATTTGCTATGTGAAGCTAACCAGTGGTGGTAGTGGTTACGAAGGGCTTACGGTGCGGAAAAGAAGGAAATTACTTGGGAGATTTTCGTTGAAGAATTGTGGTCTCAGTTCGGTCCAACAGATTGTGAGAACTTTGATGAGTCTCTTTTTAAAAACCAACAAACCGGTTCACTATGAGACTATCAAAAAGAGTTTGAGAGGTTGGGAAATCGAGTCCATGGATGGACACAAAAGGCGCTCGTTGGCACATACATGGGTGGTCTTAAACCCTAAATTCAAACATACATGGGTGGTCTTAAACCCTAAATTCAAGGGTATTCGTATGTTCAAACCAACTACTCTTAAGGAGGCTTATAGCCTTGCTCGGATGAAAAACGAGCAGTTACATAAGGTGGTGTCGGAGGGAATTACTCAAACCTCTTGTGAGTTGGCAGGCCTCTCCACACCAGGGAAAAGCACAACAACCACCACACTTAAACGACTAGCTTGGGATGAGATGCAGAAAAGGAGAGCTCAAGGTCTTTGTTTTTTTTGTGATGAAAATTCAGTATGGGGCATAAGTGCAAGGGACGACAATTGCTAATCTTGGAGGGTGAAGTTTATCCTCAACAACCTTGAGGACAAGGTTCAAGTTCAAGGGTTGGGTATTGATGAATTCGTGTGACACGTTCAAAGGAAAGCACGAAGGAGTTCAAGAAAGTTTAGATCAGGTCCACTAAATGCTAGAAAGTAGGAGTTAGTAGTAGGCGTTATTTTCTTTTATTGTCTTAATTTATTATAGGTTATTAGCTTATCTTTTATTAGTCTCAAACGTGGGCAGAAATATTAGGAGTAGTTATTCTTAGGTTTGTTATTTAAACTTTTTATTTGGTGATGAATGTACGCTTGAAAAATATCAATTAAAAAGTTGTGGTTTATTCTCACTATGGGGTGTTTGAGATTACTTATTTAAGCGCTAGTCTGCTTATTTGCTTATTTTAAAAGCACATAAGCAAATACAAACACCCTTTTAGAAACTGCTTATATACTTATTTATTAAGAAATAAACACTTAAAAATAACTACGTTGAAACATACTTATTTTTTAAGCACATAAGCACTTACAAATAAACAATGCCAAAGACCCCTGTAAAACTATAATATCTTATTTTCAAAAGTTTTGATTGTGACCTATCAATAACTTTACGATACAAATTACTTATTCTTATTTTAGAAATTACAATAATTACTTTATAATCAAATCCAAGAACCCGCCAATTGACATCATCCCTGAGCTCAAATATAGGCGACATAAATCACTACTTCCCCGAAAAAATCATTACTTTATACCAATGGCTGCTTTTCAGTTATACTTTGTGAGGTTTGATGTGCTAACAAAATCAGAATCATAAGATACAATGATTTAATAACTTACTTCCCCTTCTTCCCTAAAATACAGACCTTATTGTGATACATACAATCAATCGCTATAACACAATCGGAAAAAGGACCCGAATTGTCTAATTTTGTGTGGACCCGTCGTATGTTTTCAAAGCAGCAGTTGCCTTATTTTGGTAGACGTGATCAATGACTAAATACAATGGGAAAAAGGGATCTGAACACTGTAATTAAAATGGGTTGGTTGTGTTCTTTTAGGCTTTTTGATGATGCAGCGAAGTCAATCAATCGTGTTATTTTGCTGTGACCAGAGTTGTGCGTATCGACCACCTTTCGCCAAGAGAACTTCATGAGGACCTTGTTCTACAACCCTTCCAGCTTCCAAAACAATAATCTAATGGAAATCAAAAGAAAGAAACATAATCAACCGAATGTGGGTTAGAAGACTTCATGAAGCAACCTTCCTGTAGTAGAGGCGGCAAAATGGACGAGTTGCTAACCAGTCAAAATGGTTACTTTTTTGTAATCAAAATTTGTGTTGTATATGTTTACAAATAATATGTCCTTACAACAAAATTTGAATTTTTGGAACAAAGTGATTTTGTAGGGTGTATGCATTGAGAATTCACTTGAGTTGACTTTCGACTGTTTGACCCGTTTCGTTTTTTGCTATTATTTTGATTTTAAGAATTTCACCATTCGAAATAAACTAATTCCAATTCGAGAGTTCTACCCACTCATAACTGAAGGGGTTATAATTCCACCTAAATCCTCTAGCATCAATTTAATTAACAGGAGAGGATTTGAGAAAGGCGGACTTGCCTCGTCACACTGCATTGCAGTTGTAAGTCTATGAGCGATAAACACCGTCGTTCTGTTATTGGCGAGGGACCTTAATGCGCTTAGTATCTCTGCTTCCGTTGTGCTATCTAGAGCACTTGTTGCTTCATCACACAATCTGAAAGAAATTGATGCAAGTTTTATCATCTAAATTGGGCACGTGGCATGACGACTATGGTACACCGACACTAATAGGCTTTACAAGGGATTGGTTAGGAGTAATTCTACTTAGAGGTGGCAAGATTCCAAGATGTTGTTTAACAAACAAATATTGGTGCAAAAATTGAGTCATTAGTATTATGCCAATGCATGAGACGGCACACTTACAAAATGGGAGGCGCTTTCAAGAATGCACGAGCTAATGCAACTCGTTGTTTTTCACCACCACTAAGCTGCAATTTGAAAAAAAACAATAATAATCAGGAATATGGAAGTTAACTTGTGTTAAATCCGATTGAAATCCATTAATAGATTAGATTGCAGATAAGAGGATGAGAAGTTAGAACAATCTAAACACACAAGATTAATACTTTACCCTGCCAACCAATTAAATTTAGGAAGAACAATGGTTTGTTACAAACTGATGTGGCAAATTCGAACCATTAACACATGAATGGGCGACTATGTGTTTTATCTCTAACAAGTCAAAAGGGTCGACAGCCCTCCAAAGTCTATTCTAATGCATACAACATATTTAAATATTTTAATTGGAATATATTACACACTTGCTACTTTTAAAAGAGTAACTAATATTGACGAGTAGTGTTCAAGGTCAACCCGACCCGTTACCAACCCATCGGCCCTTTCATTTATCAACATCTAGTCTCAACTATATAATACTTTGCATTCCAATGTAGCACGTAGGAAGCTGGAATGTTAGAAATAATTCACCACAAACCTTTATTGTCACATATTCATGATCCGCCATAAATTACCACTGTCTCTCATGATATATTGCATTTGACTCTTGACATAGTTGGGGAAAAATGTTCCAATTATTCTATGATGCAACTAATCCGAAAATGGCTATCCCAAAAAGGGAAGTGTTCATGAACAAAGGAAGTCCTCTAATGTTTGGATTTGAGAAAGCATACCAAGTATGAGTTTTAGTCTGATTTATTTGTACTTAGAAACATATAAATAATAAGATACCAGCAAAACTAACAATATAAAATATATGCTGTAATCACCTTAAGGCCTCGTTCCCCTACAAGCGTGGAATATTTTTCAGGGAATTTCATGATAGTGTCATGAATTGCTGCTTTTCGGGCAGCATCGTATACCTATAAAAAACCCTATTGATTAGTGAAAAGAAGTCATTAAGTAATATTATTATTCATAGCATATTCGCAAAGGAATAAACCTCCTCGGGGGTAGATGAGAGACTACCATACTGAATGTTGTGGAATATTGTATTGTTGAATAATACCTGCTCAGAAAGCACACAAAAATCATGCAAATACCAACTTAAAAGGAAACATTACAGGCATAGTATGTGAACAAAGATATAAAACATCACATACACGAGTTCACATCAAACTTACTGTATCTTGTGGAACAACACCAATATGCTTACGAAGGCTTTCAAGTGTCACCTTCCGTATATCCTGACCATCTATCCTCACCTGTCAAGTAGCAATCCGGTAAGCGATAACCTTTTAAATCATTTTATTTAGAAAACATACTGTTAATAGTAAGAATGTAGTTTCTGTAATATTATGTAACACACAAACTATTATAAAAATATTGATATGAATTGTTTTGGATCAACCCACTCCATACATAACAATCACTGGTTTCGACCGGTTATCCAACCCACCCATCCACCACTAAAAAAGGTTCCATATGAATTAGTGATCAACTAACAGAGAATCAATTACCGTGCCAGATTGGGCGTCAAAGAACCTAAAGATCATCCTAAGAATTGTTGATTTCCCTGCACAAGAAATTCAGTTTATGGACATTAAGTACTTATTAGGGAAGTACTGTGATTTTATGTTTCCAGTTTTTGCCATCAGCTTTAACTATCAATACACAAGAAAAAGACAAATATTATGCAATTGACATTAAATATAAACAGTAGACCATTGACATAACATACATTAAGAAAACTATCCATTTTGAATGTGGACGTGGTGGAACAATAAAAAGGTTATAGAGAACAGAAACCTCACCACTGCCACTAGTTCCAACGATAGCCACACTTTTCCCAACTGGCACAATAAAAGATATACCATCAAGAATCTTCCTTTCTGCCAGATAACTAAAGTTATGAAAACAAAGTACATATCAGCTAAAAAATCAACAAAATCTGCATAGCTCATATTATGCAATGCTGGCCACATATAAACAGTTTATAAGTTATTGAGTAGGTATGCCTGGCCCTATTGATATCACAGGCATTCTTGTACAATAAATAAAGTGTGTTGGACATCAGAATATCTTTGATAACTGAAAATTCATGTATCCAAATTTTTTGTCAGTAAAATATATTAGGCAATCAGTTGAAAGCAAAAATTAGTAAATACTACAGTGTATGACTTCCTTGATGACTTGCCAAATAAATGCATCACTGCTTTATGACGACAAACTGACACATCTTGTAACAGTCTATGCTGCTCAAAGTTATGAACAAATGTGTTTGGTCAATCAAAACTCTATAGAGTCCCACAAGTAAGAGAAACCTCCACCTGAAATGAACATTTTCAAACTCAATGCTACCCCCACCCAACTCCAGAGGCTTTGCATCATCTTCATCTCTGATTTCTGCCTTCTCCTGCACAAACAAGAAAGTGACAATGATTAGAAAAGTCAATTTCGATCCATTTATTACTTATGAATGGGTCGATTCAGTTTATGTTTGATTTCTAACAGGTAAAATCAAGTATAATTAGCTATAAAGTAAACGATTCAAATGGGTTGAAAGTCAATAAGTGTTTTTATAAAGCTTAAAACATTTAAACTCATTTTAATCAATTAGTTTGGAGATAATTAAAACTTCTGTAATAGAATTGAAATGCTAGCTATTTATAAAAGCTTTAGAGAGTATGGACAAAACGTGTTTCAGGTCAACCTGATCCAATCCGAACCATTTCAACACACACAAAAATTACCAAACCTGCTGACCCTCCCATTGTGCACCCCTAATAGGCTAATAATAATATATGAAGCCATGGAGACCTTGCAATCAAAATGAAACCAGTTCAAGGTACTGGGCAATGAACCTGAAACAGTAAACTTTTAGAATTCATTTATCACACTGCTGATTGTTCCATCATCAATTACTTTTAAGAGAACATGAATATCCATGAGAACATCTATGAATAGAGTGGAAGCTTTGAGGTTATAATAAATATTCATGTTCTGTCCTGGAGCCGAAAAGGCAAGACTATGCAGTAACATCTGAAATTTAACCATCACATCTATTTACATAAATTTAAAGAACCTTCTTAGGAGTTATAGTTTTTGTGATATTCCAATTATCAAGACCCAAGTTGAACTTTGAAATGGAATAGTGAATCATAAGTGATATATCATGAACGTGCAAGATGAAGAAGATCGAAACTACCTCAAGTAGCTGAAACATGGATTTCATGTCAATAAGACTCTGCACAGTTTCACGATAAACACTGCCAAGGAAGTTAAGTGGAAGAGACAGCTGGAAGAGGAGTCCGTTAACCATAACCTACACATATCATCTATAGCTTACATGTCCATCACTAAATCATATAATTTCATTGAAGGTGGCAAGATGACCAGGTCGAGTGGGTTGGGTAACGGGTCAAAACAGACCAGGTTGAGCTGACTCCAAACACTTTTTGCCCAAATTCTTGAAAAATTATAAAAACTTAATGCAAATTAAATAAGATTACAAAAAAATATTATTAGAATAATAAACTATGTTGGTCAATAAAATATTTTGGAGGTTTTACTCATTAGAAATACACTTTAGATGACGTTCGCCCCTTCCCTTTGTAGCTAAACATTTGAATTGACCTTTTGAGGTACCACACAGCTCAAATCAACCCCATTTATATGTAATTTAGTTGGAAATGCCACCTCTACTTTTCAAGAATGAAATCTATAGTAGGGAATAAAGAAGGTTTACCAAATCACCAACAGTGGCCACACCATTCATAATACCATTTGAGCTCAGTACCATTGCTGCTGAGAGAGCCGTACTGAATACCAGAGTTTGACCAAAGTTCAAAAAAGCAAGACTGCGTTGTGTCTTCAAGGCAGCATCTTCATACCCTGAGAATAAAAGCTATCAAAGTTAATCACTTGGCTTCATCAACCTGTAGCTCCTTTTTCTTACCATCCAAGACACACTAAAAAATACTATAGGTAGCAAGTTGGATAAAGGGTCAAAATGGGTTTGGTTGAAAGGAACTTCTATATATAATTTGAGTCAATTATGATCACAAATAAAAAATTTATCACAATAGGAAGTTGAATCTTATATGCATTAAAAAGTCATTGGGAAAATTTCAACCCGTTTGACTCATTACCCTTTCAGGTAAACTTTTTTATCTCACGCATTTAAGATAGAACACAACCCAAAGTGACCCATCAATTATAATAGGGATTGTAATTGCCACCTATAAAGAAGAGAAACTGATCTTCTAAACACTCCAACTTGAATACACTCAGCTAATGAAATATCTAAGAAGAAAAACTACTTACTTTTTAGATATTTATCATACTCGTCAGCTTCAAATTGCTCATTGTTGAAATACTTTACTGTCTGACCAAAAAATAAATGACCTTAGTGCAAAAGAGTGGGACAAAGAGAATGCGCGACGCCACACATTATCATTTCATATGAATGCATAAAATTGTTTGAATCCTCACCTCATAATTAATAAGTGAATCAATTGCCCTTGTACTCGCATCATTATCAGCTTTGTTCATATCCTTCCTAAATTTAGTCCTCCACTGTAAGAGAAAAGTGGAGGTATATATGAGTTAAAAGGACAGCTCTGATTCAAGTGAGATGAAATTAGAATAGATTAAGAAGTACTTGTGTCACGGCCAATGTAAAGGCGACATATGCAGCAACCGATAAAGAAGTAATCCATGCAAATGGTGCTCCAAAATTGTATGCAAGAATACCTGATACCAAAGAAATCTAAAAGAAGACATGCTGAGTCAGCTGAATTGAAATATGCAAATGATGGTTACTAAGTTGAAATGAATACACAGACCAGGATAAAAGCAAGTGATATTGCATTCAAACTATAAATAAGGATAGGTTGTGTTGAATGATATAAGAATGAAAAGATAGGGTAATGGGTTAAGCATGGTACCTAAATATTCTATATACAAAAAAAAAAAACTTGATAAAAGCTCATTAGAACAACATACTTTTGAATAGTAAAACGTTTTCAATAGAAGTTATGAAATAGAAAAGGCTTATGTTAAAACTGGATTATATTCTAATTTTCATTCCATTTCATGGTGGAATAAAAAGAAAAAAAAAAAAAAAAAAAAACACCCCCCGGAATGAATGAATCACAGTTCACACCGTGAGACAAAACAATCAACCGTTTTTTGCATTTTGATGGAATGGACTATTCCATTCCTTCTTTGATATCATCATACCAGATGCTAAGAGATCTATGGCAAATAAAGAAAGTAGCAGTCAAATCCCAAACTAATATCAAGTAAACAAATCTCACCTCTAATATAGTTGGTACAACATTAAATACCATGGCGGAGAGGATAAAGTTAATAGCTCGGCTACCACGATCAATAATTCGATTTAAAGCACCTGTTTCTCGGCTGCAAACGGAAAAGAAAAAAGATATGAAGAGAACTGCCTAGAAACCTCTAAATTAGGCTTCAAGTAAAATACAAAGCATTAAAAGGACATCCATATAATGGATTCAATTTATTTTTTTCAACACTGTATTTCATCAAGCCAACTATATAATGATACATTTAGTTCTTTGATAGAATTAATATACAATATGTCAATAATGAACCTTCGCACTTTTTTAAATGACAGCCAAAAAAAAAAAAATTGACAAGTCTTGCGCTGTATCCAAGGGTTAAAGAAACTAAACGAAATGGCTGCTTTGATACAAGCAAGACAAACTGAAAAACATTAATCCAATGTTATGCTAACAGTGGCCTCTTTTAGGAATATCATGCCAGTACGTTAACAACATATGGTGGTTTTCAGATGTACGCGACCTAACCCAGGGTATCCCCATGACCATTTCCGTCCCTTTCCCTGGCCACCAGCAAGATGTTTACCTAGGGAGGTTCAAACCTGAGACCTCTTGTGAAGACATCAGGATGGCTTACCACTAGGCCACCTTGGTGATGGTTTAAATAAAACTAATGCCCATTACAGTACATTGAAAATGTTAAAGTAAAACGGGTAGTTTGATAATATAGAAGTTTGATCCAATCTAGTACGAGACAAACAGGAATTTGATCCATATACCTAAGATGATACCGCAGATCAAGCTGGTGCAAGTGTGTAAACACCTATATCACAGAAAGTACATCATAAGTTGCTCTTCAAATACCTTATGCTATCAGCTCAAGTAGTGTAAACAACACTAAATGCGAAACTGTCATTTTAGGTTTATCGTACCTTTCTGGAAACCGATCTAATAGTCCGCAATGCAACCTTAGAAAACACTGCAGTTCGCAACTCTGTAACAACAAAGCAAACAGAATGAGTCCAGATGGAGAAGGAACGGGAAGGTTCATCATCCGACAATTGCAAAAATAGATAGTAGAGGCTATATTTGGCTTTATTATAAGATTTAAGTTCAGATACGCAGAATCACAATAAGCACCAGCAATTACTTCATGATGAAGTACCGTTGAAAGCAGAAGCCCCTGTACGTGCTATTCCATAACCAATCAACACAGCTGCTGGGCTCACAAAAACAGCCAAAGCTGTTGAATTAGCAGCTGCAAAGTCAGAAAGTGCACTAGGATTTCCTGTTGCTGTTGTCAACCAATCAACAGCTAGCTTGAATAAGAAGGGAACTTGAACATTCATTACCTGATAGAGAAAATAGCAACCCCTTGAAATATGTGTAACCAACATGGACCCTTCATGTTACAAAAAACTAACAGAAAAAATCCTTACTAACCTTGGCACTGACCAAGAATCCCATAGCAGTGAGCACCCTAAGTCTAAACTCCATGTTATCTTTCATCCACAAGTATTTTGCAAGTGTACTAAGTATTTTAGCATTATTGATTTGCTCTGCTTTCCTAACAAGATTTGTTTCCTCCCCCTTTTTATTATGATTTGTACCCTTTGCATCATTGCCACTGGATGTTGTGAATGAAGCATACCCGTTAGGTATAGAACCCTGATAATCACAATTTTATAAACATGTCAAAAATCGACTGAATATTTACATAAAATTATACAAAGAGACTTAGCCACACATTTTTTTCTGTTACGATAATGCTTAAGAAACTCAATCAACTATAAATAAGCATATCAACTAACTTCAGCACCCTAACAACAATGAAATCATAGATCAACAATAAATCTAAAGTGATTACAAAGCTCAAGTTCCACAATCTGAAACCTACCTGTGTCCTAAAATACCTTATCCCACTCCCTCTTGCTAGAGCCAAAACTCGGGATCCAATTTCAAATCAAACATAACGTAATCGATGTACAGTTTGCAAAGTAAATCAAAACTGCTTACATACTGTATCCATCTCTTCTATATGCATAATTAGTAACTAAAACCCGATAGCTCTAGGATCATGCAAGTGAAACAACCAAATTCATGTTAAAAATAACTACAAAATGTTGACAGTTAATATACTCAATTAGGAATTCAGTACATCATTATACAGCTAGTAAATATTCTACTTCATATAAATTTCAAAAAAATCATCATCATCTCACAGAGTAAATTACAGAGTTAAGCATTACTAAAACGTTTAGTAGTTAACGTGCTAAAATAACAAATTCAATACATCATGATCAAGCTAGTAAACATTTTAGTTCTTAAAAACATCAAGAAAATCATCTCGCATAAAGTCAATTACAGAATCAAACATAACTACAAAAATTTAACCAGCATATTCATACACACAATTACTTACAGGTTTTATAAGGTGAGAAGGAGAGGAATCCGAAACAAATGCATTTAACTGTTTGATAAAATGCGTCGATCTTCTAGAAACATTCCACGGATTACATACATTACTACTACCTGAATTGTACATATAATTTCGTAACAGAAATGAACGAGAACTACTAGAATTGTTCGTAATCGTAGTTATATTATTACATAGAGTTTTTTGAAGAAGAATAAGGTTACGTGCCCTAGCGCACCTTGCGCCAATTATTGATTGCATTTTTAGCTTAATTTAATTTAAATTAAATGTTGTAGCATTTGAAATCGCTTGACTATATGTGAAATGAATCAAAATGATGTTATTGTGACTGAATTTTGATTATTTGAGCCGAAATTGAAAGAGAATAAAATGGATCTGATGGTTTGATATGGAACTGATGTTTGTCGGAAAACGCTGCGAAAGTACGGTGCCGGCGAGGCAAAGTTAGGATTCCCCCGGGGGATGACTTTTCTTTTTTTGGTATAATATTCTTCCGTTAAGAAGGAAAGAGGGAAGAAAAATATGACTAAATTAGACAACTTGTATGATTTACGAAAGGTATGTAAACTGAACAATGATAATACTTGCACTGAAAAATGTATGTTACGAATTTAAAGTATTTTCTAAATCACCCTATTACGATTATATACATATTCTTTTTGAACATATGCAATAGTTCAATTCAGAACGTGAATCCACAACCTAAACATTGTTAGATTACCTCAAAGCCAAACTCTTTGATAGTTGGATATCAATTCTAAAAAATTGGTGAGAACAAGAAAATAGAATAAGTGAAAAGTATGTATCTTATAATATTATTTGATGAGTAACATAGATGAGAAAAATAAAGGTTAGCTTGGGATCAAGATCTCCTTGGAATGTTGCCTTAAATGTGGACTAGATTCATTTGGCATTGGCAAACTTACTATTCTCAGAGTATGTTGTTTTTAGTCTTTTTAGGGATTGGAATGGGAATCAAAGTAAAAAGCATGTTTGTTTAACAAATTTAGAATTAGGATTTAGAAATGATTGTAAAAATCATGTAATTTTCAGAACTCACCTTATTTTTTTTTCTCCTTTTTCAATAATCATTATAATTTTAATTCATATCTACAACTATAAAATAAATTTATTTTTAATAATTCAAATCTTTTCTTTCTTGTACTTTTCTTTCAGATCTATTCATTACTTTTCTTTCAAATCTATTCATAATGAAACCCATTTACAAAACAAATGCCCTATTAGTTACATAAAAAAATGCCTATCATGTTTCTCCTTCTTCTAATTTAATGTTTTAGAAAGAATTAAAAGGAGAAAAATGAAAAATGATTTTTAAAATATTATTTTATTTGCCTTCTACAAAATTGTAAACCCTATCATTAATCTTTGTAATTTAGTTTAGATATAGTTTTCACTTGTGCACTATCGAACCAAACTACCCATGTACTTTAAGTTTTTCTAATTTATATGTAAGTATGTAATGTAAGAAGTCTGTAAATGAATCACTCTTCATAAATTTTACATGCCATCACAATAGTATGGTTACATCTGGTTGAGGTTCTTACAATCATGTACAATTAGCATATGCTCTAAGCCCTAATTTAATAAAATTAAGATCTACATAAACTATGATGTGTAAACATGGGGTGTGTTTTAGACAGCTATGGCTCTTCATGCTTGTACAACAGAATAGAGAATACACGAAACTACCGTCGGTAGGTCCCACGTCTACCGAAATCTACATCCAAGAGCCTTGACGAAGGTCTGGGTGCGGATGATGACAATCCAATAGATTCAGGAATGTCGAGGTCAACTCTCATGGATGGCCCAGCAATCGCTCGCTTGATATCAATTTCATGTAGTCTTCTGACTTGGAATTTTGTTTTCTCAATCTGTTCGTATAATGTAGAAGTTCAATATTCATAAAAGAAATTGATGGATTGGGTAAGGGACACCTTTTGGTGTGGATCAGGTATTATATAGTATTACAAAGTTAAGCTATTTTTTCTCAAAGAAAATTTTGAGGTTGTATAATACACATCTAGTGGTTGTCAACCCATTTTACATGTTTCATTTTGAGCTTAAACTTTTTTATTATATCCATTTGACCTTCAAAGAAAAAACATAAACCTATTGACCGACTCATAAGTCAATGGCTTGAAAATATCACCCTTAGCTTCACAAGATGGTTTTCACGTCATCGAATGGAACTTCAGACATTTAACTAATGGTTATCAGAGGTGTCAAGTTTAACCCACTGATTTGAAAAAAGTATTAATTTGGTTTACTTATATCTTCAACTGGTCAGACCTATAAAAGGGTTGAGCAGGTCAAACGCGTTAAGAGTGGCCCACATTGTTAAATGTTGTCAAACATCTAACCTTATTTGTTTAAAGTAATCAAACATTATATTTTAAAGCAGTTTTAAACAGTACAAATTATATACTCATATTTATACACTAATGTTTTCTAATGAATCAAGAAAAATCAGAATGTGGTGGTTCCTCCAACCTCTTTGCCTACAACCAATTTTGATTTTCGACCTACTCAACCCACTCAGTCTATTACACCTAATTTAAATGCACAATGAAACAATGCAACTTCTATGGGATGCAGGGAGTACAGAAGTGCTGATAAAAAAATTAAAGGAACATATAAACTTACAAGCTCAAGATGATGAGCAGATACATGCGCATTAGCGAGTCTTTTTTGCAGCTCATCCACCTTTTTCTTCTCAAATTCACGATTCTCTATTTCATTCCCCTTTTCACCAACTTGCTCATACAATGCTGCATAAGAGAAGTAATCCGATTAAGCTCATAGAATACATAGCAACAGATCGATTGGGGTTCTCGAATGCAGAACATACTCGTCAGATTTGATAGGACCCAGATCTGAGTTGGAATATCATAAAGCTTCTTTGCCAACGTAAGGGAGGACCTCAAGATCTCCCGGGCCTGACTCGTATCATGAAGAGCTAGTGCCAGATTGCCAAGAACCGTAAGATACTGAGACACGAGTTGAAGATTTCCTAAAGTCATATGTGTCGTCTGCAACCCACTTGCCAATCGAACCCTGCACTAACGTTGCTTATGGTGAATGACTGATCCTCAGTAAGGAAACACAATACAAGGGTCGACAGCTTGTCCAAAGTGCAATGTTAATGCATAAAAGCTCCTAAATCATATGTATTCAAAATTCAGTTATCACAGGTCAACATTCAAGCAAATTGGTTCATCTGTAGTTTTCATATATATCTTGGGCGTCTTTTGGTTCAAGTAGCAAATGCATTAGCTAGTTAGTTAGTACTCATCTAGTTTTGTTTGAATATCACTAGCAAGGTTCAATGTGTTCAAGGTTTGTAGTCAATATCTCAATGTTTTCAAGGTTTGGAAAGATATCTTTCCTCCCTCAAATGTATCCACAAATCTCTTTTAGAGATTTCAAATTAATATAATTTTCATTTTCGCCAAAAATAAAATAAAATATATCTATATGATAATCAGAATTTAAAATTGGGAAAAGAAGTATTGGTTCAACTAGGCTCATTTCGACTGAAACCTGTTTTGACCTGTTATCCAACCTACCCGCACTTCTACATATGTCAAGTAGAGCTAAGTAAGCTAACTATTAAGAATGAAGATATTACCTTGCTTCTTGTAGATTCTCCTGCCTCATTAGAAGAAATCCATATGCAAAAAGAGCAGTAGTTTTCTCTCGTACTCCAACAAAAGAATCGATTATTTTATAGATTGGTCCAGCCAACTCTAAAGCCTGCATTTAATAGAAGTTTTTAAACATGAGGCATGAAGAAAAGGCTCGAGCAATGAGAGAACACCAAGTATTACCTTTGCATAGGAATCTGGATCACCAATGCATATATAAGACACGGCTGCATAAACTTGACAGATGGCCTGTGCTGATTTGCTTTCAGTCAGCTGCAGGTATACATTAGCGCAAGTCTTAAAAACGGAGGCTGAGATATAACAAAAAGGAAACTAAAATGAACAGATTACTTATGATCCAAATGAGTGATAGCTAACTACCTTCCCTGCCTCAACAAAATGAAAAGCAGCTTCATTATAACAGGCAACACAATGGGAATATTGCCCTCTAAGCATCTCAATAATGCTTTCACAAGCTTGCAAAATTGTGGGGAAACGGTTAAACCAACCCCTCATCTCCAGTAATGCCTGCAAACATGAAATAATAGTATTATTTCAGTTTCATCTCATGCATGCAAATTCTGATCTTCATGTCGAGTAGAAATCTAGAGTTTAGAAGGTGAATATCATGTCATATTTCAAATGTCCACATGAACATTTTTATACTACATCAGACCAAAAAAGTATACATGGCTGTGTGCACTCTATAATAGGGCTTCGTGTGCCTGTAAAGTCACAGGTATAATACATCAACGGAGACACAGCCATGAGTGTATTTAAGACAAGCCTGAACTAACTTGGCTCAGAACTTAGCTATTTAAAAGTATAGAAACTCCCATTAAATTGGCTCAAGTCATAGCGTGTGTTTGGCAACAAGATTCTAAGGGATTCTAAAAGCTTGAGCTTCTAATTTTAAGAAGCTCCATCCGTTATAAAATCACAATCCTTGTTTGGCACAAAAACGAGAGCAGGGATTCTTCAAAAAATAATCTCTTCAAGTAGAATCCCTCAAAACTAGCTTCTCTAAAGAATCTCCATCCCCTACTTATTAAATTACTATATTACCCTTCTTTTAATTATAAAAATTTTAGAGTCATAGAAGGTCATGTCCACTTATGTCATTTCACATTCATAAGCTCCAATCCCTAGTAATTTGCCAAATACAGCCATAGTGGCTCATATGAAGTTAAATAAACCCTTCAGATAAAGATATAAAAAAAAACTTTCCTATAAATCTACTATCAGAAGTTGCCACAAGACTCGAGACTAGTGGGCTTAACTAGAATAGGCTCGGTGCCTACTGGTCATATGGGTTCATCTAAACCACACTTTAGATTGGCAATAGGCTTGAGAATTGGCTTTCTTCATATTGAGAAATACTCCTCCCATATAATATATAAAATAAAGCCTTCAAATAAAATCATAAATAAACCTTCTCTAAGGCCTACGATCAGAGGTTGTCAAGAGCTTAAGACTAGTGGGAAAAATTAAATGCATATTAGTATATTACATTGTGGCACGTATAGATTCATTAAGCTCCAACAAATAGGCAACAATAAGGATAGGATCAAACTCGTTCAAGGCTAAAGGATGAGCTGGATCAAACTATCAACATATCCTATCTAAAAATGAACTTGTACAGCATTGAGGATTCATGGTCTATCACTCTATTGTCGTGAGAATTACTTCAATGTATCTGTGGGAGCATGAAATCCAACTTATGAATTGGTAATGGATCAATACTTCAAAAAATTTACCAATGTGCTCCAACTCCAAATATCTCTACACCCACAAACACACAATGAGCATGTCTTCCAAATCATACCCAATGAAGGGGCGGGAACCTCAGAGGATTTTACTAGCAACCGAAACACATCAAGTTTCAGAAACCAAAACGAAATTACCCAGGCACTAAAGCTAAACAGTAGACATGAAAGGCGATAATATTGAAGGCAGACAACAAACCTCTTGTGCTTCAACAAATTCTGAACGAGTGAGTTCCATGGCTACTTTGTTCTCAAGAAACTGCATCAGGATCATCAAGTACACACCAGCCATCCAAATGGCGGAGTGCTGCAAATTTACCTCTGCTTGAGATCAAAAGAAGATATTAGATCTAGATGACTATTGATGGGATTTTAATTGGTTGAAAAAATAAATCATGGGAATGAGGATCTCCCTATTAAGATTCATGAGCAGAAAGCTTACCTGTGGTACCATCAACTATTCCATATTTCACCAGCTCCGCTGCATGTAACGAATAATATATTTAATTTCTAAAGCTAGTAATGCCCCATCAGTAGGACAGGAGGGTTCAACCAAAAAATTCATGCTAATGCCAAACATACAAATATAACAAGTTTTCAAATTGTGGTTCATCATTGAAGAAATATAAAAAAATTATAGATGCTCTTTTTCTCACTGGATATCACACACAAAAAGCATTAACTTCAACAGATAGAGAGACAGCATGAATATATCAATCTTAGGAAGCAACCAAGAACTGTTATATATTCATGACCTAAGAGAGATTAGCAATAATAAGAGATTCACCCACATGGTCTACACTTTAGAAGCCTAAAAATCAGAAACGTTTAAGGAGCAGGAAATCAAGATAGGTAGAGGTGACAATTTTTATCCATACATACAGATAGCTCAACTTGGTAATATTATACCTATAATGGGTCAACTGGGTTAAGCTAAAAGACTAACGAGGCAGGTCGAAAGTTATCCCAAATGTATTTGAAAATTTAAAACCTTCTAAGCGATATCAAATAACATAGATTATTTATGTAATTATATGGTCTTGTGATTATATGGTCTTATAATTATAGCTAACACATCAATTATTACAAAATTGAAATTATTTATACATACACACATATACATGTTGTGGGTC
This sequence comes from Logfia minima, assembly GCA_963921325.1. NCBI lineage: Eukaryota > Viridiplantae > Streptophyta > Magnoliopsida > Asterales > Asteraceae > Logfia > Logfia minima. The sequence continues at coordinate 6,068,538 of OY992775.1, read as the reverse complement.
AGGCCTACCTGATCCATTTTGAAATGTACTAACTGGTCTTGACCTGTTACCCAAGCCGTCTAACCCAACCACTTTTTACAAATTTTCAAGAGTATAGCAATGAATTGAGCAGAAAGATCTACCTTTAATATTATTTACCCCAGACTGAATTCTCTTTCCACACTCCTTAAAGAGTCCTTTTGGGCGGCCAAAAACAACAACCATGAGATCAACTAGCGAGTATACAGCAGTTTTTGGTAGCCACTCCCCATCAATAGGAGTAGGTGCCAACTCGAGCTTGTAGCCCAATTCTCGTTTCACATTACCAAAGTACGCAGGTTCTAAAACTTCTTGGCCGAAGGAATTTGGGCCAACAAAATTACTGATTTCTCCTTCAAGCTGATTTCGTCTTGAACTGAGTGCAGCCCTATCTCTATAGGGTAAATCAGCTTGTGACAGACCTTCATTGACTATATTGAGTTCTTTGGAGAGCTCTCGAGCATGATGCATCTTCTGTAAGTCAGCCTTCATGGAAGCGTCTAATTTATCAACATGTTGACCAGCATTCTTGTAGTCACATATACGGAGCAGATAGAAGATGTGGAGCAACTCATTGTAGAAAAACAAACCAAGGCACTGTTGTCTCTATATTTCAACAGAAGTAGGAGTCAATGAAGATGGAATACGTTAGAATTGCGAGGAAAATCTAGAAAAGAATATATGAACTAAAATATCAATAGTCAATAGTAAATACAGCTGCATGTATATACTTAACTACCAATATAACACCACATAACATAAAATACAAATCAGACAACAGTCACACCCAAAAACTTAAAAGTACATTATGGAAAATTTCCACAGCACGTAGCTAAAAATGACAAGATTGCAAATTGAGAAAATATTGCTGGTAAATCATTAAGAAATTTGTATCAAATTCAATTGAAAACACAAGGTTCAATATCAAAATTTAGACGTCCAGCTGTCTTTCTAGAACAGACAAGAATAAATATAAAGAAAAAATAAGTAGATTAAGTAACTTCTAGGGTTCTTGAGAAGAAGCAAAAACCAATTAGAATTAGGATAACTTCTGAGTAGACATGTATAATGATGCAATCAAGATGTACATATATATTTTTTTAATTTCTCCACACTGTGTGACATTGTTACCTAACAGAGAAGTGGAAGACCACCCTAACCCCCATAACCACCTAATCCGTATCAAAGAAAAAAAATTGTATACGTAGACAATAGCTCATAAAAAATGAAGTCTTATGGGAAACTGAACTTCTGATGTTATTTATGATGCACAATTAATTCCATGATGTCAGTACAATTATGTTATCAAATAGAAAATCGGTTGCAACTTATGTGGAACTTCATGTCAAATTAAATCGCCAGAACGCGTATTGCAATAAAATAAAGAGGCTTACTCTCTCTGGATCAACAGATTCCCAAACATCATTGCATCTAGTTAAGGCACTTTCAACTAAGCTTCCGTCATCCCATTGCATGAGGTGTACATGGAGAACTGAAGTTGCAAAAAACATCTGTTCACAAGCACAACAAACAGAATTAATAATAAATTACATAATTAGCACATGATTAACCACCATGCCAAACACCATATCAACTATGTAAAAAGAATAAAGAGGCAAGCAACTCTGCATTTAAACATTGTTATATGGATGCAACTAGTTTATGTAAGATGGGACAATGTAACGTCAAATTGCAAAAAGGACATGAACATAATGCCAAATATCTTCAAATGATATTTACTGGTGGAATATGCAGGTATTAGTTCACACAACCTGTAACTCTGGATAATACATCTCACTTGCAGAAACAAAACCATGCTCCAGAGCAAATACTGAACCATGATAATCTCCTTCTATGATGAGAGCATTTGCAAGTTGTGAATTGAAGTTGCATGACCATAACTTGCCAGAAAACCTTCCAATAGAATAGAAAACAATAGCAATTAGTACAGATTCTTATTATAAACATGCATGCAAAGATGCCAATTCAAAAACCTTATATAAAGGCACAACATGAATGTATCTTAATGTTCCAGAATGGAAGATGGTAACTTTAGTTTAAGCTAACAGAGACAAGTGTACCCCTCTCCAAAGTTTGCAGTAAGTTCTAATCCCTTATTTAATAGCTGTTTTTGAGAAGAGACAGCTCCAACAAGATGATAACATTGGCTCAATAAGCTATAAGCTCTGCACTTCAACTCGAAGCATGAAGGAATCGACTTCAAGAGTAGTTGCTGTAAAAATAAATACAACTCTGCTTAATTAACCCAGTTTATATAGCTTAAGATTACTGCCAAAAAGTACACCTCCACATGCTACATAAACAAAACAAGTGTATTTCACATATCATCCTAAAAGAAACTATCAGCTGATCAATCTGGCAAATTCCTTACTATATCCTTTTACTAAATAGACCAAAAGGGTCAAAAAGTTACTAGGAATTTAAATTGAGCAGATATGTTGCCAACTTGCCATTCTGATTGAGTGTAGGGCTGTTCTATAGTAAGTTGGTAACTATAAAGTCTTACTTCATTTCAGACAGCATTACTTTATCATTGGTAAGTTAACAATTAGCGAGAGGCATTCCATCTCGCTTATCATACTCTTTTGCATTCTTCAAGTACTCCATAATAGAACACTTCATTGATATTATTCTCAGGTGGGATAATACATGCCTGATTACGTTAATTTACATTCTTAGACAAAAAAAATAGTATGTATGACTCCTAATATTCACAAGACCAAGAAACTAGTTGATCAACCATCTGCCAGCTGGAATCTATCCAATCGATTCTTATTAACGTGCTGCCAACTGAGTATCATCACTTATGTTTCCATGATATTAATGGCCTCTTTAATCATCAATCATTCTAGTCATTCCTTCGCCTGGCTTATTATAGTTATGCTACCACATTAACAAGCATATTAAATTAAAGCCTCCTACATTTACCAAGAGGTAAATGACTATTCTAGAAATAGTGCCATAAATTGTGATATAAATAAACTTTGTTATAAAGTAATTAAATGCAACATAAAGTCAATAGATTGTAGCTGGCGAAGTGGTTAGCTCCATATTGTACAAGCAGTTGGTCTTCAGTTCGAGGTTTGGTCTCAACTTTTGATTATTTATTTAAACACAACAACAAAACTGTCCCGGAACTTTTAGCTCCTCAAAAATATGAAACAATTATGTGATATATATATATATATAGAGAGAGAGAGAGAGAAAGAGAGTGACTTGCACAATTAACCATTTAACATTATAATCTAGAACTATCCAAAATAGCAATATTATTGTGTTATTGTTATCAATATTGTTGGTGTTGTTATTATATTAATATTATTATCATTAGAGAATCATCGTAACAACAGCAATAACGTTATCATACATTTTGTTGTTACTCTAAAAATTAAATGATCTCATAAACATATATCTCTACCAATACAAAAATAGAAAATAAAGTTTTATCTGTTTAGATATATTAGATGCATTCGCCTCTATATAAATTACAAACACGTAAATAGTAAATATGTTGTTATTTTATTCTTCATATAACTATCTCATTATAAGTAAAAAAGGCAGAACAGTTTGATCACTTGATCTGAATTATGTACGCAATCCAATACATCTTAAAAAGTATATGTAAGGGAGATAATCCACAATGTCTTATTTGGATAGAGGAACTCAGGAAAGTAAAAAAAATATAAAAAAAATCATAAGCTAAACGTGTATTGGTTCTCTTTTAGAAACAAATATTTGAATTTAATTACATACGAAACATTGTCTATTAATATCTTGACTTTTAAGTTGTAGATTAACTTATTCATCAAATAATTTATACATTTTCACCCGCCGCAATGCACGGGCGCAAATTACTAGTTCATTTCATATACATTATTATATTACATACTTCACGATTTGAGTTAAAAAAAAAAAAAAAGAATCATCCAACCATTTCACAGCTTCATATCTAAGAACCTAGAGTCTACCAAGCTACTCAAAGCATTGTATTGTATTAGATTATATAACAACATACTAATAAAATCATAAGTGAATATACTAGATTAATAAATAAATAAATAACAAATAAGTGACTTTGACTTTATAAACATCACAAAATAAACATAAACCTATACATATAAAATGAAATAAACTGTACATATAAAATGAAATCAACTGAGAGAAGGAATAATAGAATAAACTAACCGAACGTTCAAGGTGAGATTTAGCATGATTAACATTATTAGAATGTTTAAGAAGCAAAGTAGCGATTCGAAGACGTGTTTTGACTTCAATAATTGGAAGAAATGAAACAGTGCTTTGACAAATTGCTTCTAAACACTTAATTGATTTCGCAATTTCGCCGTTTCTTTCGTGTAAATCTGCTAATTCCCATAGCCCTTCAGCTACTCCGTCCATTTGTAAACTTAATTAAGTTTAATTTTGAAGTTTGATTTTTAGGTCAAATTTCCCCCTTTTTTAGCTTGCTTTTTTGTCTTCACCGTGTCTCCATGGTTTCTCTGTGTTTTGATTTTTGGTCAGAAATATTTGAGACTTGAGTCATGTTAATCATTTCAATCGTTGATTGGGCTCAATGGCTTGTAGGCGCAATGATTATGGGCCTATATAAAGTTTGTATATTGGGCTAAAGGAATTATGGAAAAGGGTCTTGGGAGGTGTTTGGTATTGGATTATCGAAACATTTCGTTTATTGCTTTATAAAGAACCAAATCGCCAGTTTCTCCCTCATTTCGAATGTTCCAATTTAGTTAACTTCGACTACGATTTAATTATTCAGTTTTTGTGAACACCCCAACTTTTGGATGACCGCCTTTCTTGCCCCCATGTCACGGAGAATTTATAATCAGCTTTAACAAACGTTATGGGCAAATTATTTAGAATATTCAAATGTTATGATCTATAAATTACATTTGAAACACAATCTCAAATACCCTTTTACACAATTACTTATCTAATTATCGTGTTCTATAAATGTAAAGTATTAGACTAATGTTGCCTACAAAGCACCCGGTTAATCTCTCTTTAGATCTTCAAGCTTCAACCTTGACCTAGGAGCTCGGATTCAGTTCTAACATTAGAAGGTAGCATAGTTGGAATTACTTACCATGACAATTCACATACTTGCATTGTTTTATTACAATTAATTATATATTTGCATTTACTTTGATAAAATATAAATAACTTTGGTAAACAAGACACCCCAATATGTATATATATACATATATAATTATATTTTGTAAGTGATAACTGTAAAAGAGAAATAATGATTAATTATGTTTCAGTCATTATACATGTAATACACCATAATAAAATGTAAAATCTAAGTTGTTTAAAATAGTAAGTTAAGTGCAGTTACTCAGTATTTAGCTTTGAGGCCTAATTGTTTACACTATCTATTCAAAAGAAAAGATTAAGGTGATGATAGATTCTGTAAATAATGTAAATCTGTATCATGATGGCTTGCTACAAACCAGAAACAAAGCTCATAACCTTCAACTGAATTATATATAATAACATTAAACTCAACTCGACAAAAATGTAAACTTACAAACATTGTTTAATACTCTTGTGACCTCAAACATAAAAACCTTCCTACCGATCCTACAACAGACGTTTTAGAGATCTAGACACCTTTAGGCGTCAAAGTGTCTTCATACTTGTTGCTTCTGAGCGGTTGCTGGCAAGAAAGACTCCCACCAACCGTACTCGTATTTAGGGTAAGGTGCAACCCAATTCTTAGGTTTCTCGAACTCTAAGTTAGCAGGATTACAGGCCAATGCTTCTTCAAGACTATCTGCTTCAAAGCTTTCTTGCAAAACTCGATCTAGTCTCAACTTCATAAACCTGTTGAGAAAATTAGGTATATAGATTATTCAACATTTCACTTGGTTACCCTTTCGAATTGAACATTTTGTTTTTGAATGATTTGATGTTGTAGCCACCATTTGAATTATCGTTTTTTCAATTAGATGTAGTAAGAGCTTTACAATAGAATGTAATTTTTATTACATTTTATTTTAAGAAGAATAAAAGTATAAAATTATGTTCTTCATATGTCAAGAAATAATTTGTTCATTTGAAATGGTAACCAAGTGAAATATTGAATCTCATAAAAACCTACTGTAGTTGCAACCTAGGGAGATGGTAAGAGGAATTCAATCTTTAAGCACACGTGTCAAAATGGGCAGGTCTTCGGTTGGGTAAACCAACACTTTGTTATTAATTGTTTTATAGTTAACTAACGTGTTACATATGATTACAACAACCATATCATTACAATTATAATCTGAACATCTTTTCTATATTATGCATCTGAAATTCTGAATACATTTCGGATGACTTTCAATCCATTTGACCCGTTTCCAGTTAATTCAATCATTTATTTTAACCCATTTGACCCCTTTCCAGTTAATCCCATCATTTAGCTTAAGTGCTTAACTGATTTGACCCGTTAGAATGACCGCATAACCCAAATTGACGCATGTGTATCTTAACAGGTTGGAATTGCCACCTTTACAAATAAGCTTTGAGGACTACATGAAAACTGTAGATTGTTTTGGTGAAGATCCTTTTAATTGCAGTGTCTTTAAGCTATTGCAAAAGCTATCACCACTTTGCACTTGAAAGGTCAAAACGTTATATTTTTTATAAATATATGGTAGTAAACTTACTTGATCCATGTACCGTTGGTAGAAACTAAAGCAACCGCAGGTCTCTTGAGCCTCTTAGTGATGTCAGGGAACTTGTCTAGAAACTTGGGTTCAATCACCAGCCAAAAATCCTGCTCCATGTTTCGCTCTTTGAAAAGACGGACCCTTTCAAACAACTGCTCTTGAAAGTGTTCTTCGTCGTCCAACATGAATTTCGCATTTGCAACCACAAAATGGTATTTCTTGGTACTCTCAGCTTCCTGAATTTTGCAACATGGTAGAAATATGAGATGCATTACGCTTAAACATGGATTTGCAGCAGACTTGAGAGGCAAATTACACATGCTTTTGCAGACTACTTGCAGTTAATTATTGAACATATAACTGTATTATTTGTAAATAGTTAATTTGGCAAACAAGACATGAGTACTGACCAATTTAATTATCAAAAGAACGTTGAGCTTGTTCGAATGTTTTTTGAGGTTGCTAGATTCGCGAAATCGTGAGGATCACACACATATAACCCTCACAACTAAAGGTAGCTAAACTGGCAGGGGGGTGGGAGCGGGATCAGTAATGGGTCAAGATGGACATCTTTTCAAAACAGGTATGGTCGTGTTCTTTGCCCTGATTTTATAATCTACATATAGTTTATGCATCAATTAGTATGACAAAAGTATGATCTTGATTAATATAATAAATAAATTGATAGTCTATTTCCTCATAATAAACTGATTTAAAGAGTAAGCCGTTCAACACATTCGACAAACTACTTAACATTATTCTAACCAAGTTCCTCAATTCTCACTTTGCAAGTTACATTAGGGGTTTGGTGGTGCATATTTCAAGTGCTTATAGCTTATTTCAACCTGTTAAGGTAATGCAACATTTTAACATATTTAAAAAGGAAAACAACACTATTTTAAGCCATTAGTTTCTAAAAATATACATTCCCAAACACCCTATAAAAACCCTAAACCCCAATTCTACTATTTCACAAGTCACATACACAATTGAACACAAAAAAATTTACAAACCAAATAAATTATACCTTGAATTACAAACAAAAAACTAACCTTTTCAACGGTATCGGAAGAATTAGCAGCAGCTACAGCTGTCCTAACAGGAGTGGTTGTTTTCCAGCTGATACTAGTTGTAATTAATTTTGGCAAATGCTGTGGTACTGATAGAAATGGGAATGAATGGGTTGAGTGGTGGAGTTGGGTGGTGGTGACGGCGGCGGTCGGAAGATTGACCACCGCCGAAGCACCTAAAGATTTCATCAAACTCATGATTTTGCTTTCTTATTTTGGCTGTTACAAAATAGTAATGGAAATAGCAGAGAGACAAGAACACGACGTCGAGTGTTATTACGCAATCATAAAATCTTATCTACATTTTCATAATTTGCTTAAATTGTATTATTATTATGAAGTCCCTTATCTTTGACTGTTTCTAAATTTTACCCCTTGTTGTTTGATGTTTTGTATATTTAATATATTAAAAAGGTTATAAACCCCATGTATGATAAAATTAAGTTGGGAATTTACAAATCAATAAACTTCAAGACTATTCGAAAGAAAATCTCCAAAAGTGATGGGAAAGTATAGAATAGGTTTGAGTCTATAGAGATATGTAAGTGTGTTGTAACCCTTTTTTCATTTTTTTTATTTATAATTTAGAGTACTTAGTTTTAAAAAGTACTCGATGATTATTATATTTTGTTAATCTTGTACATTTATTTGGGATGTACATTCACATATATATAAAAATGTATCCTAACACGCTAATCTTTTCGTTTCAATTTGAATGTCTACTATCAAATTGTGTATTTATAAAACTACAATAATTACAATATTAACCACTAAAAAATTGTATATTATCACTTAAGATATTTTAATCGTCTAAAAGTAAAAGTAAATATTTATTTTGGGACATATCAAATTGAAAACATATAACTAAAAGATGTCTTGTATTATAGTGTAAATGCTATTAACATAACATGTACTTTATTTATTTTTCATTTGTTCACGTTGTTCTTGTTGTTCTTTGCCGTGTTTACATAAAGTGTTCGAATCAATGGACTTGGTTCAAATTAATTATTAATCGTAGAAATTGCTGACAAATTTGCAATTATGTTTATGTAAAGTGGTATTGAGACCCGCTACTGCACGGGCCATCTTTAAATTAATTTACATTCTCATTCCAAACCCCAACATGAATCGGGATTTGAGTATGTCTAATGAAAATCATAAAGTATCTTTTATGTTGTATTTTTAAGTTTTTTTATCAAAAAGGAAAGCAAATTGATAGAAAAAATAATAAAAAGTTAGTCTCGAGTTTTTTGGTTGAAAGGAAATGAACGGGTTTTTAAATTATAAATCTTTTCCTTATAATTTTGAGGTGAGTGTGAAGGAAAACAATACATCTAACTATTTTCCTTCGCTTTCTTCTACTTTCCTTCCGACTCAAAAATACATGTGAGATATCTTATATTACATTTATTTTCATCATTTTCTTTTCTTTTCTTTTCCATCCTATTATTTCCCACTTAAAATAAATTCAAGAATACATCGTCAGTAAACTATGTATCACATATGTAGTAAAAGAGCGTACAATGTCTTTTCATTTACAACAATGCTAGCAATGAGAGGAAAGACTCTTCATTTATTTCAGTTCTATAATATCTGCAAGAAAACAGTTGTATTTCAAGAAACTTTTCCTCTTCTATATGAGTCTAATACAATAATATGTGGATATTAAAACCATGTATGGCTTAGTTCAATAGCGGAAGTCAACAATTGAAGCATAGATCGAAAATTTGATTGATGCATGGGAGCTGTGGAGGATGAATTCGTTACTCACGTGTAAATATTAAACAGCATGGCAGAGGTAAATTAAATCGTCATGCAAGTGATTCAAGTTAATGAGCATATGTCAAAGTTGGTCGAGGTGTTTGAGATTTTTATCTGAGAGTACATAGAGGTTGTGGAATAATTTTTAGAGAAACTAGGTTAGTATGGAAGGTTTATTCAATGAAATTTTGATCAGTAGCTTCAGTTTGGACGCAAATTGGTCTATACTGTCCTCAAAGTTGTCGTTGGTGAACCAATAGTTATATGGTCACATGAATACTACGTTAGTTTTACAAGTTAGTAAGGGTAGATCCTTTTGACAATATACAATTTTTGTTTTATACCTCTAAGTTGATTTTCCTACATCTTGCAGATATGACCTTGGAGTCTAAGTCTTGTAATTGTTTCATTACTTTTTATATAATCACATTGCATTAAGGAAAAGGATCGTTTAGTTTTAATCATATCTGATAGATTTTATTTTTTCTCTTGCAAGTTATAAAAAAATGCACTCTAGCTTACAAAAAGCTAAGTTTTGTACTTTATTGTTACTATAATGTCATATATTACAATATAAATAATCTCAAAGATGTTCATCGTATATATAATTGAGCATTGAAACTATAAAATTTTTAGAAGCAAACTTTCTTGAAAAAAAAGGAAGAAAATGTTGTCCCAATAAGGGTATATTAGATAATTTTCAATTTAAGATTAATTGTTAAAGTTTTAGTAATTATTTTATGGTACAATTAATTATAAAGTTTATTGAAGTATGAAATTTTTTAAAAGTACGAGAGTATAAATCTCAACTGTCCATTTTGATCAAAACAACAAGATCCCACATTCTTAAAGCTTAAATAACTCCAAAAGCGTTAGTCAAAAAATTATAAAAATTGCATCAAAAAAATCAGTGTTTTTTCCTCTTTGATTTAAGATCCAACATCACATACTTTCGACGAACTTTTTTTTTTCATTTATTGGTGGGTTTGAAAATTGGTACACACATGTATTATAAACAAATAACACGTGTGTTACCAGCGACTATCACATGTGTTATACCGACTATGGTTTGTAATACATGTGATAGTCATTGGTAACACATGTGATAGTCGCGTATAACACCTTTGTTAGTCAATTGTAACACATGTGTTAACCTACAAAAAATGAGAAATTTTTTTTGTCGAAAGTATACCTTGTGAAAATGTCTAATCGAAGAGAAAAAAAATGATAATTTTTATGGTGTAATTTTTATTATTTTTTGACTTACTGTTTGTGAGATATTTAAATTTTAAAAAAGTGGGGGAAATAGGATTTTGCCAAATGACGCATTATTATTGGTATTCTCATTCTTTAAAAAAAAAGTCATACTTTAATGAACTCATCTCTTAAGTATATATATAGATGATATTATTGAAGTTTAAAAATGATACATATGATATTTTCAAATCAAGTTAATCAAATATTATTTTATTCAACTTAATATTGACTTATACGAAATTTTTCATAAATTTTATTATCTTATTATCACATTTCAATATTTGATAAAAATAAGCCTAACATATGATTAGCACATGTATATTTGCAATTGGTAATAGAATCGAGAGACAAATATTTCAAGTGAAATGTTAGATGTTGAATAGATCAAATATATTTTTAAGTCTATATTATTAGGTTTATACAGTAATACTCATTTTCCCTATATTATGTTATAATTGTTTGATTAAATTTAATGAATGGTACTTGTAATTCATATTGATTTATGAAAACCAACCCTCATTTTTTCACATTTTCAGTTAAAAACTTACTTTTGTATTATAAACCATCACTAATCTACCTATAGTGACTATAATACCCTTTTATTTAATTTTATTGTTTTTAAAAACAAAACAAAGAAAGTTTCTGGTCTAAATTCCTCAAGAACAATCTCAGCTAATAATAAATTTTGTTTTTTGTGAAAAAAATTAAAATTTACTATAATCTCTGCTAAAATATATTTTTAAAACTGTACTAAAAAGTAAAATAAAATAAAAAATACCTTTGGCGCGAAAACGCAACCCTATATATCAACCTCAAGGTCTCAGAGTGTGTAGAAGGTTTTTTAGCGCTATAATTACATTCAATTGTTGGTCATTTCATTCGATTGGAAATCAATGAAAATGGAATCTACTCTCAAGGTAATTTCAATCTCCCTTTTCAATTTCTCACATTATTTTATTACGCTTAAACCCTAAATTTTGGGTTCAGTGGTATTCATTTTGCAAAATTGGTAAAACTACTCATGTGATGTATTGGAAAACAGGAATACTTCGGGTTCTCTACGTTTCGGCCATATCAAAAGGAGATAATCGAGAAGATTTTGGAGGGAAAAGATAGTTTGGTTGTTATGGCTACTGGTAGTGGGAAGTCTCTATGGTATAATATGACCTTATATTTTGCTCTGTACATATAATAGGGCTAAGCTTTTATCTTGCTGATACAGTTTATTGATTTGGAATAACTAGTCTACTGAAAATGAAATAGATTTTTTTTCTATAACAAAAATAATTTTAACCCTAAAAATAAAAGAAATATTAGGCGGAAAATGGTACACTGTGGATGCTGATACGTTAGTTTTGTTACAAATCTAAGTCCAACATTAGTTCGAAGTTTGAAGTGCCCGTTTTGATGTTTAAAGTCAAAATGTAGCTCATTTATTTTTGGTTGAAAGAAGCGGCGAATTAAGTCATAGGTGGTTACATGATGTTTAGACTAATAAAGCACAGTGGGATTTTTAGTCTTCACAAGATGTAAGTAAGGATGACTATATATGTCTCCTAGAATATGAGCGTGGTAAAGCTGTCGATTTATTTGTGATTAATACTTTGGAAATTTTAACCGACTCGGTCTTTTTATTGGTTTAATCAAGCTACCAGGTGCCTCCGTTAGTTGCAAATAAGACTGCTATCGTTATAAGCCCACTTATATCTTTGATGCAAGATCAGGTATTTTCAGTTTTCACTTTCATTATCTTCTTTTAACGAACTTAAAAAAATAAGCAAATAATATTGGATATCCTGGTTGTTTATAGGTAATGGCTTTGAAGCAGAGAGGTATAAAAGCTGAGCACCTATCTACTGCTCAGACCAACACAAGTGCACAAAAGAATGCTGAGAGTGGCCAATATGACATTCTGTATATGACTCCCGAGAAGGCATGTTTTGTTCCTGACAGGTAAACCGTAAATATTGTTAAACTTGTCGCCATTTTGTTCAATGTCATTTTGTTCAACGTATTATGTGTTTGGCACTTTTTAGATTAACATTAATAATTGTAATGATTTATGAAGTAATATGCTCTTTCGAGCACTTTAGTGAATAGTTAGCGATTTAATGTTCTGAGCTGTTTTGACCTCCAATGCAGCTTCTGGTCAAGGTTGCTTAACACAGGAATTTGTCTAGTGGCAGTTGATGAAGCACACTGCATCTCAGAATGGGGCCATGATTTCCGGTTGGTTTCCTGTTATATATCTTCTGTCTTTAAGTGTGCTTAGCATATAGAACATTCAGGCATCAGGTCTATTAACCATATAAACACATCTGCACAACAAAAAAATAATCGATAATTCTTATGATCTAGATGTGCAACTTTCTGGCCATGGGTTTAGATGATGTTGATAATGGGGTATAAGATCATATATTGGGTTTGCCGGGTTATTGTAGTATCTTGTAATGTTTAGCAAACCAATGTTGTTATGTCTCTTAGTGCAATTCCTCTTGATATTTGGCTTATATATAATATTTGGTTTTTCTCATATGTTGGTTTCATCATATCCTTTCTTGCACTTATAAGATACAGCATGATTAATAACTATTATTGGCTGTTAAGTATTATTTCATATTAAATTTTGCAAGCTTAAATAGAGTAGGTTATTTGGTAGAAGTTAGTTAGTTCAAAAAGTTTGGGCTATTGCCTCCAGGGTCTTGAAGCGCACACAGATGTAGATATCATTGCAATCGCTCTTTACATTTGTACTTTCTGTCACTTGAAACTTGTTCTTCCCACGAGTTCTGAAATACCGTTTGCTTTACAGGGTGGAGTACAAACAGTTATATAAGCTTCGAGATTCTTTACAAAATGTTCCATTTGTCGGATTGACAGCAACAGCTACAGAAAAGTATGTGATATGCTACTTGATTTTTCTTTTTACTCTTTTAGCTTGCCTGACATATATTATATTTTTATTGGAAATGTATGTATTTTTCCCCCTTAGTTCTTTTTGTAGGTTTAAAATGTTATGGGTGAGAGTTAGGCATGTGATAATGATAACGATAACCATCCTCTTGCTATTCCAGGGTCCGCAATGACATAATAAACTCACTTAGGATGAATGATCCTCATGTTGCTATTGGATCATTTGATCGTAAAAACCTCTACTATGGTGTGAAGTCTATTAACCGTGGGCCTTTATTTGTTGATGAGCTTGTGGCAAAGATCTCTAAATATGTTACAAATGCTGAGTCCACTATTGTATACTGTACAACCATTAAAGATGTCCAAGAGGTTAGCTTTCATAAACTGTCAACTCTTACTGTTTATCCCTAACGGGTCCAACGGGTAACATAAAAGAATAGCTAAAAAGTAAATGGGTTAAATGGGTCGATCATGTCAAATGGATTGGAACTTCACCAAAGTATATTTTAATGCATAAAACCTTTCTTATTGCTCTAATCAATATGAACTTTGTAAGAATATATATTAAACAAATTATTTACAAATATAATAGATTATTGGGACAAAAAGTGTTCCGGGTACGGAAATGACATGTTTGACCCGAACTTGTTTGTCCATTACCCGATCCATCTGACCTGGTATGCCACCTCTAGTTTATATCATGCATTCATGCAGATCTTACTCTTGTCTGTTGACTTATGACATTTACTGATTTTGATGTCTTATTGAGTGTTTAATGTCTTCCCATCTATCTTGATTCCTTAGATTACCAAATCACTTTGTGGGGCTGGAATTAAGGCTGGAATGTATCATGGTCAAATGGCTAACAAGGCTCGTGAAGAGTCACACAGGTTCAAAATTTTACAGAACTCTATTTTTATTGAAATAGTCATGGCTGTTTCAGTAACCCTTGTTTCTTAAATTGTCTATGTTGTTGCTAGATCTTTTATAAGGGATGAGCTCCAGGTCATGGTTGCAACTATTGCTTTTGGAATGGGTATTGATAAGCCGGATATAAGACACGTGATCCACTATGGGTGCCCCAAGAGTTTGGAGTCTTACTATCAAGAAAGTGGAAGATGTGGTCGAGATGGTATTGCTTCTGATTGCTGGCTATACTTTTCAAGAGGTGACTTTGGAAAAGCTGAATTCTATTGTGGAGATGCAAGCTCGGTATGTTAACTAGATGAGGGAAAATGGGTGGGTTGGGTCAGGGGTTGTGTTTAGTATGAGTGAAAACGGGTTGGGTTCACCGGAAACACTTTTGTCCACTTTATATAGATAGTTTATGTTTAAAAAATTCATTTAGGGGTAGTGTCAAAATAGCAAGATACCTCTTGATGATCCACATTGTCAAAATACGTTGATCTGTATCAATCTAGTCATTAAAATTTGCACCATATCACAATGACTAGTTTGAAATATTTACGCTGTTATTTTTCGATATAAAGTTGACAAAGTAGAACACTTATATTAAGTTTAATGACTAAATTGGAAGGGATTGAAGTCTACTGTCCAATTTTGAAAATCGAGATAGTACTTTGCTATGTTATAGACTAGCTTAACAAATCTACGTTTTGGCAATATACTCTTCTAAAATAAAACCAATCAGTAAGCTGTAAGGAATAAGAAATACACGGTGGTTGATTTTTAACTCTTTCTTTTAGAAGCCCCTACTTTTCTTTATGGAGCTGATTAATGCATTATACTTGGGTTGGTTTACTATTGTATAATCTTAAATGAACAGGCTACACAGAAGGTAGCTATAATGGATTCATTCATGGCTGCTCAACGGTATTGTATGCAAACAACTTGCAGGAGAAAAGTTTTGCTGGAGTATTTTGGGGAAACATTTGCTCCCAATAATTGTGGTGAGGAATAATTTTGACTATGCTATGAGCAGTGAATTTTTTTTAGTTAGTCTATGAATTTGGGAGGATTATGGATTATCGTTAGCTAATGTGAGGATATATTTGAGCTCTTCTTCACAGGAATTAATTTTGATCTTGCAGTGAGCAATTTTGAGTTGACTTTTAACACTGAAGTTGGTTATTCATGGATGATTTTTCAGGATAGTCATTGAACATGTCATATTTCTTACAGGAAATTGTGATAATTGCACTGACGCTAAGGAGGAGAGTGATATGTCTAGAGAAGCATTTCTCCTGATGGGTTGCATCCAGGCTTGTGGTGGTTACTGGGGCCTTAACTTGCCTATAGACGTTCTCCGAGGTTCTCGTGTAAGATTTTACTTTCAAAGTCAGATAACTTGTTGTAGGTTGATAATCAAAGGGACACACACACACATTTATACTGACTGCAGCTGGATAAATTATAAGCAGAAGTTTTAGGGGCATATTGCATGAGCTCTGATAGGGAGGCATTAAAATGACCACTTTTCACTTTTGGTCCATTTTGTACATTCTTGGATTGAGCCTGCCTTACCTAAAACTAATTAGCATTAGTTCAGATGTGTTAATTATTTGGATATCTAATCGATGCTCAAAGTTGGGATTCCTTTGGGATAACAATTGTAGTGATCCAATTGGCGTTTCGATAGCATAATTTCGTTTTTTGGTTCTATGCGATCTATGTATCGTTCTTTTTTTGCCTTGGTATAGTTCTGTCTTTTTTTTTATCTCCGTCTTGGAGATTGTTGTCATGATGGATTCCTTGTTTTAGTTGTTTAATGCATTGCTGTTCCAAAAAGAAAAGCAAATACTTGAGGTGGCAAGTTTGACATTGTTACTTATGAATGGGCTGGTTTGGGTTTTGTTTTATCACGAACGGGTTAAATAAATAAACAAAGCTATAATGGTATCAGCCCAAATGGGTCAAACTGATCAAAGAGTGTGAAAGTCGCTCAAATTATATTTTCAATACCTACAATCTCTTACCTCATTTATTGAAAGATTTATATTATTATAAACAATGGGCAAAAATGTTTACGAGTCAACATGACCTGACCCGTCATGTTTTGAGCTGTACAAAAAGGATCCTTTTCTACCTGAATCCTTATCAATCAGTAGTTCAGTACAAAACCTACACGCGCCACCCATTTTGCCACCTCTGGCACGTACTATGATAGCTACTCGTTGTTAATGTACTTGTCTTTGTTCATAGTTTAAGTTCTCTTGACACTACACCTATCTCTAATGTTCAGTTGGATATATTTCTAATAAATCTTCTTGTGGGATCATAGGCCAAAAAGATAACTGAAAACCAGTTTGACAATCTCCCCTACCATGGACTTGGGAAAGATTTTACAGCAAATTGGTGGAAGACACTAGGTTTTCAACTAATTTCGTTTGGTATGCAGTAATTTCTTTGTACTTTGATTTACTTTGCAACTACATGGACACATGGCTACACCATCTACTACATTCTGTTTCTTTCAGTTATGATATCCTTTTCGTTGTAGGAAACATTAGAGGTGGCAAAACAGGTGGGTTGTGTAACGGGTCAAAATAGGTTCAGGTTAAACAGGGTAGTTTATTGGCATGGGTTAAAACAGATCAAGTCGGGTTGACTCGGAACACTTGTTTTTTTCAAATAAGTTCTAAGCCAATTATGCATTCTGATGCAGGTTACTTGGTTGAGACTGTTAAAGATACTTTTAGAACCGTCAGGTATGTTTCTAACCTTGTTTCCTTCTATAATATAAAAAAATATATGATGTTCTTAAACCCTTCTCTGGTTTATTCTGAAGATTGTGTTGTCAGCTAGGGTTTTCTCTTTTGTTGCTCATAGAATATTATTTCCTGCTTGTGGACTATAATCATAAAACTGATAAAATTCTTTTTAACGTATTAGTGTCAGTCCAGAAGGTGCAAAGTTTCTGAGGTCCTGTAGGCCTGATCATCAACCTCCATTACTTTTGCCGATAACTAGTGAATCAGGTGGCGATGGTGACAACAGGGCTGGCTCAGGACAAGATGGATTGTCACAGGCATGTTAAAAGGACAATTTTATTCTACTTACCTTAACTGTTTTCCTATCTTCATTCATTTACTTGTCCAATATGTTAAGATTTTATGCATTTACTTTGTCCCTAAACCCGGGAAGTTAGAAACAAGGGATCAACTTCCCGTTATCTTCAATCTGACCAGTTTCTCTTTTTTACATTATATATGTGAGCGGATGATTTGCATGCTTATTAAAGGTGGAAAATTGGTAGGTCGGGTGGGTTGTGTAACAGGTCAAAACGGATCATTTCTGCACAGGTCTGGTTGGGTTGCCTAAACGTTTTATTCTAATATTATTCTAATTCCAAAATGTTTGAACTTTTTATGTACATTTTGTTCGACATATGATTATGGAGATCATACTATTACATTAATATCTAATTCAAATAAATCTGACTTAGAAGGTTTTATGCTTTGACAATACACTTTTCGGTTACTTTAAACCCGTTCAAGCCCTCTGAGCTATATTTCCTTTCTAAATTTACCTGTTTGATCTGTTAAAGATAAAACAAAACATAAGACGAATTGACCTATTTATGAGTAGAAGGGTTGAATTTGTCTCCTATGAATCCATTTCTGTAGATTGTAAACATTAGCAGATGTTTGCATGCTTATGCTCAGCCTATTATAACTTGTACAAGTTCCACTTGTACATGTATAGAACTTTCTTTATCAGTTGCACTTGGAGGAATTTTATTTGTTTCTTCTTATTATCATATTTGTTAGTCTCTGGGAAAAATTCTCTCTTGAAATTTGATCAATTGGTGTTTAGGCGGAGGGAGAACTCTATAAAGTACTTTTAGAAGAGAGAATGAAGCTTGCAAGATCTTCTGGAACTGCCCCGTAAGTTTTTGTACTTCTATTAATTTTGCATAATGTAAATGTATACATCGCTATAACCCTCACTAGTGTAACAAATATACGAATAATATAGACATTTCTTTAGTTTTAAGATACTTTTCACTTTGCAGATATGCTATATGTGGTGATTTAACACTGAAGAAAATAGTAGCAACAAGGCCATCTACCAAAGCAAGGCTGGCAAACATTGATGGTGTTAACCAGGTATAAGAGGTGTTTGATGTTCAAGAAAAATCTAATCCAGTTTATAAGGGATTTTGATTTTGTTTGTCTTACTTTTGTCGATAAAATTGTATTACCCCTCTTGTTTTCTCTACCATGGTTTTATATATATTCTCATTTACAGTTTTGTTAGTATATGAAAATCGATAATTATTGAAGTTTTAAAATATCCTTTTTAACCTTTGAATTTTTTTATCATATATAATAGATAATAAAATGTAATATCTTGAATTTATTCTTCAGTAATATAAAAGAGTGCAATTTTTGGTTGTATTACTTTTTTAGGTATTTAAACAACTGATTATCTGCTTATTTTAATAAAATGCAGCACCTTGTTACAAAGTATGGAGATCATTTTCTTCAAAGTATTCAGAAAGTTTCAAAACAGTTGGACCTTTCTCTGGATGGTGTTGCAGCCATAGAAGCTAGTCAAGCTAATAATAACTGCAAAGCTTATACAGCACCAAAACAACCGAAAGACTTGCCGCCTGCAAAATACGGAGCTTGGAAAATGTGGCAAGAGGATGGTCTCTCGGCTGAACAAATTGCTGTATGCCTTTTTTTTTTACTGATTAAATGATACTAACTTGTAGAGGTGGGCATGATGGGTGGGTTGAGCAAGCTGGATAATGGGTCAAAGCTCTGGTTGGAACGTGTCATTTTTAGCAAGGACTGAATACTTTTTTGTCCCTTTTTTATCCATCTTTATTGTGTGGATTATCTTACAAAAATAAATCTTGTAAGAAGAATGGAGTCCTTCCATAAAATGATTTTGAAGGTTTTATGCATTAAACGTACACTTGGGTGACTTTTCTCCTGGTTAACCCGTTCCTCAATCTGCTATATCTTTTTTTTTTGTTTGAGAATAATTTCAGCTCACGTTGTCCCAATTATTAGTAAATGGGTTGAATTTGCCACCTTTACTAACTTCAATCATATTGTTTAAGCTTTATCTTTACCATCTGTACCTTTGCTCTAGAACTTTCCTGGTAGATCAGCCCCAATAAAAGTGCAAACGGCCCTTGGATACGTGCTGGATGCGGCACGAGAGGGATGTGTAGTTGACTGGCCTAGATTGTTCAAAGAAATTGGACTGACAAAAGAGATTGCTGCTAGTATTGAAGCTGCGATTTTGAAAGTTGGCTCGAAAGACAAGCTGAAACCAATCAAAGAAGAACTAGCAGAAGAGGTGAAGTTTTTCACATCCAGATCCAACTCTTGATTGATAAATTAGAATAAATATTGATTCTGGTATTAAATAACATCAAGTTTGTTATCTTGTAGTCTTTCAATGGTATGAACTTCTACACTGTTATCAGGTTAATAGATACAGAAAATTTATGTTAAATGTGAAGTTGGAATTAGTCTAATGTACGTTTCCTGGAATTGGATCTAGAATTTTAAGTAATGCAAGTGTGTTGCATTGGGTCTAGTGGGATGAGCAACGGGTTACAAAGGTTTGAGGCGACTTTCCATTTCTTAGTTATAGACTTACATCGATAATGTCAATATTATTGCAAACAACTATCACCGGCATAATGATTTTTACGTCTGTTTAATGTTTAAGAAGATAGCTTAGGAGGTTGTCAACACCTGAGTATACTTTGGATGGCCGGTAAACTTTTAACATGTTTGATTTCATTAAGCCATTATTTTTTCTAAATTGAATTCTTTAAAAGAAAACCAAAATTGAGCTTTATTTCTTTTTGTTGACATAAATGGGTGGAAATACCTCTACCTGGTATAGATTACCATTATTTGACTTTGACCATGATGTATCAGGTTGACTACACTCATATCAAGGCATGGTTGACAATGCAAGAGCTTGGGATGTCAACTGAAGCTATTTCATCTACTAACCAGCATACCAAAAGCGATTCTAATGGAACAGAAGAGTTATCTGATAAGCCCAATGCCACAAACCAAGAACCTTGTGAGAAAACTGAAGTAGTACTCATTGATGATTCTCCGAGAAAGCGTCAAAAGGTTGATATACCAAAAAAAGATAATCATCCTCTGGAGATTACTGAAGCTTCCCTTTCAGACTGGATTCAGAATTTTGAAAATGGGGTGAGTATCATTTCAGATACTTTAGGGGGTGTTTGGACGTGTTTGAAACTGGTTATTCCTTGGTGAATTGTCATAATTGTATTCAGAATCAAATTGTAGTATAAAGTTTTTTCACTTAATTTTGGTCTTGTATAATATGCAGGTTACGTTGTCAGACATTTTGAAGCACTTTAATGGGTCAACAGAAGCGGCCGTGGTAGATCTGCTGACTTTTATGGAGAGTGAGTTCTCAATTTATAAAAAGAACAATATGTATAAACTTATGTGATGGGGTTGATGGATATACTTCAAAGTACATTTTGTAACTCTGATCAGTGATTAACTGGAAACGAAACAAGATGTTATGGCTGTAGATATGAGTAGTATCTTTTTGCCAACATTCGGCTGTTGGTCTTCGAATCAGATAAGGTTCAAACCTGGGAGTTATACCATCAAAAGTATGGTTAAAATGCATACGAGTAACAAAATATATATGTTAAGTCAAGTCTCACACATAATAGTAAGATACTTCAATTTTGGTCTGTTTCATGTAATTTTTTTGCCTGTCATTTTGTGGAAAGTAGCAACATAATTTTGAATTTACGATATTACAAGGAGTGCTTAAAATTGACAAAAACAAAAAAAAAATCGGTTGTCCCGGGGACGTGCGTCGGGTGACCGATCGGTTGGCACCGTCCATCGGTCTGTCGGTTTGGGGACGCGGTGAGGGACGAGGGAAGTGGGGTCCATATTAATATATATTTTTTTTCTAAAACAATATTAATAAAACTATATGTTTTTTAACCGGATGTATATCCGTTTTTTTTTTAAAACTTATTTTATTTTCTTAACATATTTATCTTAATCCAAACACACTATAAATATATATACAACTAATTTTCAATTCACATACAATTTTCATCATTCTTTTTTTGCTTCTAATACATTATTTCATCTAATCATTTTATATAATTAATGCACTTTCACTGCATCCGATGAAGACTAGATTAGTTATTTAAATTTAGTTTGTTATTTTAATTATCATAATGTTTAATTTTAATTAGTTAATGTAATATTATATTTAAATTAAATAATGTAAGATTTTTAATTGAATTAAATTGTTTTATTTAAATGTGTGTGGGGCTCATAAATCAAAGTGACATACTTTAAGTTGACAGATGTATGTCTGTTGTCTGCTAGTTTGAGAGGTGCTAATGTGACGCTAACGTATCTAAGCTGACACAGTAATAACACGCTCAGGGACGTCTTAACAATGTAAAAAGGGCACATTATAAAAACTACCTTTTGTTTCTAGTGCTTGAAGTGGAGAAGGATTCAAAGCGCTTGAGTTGTACACTTCAAAATATTATTAATTGCATAATTCTCACTTCAGTAGAGGGTACAGTCTTTTAACGCATTTACTTGTGAATGTTTTCATTTGGTTAATGATTTATTTATATTTGTTAATAAGAAAATAAGCAAAAAATCACTCATACATTATTATCATCAACTATAAATTAATGAGCAAAACAAAGTTTGTTGGTAGCTGATACATAGTACTTTATTGGAATTAATGAACACTTTGGATCTCAAAAGCTGATACGTTCGATGACCACTGTAAGAAGAACCAATAATGGTCTTAATTTCATATATAGCCTAAGCAAAATGTTTTCAGGATGCACAATCAACCCTGACAAACAACCAGAACTAAAAAATGGCCGATTTGATCACCATAATCAACATGACATCAAAACACTACTAAAAGTATATCACAACCTTTCTGTTAATGCTTAGAAGTCTGTAAAAAGACTTTAACTGGTCAATGATTAGTGGAAGACAGGTTTATGCATTGCAGAAGCCCCTAAAACAGGCTTGGAACATAATTCGATGGTATTATAACCCACAAAAGGGCAATCACATTCAAGTATCTGGTATCTTAGCTTGCAAAATTTGTGGATGTAACACCATGAATAGTATGGCATATTTGTCAAAAAGTCAAAACATGTCAATAGAAGTCAAATCTCTTCTGTTAGTTCTTGTGGAGGAGATCCTGAGTTTCCAGTTCAACTCCTGCAAAATCATGTTTGGCTGAAGGATGCGCATCTAAAGGCGACTTGCATTTCTTCTGTAACTCAATGAATCTTTCGACATCAAAATTATGTTTCTTTATCAGCTTTCTTCTACGGGACAGGAAGAGCCTCTTCATCAAGTCTTGGTATGTGGGGTCCCTCGATGTTATTAGGAAATAAGCATACCCCACAATTAAGCCAGATGTGGTTGCAAAGAAAGCAATTGGTTCCATAACATCCCAAGAGAATTCCCAGAAAGTTAAACGAAAGAAAAGCCCAATTTGAGCTAGTGAGAACCCGAGTCCAGTATAAAGAATACGGCGGACCTGCTTGTGGGCTAGCCTATCAATTTCTTCCTGTTTTGCTTGTAACTTCTTCAGCTCCTCCCTCCTTGGATCATCATCAGCTGTTAGGGCAAGGGGTACAGCCCTTCTAACAAGATCCACCACCTAATTATCCATTAATAAATAACATTAGGGGGTGTTTGCATGTTCATTGAAAGGTAATGATGTGATATTGAATCATATCCAACTTCTAATAGAACGGACCATAGAAGATTGTGTTTGAATGTGCATCTGCTACTTGCAGTTGTAGTAATATATCAAATCATGAAATATTTGAGTGTTGAAAACTCTAATAATTTTAGAACTTTATAGATAACATGGATGCTACACAACAAAGTGCATTGGTAGCTTATTGTCTACCTATTCCCTTAAAAGAAATTGTTGAAACAAAGATGCTCCATTATCAAAACATGAAAGTACAAGATTTAATTAATATCTTCTTTACAAAGGAATCCCACAGCATAAGCATCATAATGCTTTTAGAGAAAGTGACTTTCTGCTATATAAACCACTATTTTCCACCGAGTAATAGCAACCACTGTTTCTAAATCACCTTTATTCTTAAGCACCTTCTAATGCTAGTTATATCAACCTTACAAACAACTAAAGCATTAAGATAAAACAGCTATTAACTTAATTTAAAATTCAACTAATTACTTACATAACTCCTTAATTCTCCCTTTCTAAAGCAGTGCAACAGTCCCTCACCATAAGATCTAGCTCAATGAAGAATATGTATGTCAACAATAGTCATCATCAATCTCGATATCAGCGTCACTTTCATACCAAGTCTTATTTTTTCTTTCTAACACATCAGGCTCACAAATGCAAAATATACTTCTCATATCCTAATCGCTATTTAGTCAAACTAGTATTACAAAACAACACATAATAGTTCAATAAGTAAGTGCATATTTTACATCCCTAACCAAACAATTTCACCAAAAAATTAAAACAATACAACTCTAATGCAACATAATATTTATTCACACACATTAACATATACACATAAAACAACGTAAAAAGATTATACCTTATCAGGATGAAGGTAAACTTTATCTCTAAAAATAAGAACAACACCAGCCTCATCTAACACTGTTGCAAACGCCTTCGCTTCATCAACTGATTTAGCAACGCCTATATTCTCACAAGCCTGTAAAAGCTCCGAATACTGAATCACCTCCTTCCCTTCCGTACCAAATTTCATCTTCAATGCCTCTACATTCACTAATCTCATTAACTTCTTCGCTTCCGCAAATGATATACTATCAACGTCATTATCACCACCTCGCCGTACTCCGCCACCTACTATGCCGCCGTCGCCGGCGGTACTCGAGATAAAACAGTTACATAACCTGTTACTAGATTCAACGGAAATCACTCGTCTCAATCCGAACGGTACCGGTTTTGACCTAGCGATTCCTAACGTCAAACCTTCTTTCAACAACAAAAACGACGATCTCCACATTTTTCGGTGTTTAATCTCTGTGTATTCTAACTAAATCTATATGAATACGTACATCTGTATATCTATATGTGCATTTTAAAAACCTAATTATGATTTTAGTGATGTTTTGACATGACTATGTTAGTAACGGAGGAATGAATTCGCCGGTTTTAGAGAGAGAAATTAATGGATTTTAGAGAGAGAAAGTGTTTGTGAGAGAGGGAGAGAGAGAGAAAAGGGGAGAAAGTGTGTGTTATGAAGGTGCGAAAATAACGGTGAGGGTTTGACGGTCCGATTTGACCGTCAAAATGGAAATTTTTATCAAGGGCTGAGATTGTGACACGTGTTGCGAGAGAGGGCAGAGTAGGGAATATGTGTGGCTCCCATTATGAATAGAATAGGAAGCATCGTGCCGTCGACCCGTTGTTTGTTCAATTCTCGGGGTATCTCATATTTTATTTTTATTGTTATTTTTATTTTCCTTTTTGATCAGTGTATACCTTTTTTTGTTTATGTTCGTTGTTTTTTCTTAGTTTCAAAATAAATAATATTTTTTCTCTCAAAATATATAAAAATACTTTTCTCCTTTTCTAGTAATAAATTTTCATTGGGGTTGACAATTAGTGATAGGGCAAAACATGATAAATAAAGTAACAATGTGTGTATATCAGAATATTGATTTTATTTTTTTTTAACTATAAATTTATAATAATATATATATATAGGGGAAAGATCTATAGAGAAGCTTCAAAATTTAGGGAATGAGGGAAGTAAATCTTAGCCCTTGATTTTTTTATTAGAAAATATTTTTAACATTCATTGGTGATGAATGTTAAATTTTGAATTTTTTTATAATTTTTAAAATTCATTTATGATGAAATCAATTGTTGAGATTTGCTTCTCTCCTTCCCTAATTTTTTTACTTCCCCATTGATCCCTCCCCTATATATAATAATAATATATTGTATTTCTAGCTCGTTATGCTCCCTTCGTCTCAAATTAAGTGTCTTGTATCAGATTTCACGGAGTTTAAGAAATTGTCTTGTCTGTTAGTGAAGATACTCTTTTACCCTTACTTTTTGCACAGACTCCCATGTATCAGTTTTGAGAAAGGATAAAATGATAAAGTTAATTTGCTACTTTTGAAAGTGGACATTTATTTTGGGACAAACAGAAAAAAAAAAAAAAAAAAAAAAAAAGCAAAACACTTAATTTGGGACGAAGGGAGTATTATATAGTTTTCTCTAGTGTAAATAATTGTCATTTAACAAATGACACTTTTTGTGTCTAATGAAACGAGATTGATGAATATAAAAAAATGATAAGTGATGATATAAAGATAAAATGTACAAATTATATGGCAAATAATAAATGAAGTAGATATTATTTTAAGCATGTATTTTTTCGACTTATTCACAATTACTTGTCGTTTAATAAATAGATTATATTATTATTATTATATCTTTATATATTTTGTAAGACGTATGTATTTTCTATTATGCTTTTTTCATTCTAATTTATTTGGTAGCAACTGAATATCATACAAATATTGGTAATATTAACTTTGATTTAATGTAATCTTGAGAAAGCTTAAGTGATTGACTCATATACATTTCTCTTATACAAGTGTTATCATAGATGTCAGGAGTATTCGTATCAACGTTGTTGTGATTATCTATTGAATTATACATTATGTTCGATGATATAACCGAATACGTCTATCGATGAGATGAATAATACGTACAACTTTTTATTTTTTTTATAAGTTAATTATGCGGTTGGTACTTGTGATTATACTGAAATTACTTGTTTAGTCATTTAAACTTTTTAATTACGTAGATAGTCTTTTATTTTGAAACTTGTTTGAATTGTCTTTTAGACTAACGCCCGTTAAGTTTGTCCATTAATTTTGACATGTGTAAGGCATGTGAGGGTAGCTCAGTCATTTTAGTATGTTGTATACATATTTTAAAAACTTTTTTATGAATCTCTTCCCTCTCCCGTTATCTTTTTCATTTAAAAACGTTGTTACCAATTGAAGTAGCGGCTTTCTCAATCATTGATTTTTGGTTTGAAGGAATGGTGATAGTTTAAGGGTGATTGTGACTATATTAATTTTGTTTGTGATTTTTTGTTTTTCTTTTTTAATTCTTTATGTAAAACGATGATGATGATTGAGTGTAACTCTTTATGTGTTTCAAGTGAATTGATTATGAGGTATATATAATTATTTTGGGACTGTTAATGATGATAAAGTATATTAGAAAGAGGGTGGTTTGGTTATAGATAATAGACAGAGGATTGTGTAGAGAATAGTGAGTAACGGTTCATCAGTAATAACTCATTTGGTCCATAAAATTAGGTTAGAAAATACTCTCTATATAGTTTTTTCTTTCCATTTTTAACTTTATTTAATCATTTTATGATGCAATAAATGTAAAAAGAATAGGACATATAAAAATACCATTTTACCCTCACATGCCTTGCACATGTCAAAGTTAACAGACAAAGTTAACGGGCGTTAGTCTAAAGGACCATCCAAGTAACAAGTTTCAAAATAAAGGACTATTCACGTAATTAAAAAGTCTGAAGGCCTAAAACAAGTAATTTCAGTATAACCACAAGGACCAACCACATAATTAACTCTTCTTTTATATTCATATTGTTTACTGTTCTTGTTATTAGTTTTACAACAATTTTTTTTATTTTTGTTAACTAAAATATGAATCCATGTAGTGAATAATGCTAATATTTCGTGATAAAATATTTTGTTGTTCAAATATCACATAGATATGGCAAATATATTAGAGTTTATTAGCAGAATATCCGCGCGATGCAGCAGAATATGAAAATTTATTATAAAATATATATAAGTCAGTGATATTTGTATATTAATCTAGTTGATTTGGTGTGACAATAAAGAAAGTTCGTAGAAAGATTAAATTGGAATGGTGGATGAAGTAATACATTGTACATTTATAACATTTTTAAAAACTTAGAAGTTAAGTTTTATTACATAAAAACTACAAGATAGATTATAGATTCTTATCTATTACTACGAAGTATGTTGCATTTATTTATAGATAAGAGTAGTTACAAAATATTTTGTTTACAAATTAATGGGGGATCACTTATTCTCATTAGGTTTTAAATTGTTCATATATGTTTGTCCCAAATTGATACTTCAAGATAGATGTTTATCGGTTTAGTTTATGATTTCCTCGGTTTAATCGGTTTGCGTTTATTCGGTTTCTAATTTTTTAGGAGCAAATCCAAAAATCGAATTCATATGTCCAAACCGAACCGAAACAGAACTGAAAACATAATTTGAATTCGGTTCGATTTCGGTTAAAACCAAAAAGTCAACAAAATTAAAAATTTAATCAAAAACACCCTTCAACATATAAAACTACGAAATATGCACGATTATAAGATACAAAACTACATAAATCTAACAATTAATAAGTGTTATTTTTTAACCAAATTCGAGTTCACAAAGCATGAAACTATTAATGTATGCGAACTACAAAGTCCAAACAAACATTTAATTTTCACAAACACATGATAACTAAAAATTTTTAAGTTTTCAAAACGCTAAACTCTTCAAGTCTTCAACCGAAAAAATATCACACACACACACACACACACACACACATATATATATATATATTAATACATTTATTTGTATTGAATTCGGTTTTGAATTTGATTTCGGTTTAACCAAATTCGAAAAATTCAAAACCAAAAACCGAATATTGAATTAAGTTTCGGTTTTAATCGAACCGAAAACCGTTTATCAAATTAGGTTTGGTTTCAAACTGGTTTTTATTCAGTTTGGTATTTGGATCAAATGGTTTCAGATCAAATATTGAACACCCCTACTTCGAGGAAAGCATTATAGTTTCTTCCCATTATATAATGGATTGTTAAAATTTAAGATTAAGAACAAAAGTCTTAATGCATTATATGTAACTAACATGGTACTCGCACTATGCACGGGAAATAAATACAAAATATGGTGATTGCCAGGTACATGTCCTTGAAGAATATGGAGTTGATATATTTGAATACGAATAGTTGAATAACTACAAATTTGTTCATTGTTTTCATGTTGATTTTAAAAATATGTAATATTGTTCTTACATAATAGCAGATAACGGAGGTGAAGAATAAAGATAGGAAATAATACACGAATAGAAGAAATAAACTAACGTAGTTAATTTAAACCATTTTAAAAGAACAAAATTTATAAGATTTATCAACCACTTAAACTGTTCTACGAATGAAATTAAAACCTTTACAAAAACATTTCTAAACGTAATTTTAACTTTTTATACTTTTCTCTCTGCATTAGTCTAATACTTTTTTAACTTTTTATACTTTTCTCTCTGCATTAGTCTAATACGGAATAAAAGCTTTTCATCACTTGGATTCGAAAGAGAAACAAATTAAAAAAGGGAGTAAAGATCCAACTAACCCACCAGCCCATGAGAGTCAATTTTGGGAAAAGGGGAAGTATGACCCAACCATCCAAAATAAAAACATGATAATATAATTTTAAACTACGCATATGTGTGTGTCTGTTCTCAAATGTTCTTTCACCTATTAAATTCTCAGTATCTAGCCACTCACCAACTTTCTTTATTTTATATTAAATCATCACTTTACTTGCTATATAATACATACTATATATATTATTCGGATGAAAATAAAGAAAGAAGAAAAAAGATTAGGGAAATCTCAATCTTTAATTTTATCATAAATGAATTTTAAAAATCACAAATAATTTTAAAATTTAATATTCAATACAAATAAATGTTAAAAACATTATTTATGAAAAATCAAGAACTAAAATTTACTTCCCTCCTTAACCAAGATTTGAAACTTCCATGTGGGTCATTTCCCTATATTATTTTATTATAATTATTAATCTAAAAGCTCATCTAAGAAAATGAGCAAAAAAGAGTCAAACAAGTTTATTTTTCGAGTTCGAGGTTATGAAAACTAGAAGTTCGATCCCTTATAATCTCCAAAAAACTTGCTGCCAAATACACCCAAAAGTGTGATTGAAATCTCTGCTTAATTTTAAGACCATTGTCTTCAAATTAGAAAGACCCCGAAGATAAATACTTTATATTACAGTATGAACAACTAAATACATTGTTTGCAATACCAACCCATAAACTGTATTACGTTATGAATATATGTAATAGCAACTTTTCTTAAGTACAATTAGTAGGCTAGGAATTGCAATGTGCAATGGTGACATACTATTTTAACCATCGTACTTGACTTTTTATTGCAAGTTACTAATGAAAAGAAGAAATGCTACTTTTAAGTAAATGCAGCAAAGAAATATAACCTGAACCCATCTTTTGGTCTTAAAATCACTGGCATTTGCAAAGATTGCTGCGCTATTGCATTTTAGCAAACAGGCAGGTTAATTTGTGACGGAAAAGTAAGTACGATGGTTAAAAATAACGACCGAAGTACAAGAATAGGAATCAACTACTATGAGGCCTTGTTAACTTGGTGACAGTTTTAACCATCCCTTTGGCGATCTTCCAAAACCAAAACAAATTCATCACTGCCAGTGCTGATGGGATTGTCAACAAGGTGTAAAATCCCAGTGGATAATAAACTAGCTTTACCTGCAAACAAAAAAATCAAAACAAACAAAAAAAAAAACGCATGATAAGAGTTGTTAGAGCCTGTAATGGCCAAACATGGGGGACCAAGTCTTTTCTGGCTTTCGAATTAAAGAGGTAGATGTGACAAAATGAGCGGGTTGAGTAATAGATGAAAATATGTAATCTTTTGGTAGGGGTCGAAGGGTCAAGTTGACCCGAAACATTTTTGTCAAAAAAATTTATAGTAATAAATAAGTAATAGTGTGTCAAATATAATTTCAGAACTTATATTATTTCAATAATGATCCAGAATTTTAATGGATTGATTAGGAGGTTTTACACATTAAAATATAATTTATGTGACTTTTGACCCGTTCTCTTCTAAGTTTTTTTGTTTTTGGGTGTGTTTTTTTAGGCTTATAGTATGGATCACCAACATGCTTTCCTTTTTGTCCCGATGTCACCAATGTACCATTTTTATAACCAAAGTAGACAACATACTTTCAAAGCTTGTCTCGAAGTCACCCTATGTTAACCGGTAACTTTCATTTAATAAGTATTTTTAAATTTGTTTTAAGTGCAAACATGGAATAAAGTTTTAGGATTAAAGCCACAGATCGCCAACGTACTCTTTTTTTTGTTCTAATGTCGCCAATGTACCTTTTTTATTACCAATGTCAACAACATAATTTTTAAAACTATCTCGAAGTTACAATATATTAACCGGTAACCGAGAGTGTGGTGAGAGTTCAAATTCCAACCGGAGAGTTGCGGCCGCGGCGAGAATCCAAATTCTCATAGGAAAGTGGTTGCGGAGGCGAAGTTGGTCAGAGACGGTGGATTACATCAAGGCAGTAGATCAGTTATGTTTGTAAATTGTAATATAAATCATGAAGGATTTTCAATTTTTTGTTTGTGTTTGTATCTATGAATCATGAAGGTATAGTTAGTGTATATAAGTTATTTTCTTCAAATTTGGATTTTGAAGCATTCTTTGAGTTTTCATTTTGTATAGTTAGTGTATGTATGTGAGTTTGAGTTGAACTATGATGAAGAGATTGTTGATTTGAAGTAGTTGGAGGTTATGCCCATAAGAAACTGATGATGTGTGTTTTGATTCACAAAAAAATGTTGGTTACCGGAAAAGTTGCCGAAAATTTTACAGTAGTCGATCGGAGAACATGAAGTTAGTCCTACGTGTACAAATTTAGCTTACGTGGATGCCTTTGTCAATTAAATGAAATGAGTTGGCAATGACACGTCATCAAATCAAATTGTTACAAGTTAAAAACAAGTATGTTGTTGAATTTGGTAATAAAAATGGTATGTTGGTGACATCGGAACAAAAAGGAAAGTACGTTGACAATCCGTACCTAAACCCTTTTTTTCTTTTTTTGAATATATCCATGTAGATTAAAAATATAGCCCGAATCAAAAGTGTCATCTCTACAACGAGGGTTTGAAACTATTTACCTGATCAAAATGTGTATAGATATGGTAGAAAAAGTAGACAAACAAAATAATCCTAGCCACCTGCACAAACACAAAGCCGTGTCTCTTTATCTCTTTATGTAGACCAAAATTGCAAGAATGATAACGAAATGAGTTAATTAACAAAAAGACTAATGTATTTCGGTCATTCCCTGCTTTGTTCTAAAATTCAGTATTCTAGTAGAAAAGTGGTATTTTGACATGATTGATAAACAATCCAAAACCAAAAGGATTGAAGTAGAATATGATATTGTTAGATGTCTATTAACACATGTGCCTTTTTGCAGATTGACTCTAAAGAGATTTAAGGTACGATAGACGTTACCAACCACCCAACGAACATTGCAATGCCATTTAACATGTAAAGTGTGGAGTTCTTCTTATTGGCAACATCCAAATACCTGCATATGCAAATGTAATGATCAATTTTTGGTCTTTGAATGTTAAGAAATGAAGTTTGAAAGTGTTTTTTTTGGGGCCGATGATTACCATCTTAGATTCACAAAGGGAGTTGTGATCTCCGTGAAAAGAACAATAAGGATGTAAAACTGAACTTGGCCACTTATCAGGGATTGAACAATGGCAAACAATGAGAGCCCATGGTGCAAAAACTGTCAAAGCAAGAAGATCAAAATCAATATAAATAGAATAAAATGATAAGAATGCTTTGAAGGGTCCAGAGCAATCAAAAGCTTGTTTGACGCAAGTCAAGGCATGGGTATACTTACATATTCAGCACCACCTAAAGTCGGATATGTCCATATAATCATCGCGAAATCTGACAAGAAATAACCAATGGATATCTGCCGCATACAAGAAGAAACATGTACATAAGCACATACCAGTTTTCCAATGATTTTAATAGGTGGGTCCCACAAGTACAATTGTACAAATATACACTAAACAGGCTAAAAATATATTTTCATTTCAACAATCCATAAAATGAAGACATTAAATGGTCTAAAAATATATAAGTGGAAAAATGGGCGGATTGGGTAACATGTCAAAACATATCATGTTGGGTTGACTGGCGAGCACTTTTTGTCCACTTAATAATCAATGTGTTAAACATTATAATGAAAACTATATGCGTAAACATATGTATAGAATGTTAACAAACCGATTTAAAATGTTGAGGACATGTGACTAACACGTTCAGCAATTTTCAACCCTTCGACCCATTTCATTTCAGGTAAGCTAATACACTTGAGTAAAATGGGTTGAAATTGCCACCTTTATTAGAGCGCAAATTAAAAAAGACATACCCCAAGTAGAGTGTCAGATGATGCAGAAGATCGATTGATAATCAACCCTTTTTGGCCGTGCTCATCAAAAAGATTTGAAATGACCAAAAAGTACAGAGAACCAATGGCGGCAAAAATTGCATGGAAGGTCGAGAAGCCCCTAAAGCCGTAAAGTAAGATCAAGTTAGCTCATAAAACGATAATAGTAAGCTCTAGGCAATAGAACCATTCAAGCTAAAAGGAATATAACCGGTTTTTCCATTCAAGTTTCTTCTTTTTATCAAGTTTGATAAAACCTTCATAGACCAAGGGGCTAACTATGCCTGTCAATTCATAAACCTTCAAGATAAAAACATACTCCGCTTAGAATTTAAGGAAACTACAGCACGTCAAAATACGTTGTCAAAGAGAAATTAGTAGACGATTAATGAACTTTGATTCTAAACTAGAATGTTGTGGTTCTGATAATTGCAACTTGGCACTAAGTAGCGATAATTAGTTTAAGGGTGTTTGGATGTTTGCTTTGAAAGTGATTACCTAATTATCAATGTTAGTGTTTGGTTACTTTGGTACCTTACTTCTGCCTATGATTATCATATAGGTATTAGCGGCGAGAAAACCGGTCACTGTACCCTTATTCTATCTATTACTTTCTTTTTTAATCAGAATATGTGAAATACTCGATACTGTGAAAACTGATTACAACTTTAAGCAACAAAATCACATCCAAACACCATCTATCGCAGCACATTTATTATAGTTCATGTGATTTAGTTTCATATAATTACTTTCAATTCACACATCCAAACACCTCCAAACTACATAATTATAAGATACTAAATTTTCAAGTCATTATATAATCAATTTGAATTTGAGAATTGAGATTACACGTTTCATTTCACTTTTGTTTTTGGCTAACAATTATATGCTACTCTACTTTTTGTTTCAACTTAGAATTCCAGCACAATACTCATGGGGCAACACATTGTTCAATCTAACTGGAATCTAATATACTATCATAAAAAGCATATAATCACAACCCAAAAGTAAAATATACAAAATTAAAAGCAATACTTCTTACAGTTTTACACATAATAATTCCTCCGAAAACTGCAGACAACCACAAGATTTGGTTACTTGAAGTAGCATGATCAGCAATAGTTTTATAACCAGATACAGCATAATCCATATTTCTTCCTTCCATAATCCTTTTTCCTTTCAAAAATTCCACCAAAAACCAAAACTGCATAAAAGACACACCTTAAACAAAATTAACAAACACCCACTTCAAGATTTACACAATCACATAAACCCATAACAAAAAGTTGCAAACTTAATGAGAAATAAACACAAAAACTTACTGGGGTTATGTGAAATTGTGAATAGATACACAAAGTAAATAATATAGGTGGAAAAAGCTAAAATCCCTGAGTGATTTATGAAGATAGTAATGGGGGAATTGATAACGGTAGGAAGTAGATATTAAATTATTGTATGCTCATAATAAGTTTATAAACACGAACGGAAATTATGTTGTTCATAAATGATGTGTATGGAATAATTTTGAACTGGGGTGGTGAGGTGGATAAATTTTTTTTGAAGGCAGGCAAACGGGTGATGTTTGCTGGATATATACAGTAGACGGCACAATTCCTTTGACTTTCGGGCCCCTTTAGACCGGTCACCGTTGTGGGGGCAATCAATTTTTTTATTCTTTAGTTAATTTTTTGGTTTTTGTTTGTGTGTGGTCAGTGGTGAGGTTGAAGGAGTGATACTTTAGTCGAGTGCTTTTTTATTTACTTAATGATATTTTAATCATTATTATTAGGCATGAAGATTTTGTCGTTTGTAGCGATAAATTATAAATATTTGAAGTGTGAGTTTTTTTTAAAAAGATAGGAGTTTTTAGAGACTTTAAGATATCGTCGGAAAAATATCAATGGTAGAATCAAACTATTTATCAAATTGAACTCGTTAATATTTAACAATTGAGAAAACATAAAACTAAACACACATACTATGAGCGTGTTGTCCATCACTTTAGACTCGTCCAACGGCAGATGAAGTGGTGCGTCATGACTTATTTCATTACGGTGCATTGAGATATTAATTGATTCCGGAGTTATTGTTATAGGGATATTAATGGTAATTATAACTAGAAAGGCTATAGCTTTTCTCAATTTTAAATTGAATAGTAAAAGGCTAGATTTAAGAGCCCTTGCAATGCTAATGTTGTGGGACGTGTCGTCCACGATGACGGGAGACGGCAACAATGAAACCCTCTTCGGTTACTGTCGTAGTAGGGAGGACGGTCAAGAACTGCAATTTTTGTGAGCCCCATGCCTTTGTTTCTAGTTTTTATTTTTCCCTTCCTTTTTAACATATGACAATAATAAATAATAGATGTAATTTGCAGTTATAAGATGTCGTGATAATTAACACTACATAGTGTCGTGGGACGACATATAGTCGTAGCTGATGTGGCTCAGTGTCCTCGCACGACACACTGTTACCATTACAAGTGGTCTAATAATGTATTGTTATTAATTATTACTATATTAACGTAACTTCAAACAAATTAGTAGTCTTAGGTGAGTTGCATATATTTCATTTCAAAGATGATTATAAAACCAATTTAATCAAAAAATAAAATTGTAACATCCCGAAACTTAAGGTATTATTATATCCGTATATGTATTATTTTAAAAGTTGTTATATAATGATACGTATAATATGGGTTGTGACATATTTAAGCCGTATAAATATAGATATCAGGTGTACTAATTTAATTGACGAGCGTCTAAATGGCGGAAACTAGAGAGACATGGGTTGTAAATACCTATTAAATCTATTAATAAGCTAATATAACTAAGATACACATACACACACAAAAAATTAGTTTCCGATACTTCTAGTTCTAGAGAGGGAGAGAGCGATGAGGGTAGACAAAGAAGGACAAGAAATCAATTTCAATCATCAATTCGTGCCTTAGAAGTATAAATTCAGCTATAATCATCATCTAAACAAAAGGTAAATATCTAATCTTGTGGTTTTAACTTAAAAAATGGAAGAATATGGTGATTTTCAAGATTTTTGGGTTGGGTGAAGATTTTTTGATAAAATAAAAAGTGGCTTATCTTTCTTTAATGCTATTACATGTGTAGTAATCATTGTTGATTTTAAAGTTGTATAAAAAGTTGTGTTTTTAACAAAAGAAGGATAACTTATGAGTTTGATAGCTTAAGAAAGTTCATTTAATTTGATGTTATTATGGATGATTTAATTGATTTTAAGGATGGTAAGATGATATGAAGGAATATGACTTAAACTAGTTAGGTTATGGAGGGTTGACTTTAAAAAGTCAAACTGGTCATAATAATTTGGAAGAGTAAATTGGTTGTGTAATTAGTTGGAAATGATTAAATTAGATTCTTGGTACATTTGTTAAATTGATTATGTGATGTGTGTTTAGGTACTAAGGACTTGGAAGTTCAAGTGTGCAAATTAACATCGTTAAGCCAAAGAGGTGAGTATATGGGGATTAAACAGGCGGATTGATCATATGGGATCAGATTACATCAGTATAAGAGATTTCGTATGATCATGAGGCTGAATTGGCTATTTATAGGCTGATAACTTGTTGTTTGATTTGTTGGTTGTATATAAACGTTATAGTTGCTTATATTGTATGTATTGCATAAAAGGTAGTAAACTTCATAAGGCGGAATGGATCCATTGTGAGCTGATTTTATTGTGTTGAATAGATGTCATTATGGTTGTGAATTCATATGTTTAATTGCCTATAATTCACTAAGCATATAAGCTTACCCCATAGTGATGTTGTGTGTGTAGGTGTAAGCGGGTCGGGTAAGAAGGATGATCTTCGGGAAGGGAATGGCATTATGAAGGCAGAACGTGGATGAGCACTTGTAATAGGTTACACAAGTGTTATCTTTTAAATCGTAGCTATGATTACCCGACTTGTTCGATTACCCCACAAATTGTTGTTATGTTGGAAGTTTCAAAACGGGTTAAATGTGGTTATGGTTTTTGGTTGTAAATGATGTAGTTATGTTAGTATGTTGTGGTGCCAAACATGTTGGTCATTTTGAAGTGAAAATGCAGGTTTTAAAGTCATATGAATGTGTGGTTTGAATAGGTTGCGAAAAAGGTCATTTGATAACTTGGGTAAAAAGCTGAAAAACCACTTTCATCGATTTTTGAAAGGCATTACATATTGGTGTCTTGTGTTTTGGATTTTTTTTTTGAAAGTATTGTTGAATGTCTTAAAAATGATATAAGGGTTGCTGAAAACGGATGTGTTTTAGTGGTCGATAAGTGAGATGTAAAACAGCTTGTTGGGGCTGATTTCTGAACTTCCAGCAGCTAAAAATGGTTTTTGGCAATTTTTAAAGGGATATAAATAGACGTGTGTTGCGATTTATAAAAAGGTAAAAGTTGTATATTAAAGTATGTTCGAATACATTTATAACAGTATAAGATATGTATGTTTTGTAATGGTTTAGAGGGTCCGAAAATGGTGTTCAGAACAAGGGTTTGGTGCTGATGTATAAGGCACCATCAGAAATGGGTAATTTTTTTTTTTTTCAATTTGAGTTGTCCAATTATTTTTAAGCATCATGTTAAAAGATGTACTATGTTAGGTTTCGAGTATTATATGTATGTATTCATCCGAATACATCTTTATGTGATAGTTGAGTTGTTATTTTTAAAATAAAAAATTTTGGTTGTAACAAAATTATAATTACAAAATTCTAGAAAAGAGAACGTGGGTCTCCAAAACCTGATGTCGTAGATTCAAATCTTACAGAGCGTGATTCCGCCCTTCTCCCTTAAAGGAAAGATATCTGAAAGTAGCATTCTCTATATGAATGAGATAGACAACTTGAAGGGCTAGAGGCTAAGAAGGCAACTAGCTGAGGGCGAAGGGCATACTGAACACGAACCGAATCAACTGAAAGGAGAGGTATCAAATTTTAATAGGGGTGTAAACGAACTTGAGCTTCTTATATGGAGTTCGAACATGCTCACGAGTCTAAACGAGCTTTTTACACACACATATATATACATTCGTTACTTTTTATATAATAGTATAATATATGATTACATAATCATTATAATTTTATACATAATATTTAATATAATAGTAGTAAATATGATTGTATATAGTTAAAAATTACACAACGAATAAACAAATATAATATGATTGATTAATAAAATAAATATTATTTTTTAATAAACGAGTCTAGTTTGAGCCAAGCTCGAACTTATATAATACCAAATAAGCTGAGCTCGAGCTTTATATTTTAGGTTTGAAACAAGCCGAGCTCGAGCTCAAAAAACTTTAAACGAGACAAATTGACATCTAATGAGTTCGGGCTTGACTTACCTTGTTTACACCTCTTAATATTAATTAATTTGGGAAACCAAACGTAATGTCTAAAGGATATGTTTATTACACATTATGTCTTTTCATGGTCAAATTGAACGTATAATCTTTTCACATAAACATATAAAATAATAATAAATAAATGTTATGGGTTTCTTCAACTAAGAAATTTCTATAAATACATGTTTTTATAAATTTTACTGTTTACCGTAAGAAAAGCTTAATCAACTTTGGATCGAAAGCTATTTATAATCCTTTTTAAAGTTTTCATTTCTTCGTAACTAATAGTGGTTAGATATGGTGCAAGTTTAATTGGAGTAACTAACTTCTAGTCTATTACAAAATCTGTTCCAAATTTAATTAAATTTTAAATGAATTCCGATTTCATTCATATCGGGACATATATCAAACAGTTTTTAATACCATCATATATTTTCTCTGTAATTTATATATTAAACATATACTCATATCCAATCTCATACACAAACCAAACACCACCGTAACAAATATACAAAAACAATCAATTACTATGAGTATGCTCTCCCAACTTGGTAACAGTTTTAATCATCCCTTTAACGATCTTCCAAAACCACAACAAGTTCATCAAAGCCAACACATGTGGAACGATCAACATGCTGTAAAATCCCATCGGGTAAATTTGCTTCACCTGAAACGACACACGAAAACGATGGTACTTATTCAGAGAAGATTTTCCAACCGTGGTTCAACATGGTTGTTCTGATTACTTCCAACTTAATGAAGATTTGAGCTTACTTGATGAAAATGTGTATACATATGGTAGAAGAAGAAAACGAACAAGATTACTCTTGCAACCTGCATGAACCCGAAACATCTCCCATAATGTGACACCAATAACACAAATATGATAATTATATAGGCAAATTGCCTAAAAAGCAAATGTACTATAATTAATTCTAGTCCATTTCTATGGAAATGAGTACTTTCAGGTTGTATTATATTGATAACAAGTCAAATGTAAATAAATACAATGAAAAAGAAAGAACTAAACGCAAAATGAGTCATTTTGGGTTGAACTGGTCTAAAGTCGTCTAAACTCTAAAGTGTATTCCAATAATTATATATAATTTCCTTTTCTTTTCCTTCTAAAAGTTTATTCAAATGTTTACAGTTTAGAATGATATTGTTGTTAATAAAAGCATCTTAATTACTTAGAGCGAAAATAGGACAAAAAAGTGTTGATGGAGTGGCTAACTGTTCTGACCCACACATTTAAGTTGCTGTCTTTTGATGCAAACTCATTTTGACTAGTTACTTAACCAACCCGTTTATATCGCCTCTTATAACCTAAGCAATATCCATGTTTGTAGAATTGTTTACGACTGATAATATGTTTGTCTACTTATGATCAACTATAAAGAGATTTAGAGAAAATGATAGACATTACCAACCACCCTGCAAACAATGCAACACCGTTCAACAAGTAAAGTTTAGAGTTCTTTTTCCCAGCAATATCCAAATACCTGCATATGCATATATAGTGATCGGTTTTGGGACTCTGAATGGGAACAAAGGAGTATTACATCAATGCTTTTGTGTGTGTTATTGCGTTAATGTGTATATACCATCTTAGGTTTACAAATGGTGTTGTGATCTCTGTGAAAAGAACAATAAGGATGTAAAACTGCGTGTGACCGCTTAAAAGGGCTTGACCGAGGGCTAACATAGAGATTCCATGGTGTAATACCTGCAAAGGCAAGAGGAAGTGACAGATCAACACGAATCAAATGAAATGGGAATAATGCTTTGACTATCTG
Source organism: Logfia minima (assembly GCA_963921325.1). Lineage (NCBI taxonomy): Eukaryota > Viridiplantae > Streptophyta > Magnoliopsida > Asterales > Asteraceae > Logfia > Logfia minima. The sequence goes on along the minus strand of OY992775.1, from coordinate 6,028,257 downwards.
AGCTAAGCTTAAGCTTAGAATGGCTCAGGCTCAACTCAATGGCCTTCAATAAGTTAAACTAATAAAGCATAGAAGGCTACAAAAGCTGCTATACCTCGAGTAACTTTATTGATTAAATTATATTTTTAAGAAAGGATCTAACTTAATCATTTTAATCATTCGAGCCCAGGATCTCTTAGAGTCAGAGGTCACTGGCTACATCTATATAAATCCATACAACCCGAAAAGAAATCTGGACTTGTATGCGTGTACGACCCAAATCAAGGTATACGTATACTTACAAATTCTATACCACCTAAAGTTGGGTAAGTCCAAATAATCATCGCCAAGTCTGACAAGAAGTAACCAATTGAAATCTGCACATTACACGTACAAATACATATGTAAGATAGCACTTAAATGATAAGTCATTCAATGGGACCCACCTTTATTTTACTGCAAACGCGGTCCTTGATCATATTTTACATAGGGGCTTGAAAAAAATGCTTCTAGTTACAATCATAATTAACTTAAAGGAGGTTCTTGGAGTGCAATAAAATAAATACATATACATTTCTTTGACCCTCAAACTAATTATGTTTAATGGCCTAAACAAGTCGTTTAGAGTGCAATAAAAGAGACGCACCCCAATTATAGTGTCGGATGATGCACTTGATCGGTTGATGATCCACTCTTCATGGGCGTGTTCATCAAAAAGATCCGAAAAGACCAAAAAGTATAGAGAACCAAGGGCCACAAGGACTGCATGAAAGGTTGAGAAGCCCCTACAAAAGCAAATTAATATCAAGTTAGCTAATGAAAGTACATAACCTCGAGTTAACAGAAGGCTAGTGGAGAGATGATCAAAGTAAACGAGCATAACCTGTTTTTCCATTCAAGTTTCTGCGCGTATTCAAGTTTGATAAAACCTTTGAAGACCAAGGGGCTTATAACACCTGTAAATTCATAAGCCTTCAAGACAAAAACGTAACCATCTTAGATTTTTGAGAGCTACTGGTTATTCATTTTTCCAAATGTGATTTCTACATGTATGTGCTACTGTATTCACGTTTGAAATTAGAACTCACTCAAACACAATATTCATGATCTTTATATCTAAATTGTTAAATATAATCGAAATTTGATCTTGTCCATAACATAATACTAATTTACTATTTTCCCAACCTGAAGATGTTTCATTTTTAATACTTTGTGTTTTTTTTGCCAACAGATAAAATAATAAAATCAATGCTTTTTAGTAGTTGATCCAGAAATGTTAACCTGAGAAAACACTACCGTAATAAATTCTTGTCATGTGATGCACTTGAATAACAAATTTACAGTTTAGATCTTTTAACGTACAATTATTTTTTGGCAACATGCACATGCATACTTGTTGACTATGTAATTCCAAATTTGTCAAAAAAGTAAGCTTGTACTTTACTGCAGGACAGGGACATTACAATATACACACACATGACACACCCTCTACTAGTCAATAGACAAAATTAAGACAATCCAATAATACTTACCATTTTACACATTATAATGCCACCCAAAACTGAAAATAACCACAGAATTGGATTACTTGAAGTTGCATGAGCAGCAATGGTGCTAAAACCAGAAGGGACAGTTTTTCCTTCCATTGATCTGTTTTCCAAAACCTTGCAGCACTCAAAAAGCAAACTGCAAAAGAAAAACACTACATGAATCATACATGTTATCGTGATTTGATCGGAATGGGCCGCTTGACTCTCAACACTATCCTATGGAGGACTAGTGCCATTTTTATGCACGTTATCTTTCCCATTTTAGTTAAATAACTAACATTATCATGCAAATAATATATTTAATTGTTATATTTTGCTAATTAGGTGAAAACGAAGACAATGCTGAAAGAATCACTACAGACTGGGTTCGGACAAATATTTTGACCAACAGTAATAATGAAAAGAAATTAAATAAAAAAACACTAAAAAAACCCATAACCAAAAATTGCATTAACGTTTATAAAAAGCGATAACCTTGATTTTTTGTCAACACCTATGAAGCTAAATGATCTCCTCAAGGTGACAATTTATATACAAAACTTATGCCAATTTACTTACATTTATTGTGAACTACATTTGGATCACAATAACTGTACTGTACTCAAGTTCATTTAGTTTTCTTGAACAAACTCTGTTTCATTTAGTGCAATAAATATTTGATATTTGTGACGTTGGTATTGATCTCTTAGAGTACAAAGATAACCCGATATATGTATATAACCATGTGATTGAGTAGCATGACTATACTTATGTTAGTGAATTTGTGAAAGGGTTGTTGGGATGGAGTTAATGTGATTATCTTATGCAGTTGATGATAATAATTATGTAGGCATCTTTCAACAAAGAGTCGTATATTAGGTGCTCATATACAGGAACGTGTAATAGTACAAAATTAAACTATACATCAAAACAAAATCAGAACATTAAAAATCCACACTATAGTTCAGATTTTCAAAGCATTGATAGGAATATAATTCATAGGGGAAATCATAGGTGTTGTTAGAGCACGAGGAGTGGAGCCATTTTTGTAACCATTTCGGTTCGAGAACGCCATCTGACGGTCAAAAATATACTGATGTGGCACTGAGTTGACAATTCAGTTCTTGAGTCTTTCATTTTGTTATGGAGAGTGGTTTTAAAACATGTTATAATGCTTTGTACTGCATTTATATAAATGTTTATATAAATTTACCCAAAGTACTTTCATCATTTTATTAATCGGGTATACATAAAGAAAATGACTTTGCATCTATAACCTTTTACTAACGGTTAATGGTTGAAAACTTAAAACAAGAGGAAATACACTTAGTTAGATTAACGGGATGGGAATAGAATGATAATTAAACCACTTTGAAAATTAATGTACCAAAAATGCCAACTAAAACAGTGACAATGATAATTAAACCACTTTGTTTCATGCAGGGTTGTAAAACTCGGCTAACTCGGTCGAGTACTCGGGGAGTACTCGTGACTGAGGAGTGGTTCAAGGCAATTTGGTTTGACTCGTACTAAAACCTCGGTCAACTTTGGTCAACGGAATAAACTCGATCAAACTCGGTCTAAATCGGTCAAAATTTTAATATGTTTTAAAATTGGGGTTTTTAGTTCAATTAAATGTTTGGACCGCTTTCTTTTCCTTCGGTCTCACTTTTTAGTGTCGTTCACCAACCATCTTCACTCTCTAGTCTATATTTAAATATATAAATCTGAAAATTATTATCTAAAAGTAAAAAAATTTAATCCCCGGCTAGCGATTTCATAACCTTTTCATGCTTACACTAAAATCCATGCATTAAGAAATGGTACTAAATTACCATGTGTATTAATATTTTGATACTTTAATAACCGGAGGAGATATTGCTTATGCAGTTCATGTAGTGAGTCAATTTGTGCCTGCTTCTACCTGGCCTTGTCGCGGCGTTTGAAGACATTCATTGGTTCAAGCCATAGGAAAGACAACAACTTGAGTGCGGAGAAGGTTAAAAAAAGTTAATCCGAGTACTCGGACTAGGCCATGTACTCGCTACAAAATCCTAGCCGAGTACTCCCCGCCTAGCAAATTTTACAACTTTTTCATGGTTACACCAAAAACCATGCATTAAGAAATGGTACTAAACTACCATGTGTATTATTCTTTGATACTTTAGTGTATGTATCAACAGAGATGGTCTCCTAATCACCTCCGCAGAGACTACAATGGGCTGACCCGTAACTGAAATGGTGAAAATAATGAACCAAAAATTATACACATCTAAAGCGTTCTGAGGGTTCACTAAAATCCGCACATTGATTCATGTGCAGTTATTCGTAAAAAAGTGTTGTAACAATTTTAAATCACATTTAAAAACTTTACATTAACATCTCTATTTTAATGTATTTTGTTAAATCTTTATTTTAACTTGTGTTGTTTATAAAAACCCACAAAACTTATATTGCATTCTTGTTATAATCACACACTTACTGCGACGACACAAGCAAAACAAGCACGTGCAGATAAAAGCTGTGTATAACCATCCTATTTCGGTCACATGAGCCAACATGAAGCCGAGGTCAAACCTAAGGGACAAACAATCGACTTACTTGATTCCTGATTGACTACTTGACTCGTGGTTTCTTCAAGCTCCCACTTTCTCCAGCTTCTCTACGATGAACACTGGGTACTAACTCCTTCATTTGTTTGTCTCCTTTTATTACAATGCTTTAATAAAACCTGTACTATTACACTTGCAATGAAAATAAAAGGAACTTGGCATGCAAGCCATTACAATTACAATTAATCAAAATAAACAGCATTAAAAGCAACAAAATACAACCCTTTCGCATAAAAAAACATCAAGAAAACCAAACCACAACATTCAAAATATATCCACCTGTCATAAGGCTTATGCTATTAACACCAACACACATACAATTTAATATTTCAAAGGTCAAAAATCTGCCCTTACCCAATGTTGCAGCTGCAACTTTGTTGCTTGCGATTTTCTGTAGCTGGTGAAAGTCACAGCCTGCAAGTCTGCAACCCAGAAAGACGCATGCTGCAACCCAGAAGTCACCGGCTGCCCAACCCAATCGACCTATAATGCCACCCACATAATTATTTTTGTGGGTCTAAAGGTCAAATTTATGTGATGTGAGAAAAAAAACTTGGAACCACAAAATGGAGAAAGAAAATGATAAGTAAAGAAATAGGAACTTACTGTTGTTAAAGAGCAATGTCAATTTGGACTTCTAGAGGTGCACCGGAGACTCAAACAAATGAAAGTCTGGGGTCCAAAAATGTTGAACCACAAAATATTTCAGATCATGATGCCATGTTGGAACATTCTTGTATGTCAATTTTGCAGTTACATCAAGTCATCAAGCATGGTAATAGAACATTGACCATTGATACTGAAAGGGATACAATGTTCATTGCAGCCAGTTAAAAATCTGGTAACAAAAAAATTATAACAATAATAATAGGAAGAAAATCATATTTAATACATTTATAAAAAGCAACATACTTTAAGCTTATTCCCCCTTTAGGTCTCATACTTTAGTATACAACTACAAACTAGAGATTATAATTTATTTTTCGTTTTCTTTTGAGGGGTCATTCACTAGTAATCGGTATTATGATTTTGGTTTCAAATTCTATTAAAGTCAGTAGACTTAAAACCTGTCACATTATCAAAAACCACGAATAAATCACAATACTTTGTTTTCATTTCTAAGGTGAAATAAGTAATCTATATGGTACCTCAAACAGAAAGAGATACGAATTACAACCCATCTTCTTATTTGTGGTTAGAGAAGTTATGAGGCCTATAATAGAAACACACATAAAATATGTTATATATCTATAACTACAACTAAAAAAGTAACAAAGGGTTAGTTGTAGTGAAGATTAGAGTAAGGAACCTTATGCACATTTATGTTCTCTGTCTTAGTAAATAATTAAAACCAGAAAAATCTATTAAAACATGATAGAAAAAAGCGTATTCTTTATGTGAAAGTAACTGAAAATATGAAGTTTTTCCTAATTTTTAACTGACCAACTTATTAATTAAAACATGATAGAAAAGAGAATCACTACTTCTTGTAACGGTAGCTAGAGATCTGGACAAAGTAAGAGCATTATTACTCAATAAAACTAGGTCAAATGACTTGAAATTCAGCATATATGAAAGAGAATGCAACCCTCCTAATTTAACCAAAACTAGTGAACTGTTGATGTATCACCACAACAAACAACCCATCCTAACCCAACCCGCCTATAATGCCATCTATATAATAATTTTCATGGGTCTAATAAATAAAAAGAAAGATAAAGGACGCATTTATTTGATGTGAGACTAAACACCTAACAAAATTAAAGACATGATTGATTGGCCTGTACCTAAATCAGTCAAGGAGTTAAAAGGATATTAGGCTAAACGGGTCATTTATAGACGATTTGTCAAGGATTATAGGAAATATTTGACCAACTTGTTGAAAATGGATCATATTCTGTTGGACTCTACTGCTGATGCAGCCTTCCAACAGATGAAAAGTGCCACGACTCAAACACCTGTGTTGGCAATACCTAGCTTCCACTAAACCCTCAAGCGCAACAAAAAGTCACCAAATAGTTCAGACCGCCACTAATTCGCATCACGTTTATACACTATCGCGTCGCGATCTCGATTTCGCACCGCCTAAAATCCAAACTAGCGCCATGAATTTCCTGCAGTAAATACAACTACAAAATCACATCAGGATCGCATCTCGATCATCTAGTGTGTCGTCTTGACTTCCAAGCGACTAGCCAAACCTTAATTTTCCTAGTTGCAACAAATAGTCGTTTCAATTGTTCTAGATGGTTCACTTCTTCCGTATCAAGATCTATCTCAGATCTCTATGTTCTAGAAACTAAAATTCTAATAGTCAAAACCCAATCTTAATCATTTCCACAACTGTTATTGTCCCCGATCTTCAAACCATGAAGCTCTGATACCAATTGTTAGGAATTGCAGCGGAACCAACAGTATACAATGATGAGTTGACGACTCTAATACCTGTTGTTAGTAATTAACCAACTCAAACAACGCAATGTGTAATCGCGTTACACCCATAAACAATAAACAGATAAATAAACCAAACAAACAAGATAAATGAAACAATACGAACACAAGAATTTAACGTGCGTATGTCCAATCTCCAACTTGAAGATCAGTTTAGTCAAACCCGAGAATTTTACCATCTTCGAAGTCTACGTATTACACTTAGATATAGGGTTTACTTTTTCTTCGAAGTCCAGGGAATAGATAATTTTAAGAAAATAACACAGACCTAACACATTGTGTCGCGACCAGGATACTTCGTCGAGATTTTGCCTAAAATCACATAGTCGTGATGTGACTACTATATCGTGTCATGATTCTTTACAATCCACAAAAAATACAAGGTCTTGCTTCCACTTACTTTTATTATTAAATCTTCACACCATTCTCAACTATATCTGATTCGTACCCGCTCAATTCTAACCTGACATGTTTAGTTAATCGTGTGACATGTCAAATCATTCAACGGACATGTTTATTGAACAGGTTATTCTTGTCAACCCATTTATGATCCAAACTATAATAAAAAAAGATATGTGATAACTAAGTAGTAAGTAACCCAGATCTGAAGGTTTTGTTGATAAATGATAATATTATAGCACAAAAATAAGTAATTGTAATATGTTTCGGAGGTACACAGTAAATATTAGCACATATATGTAATTAACTATAATTTTTTTGAGACTTTTGGAAAGTGAAAGTGAACTTATAATGTATGTTAATTATTTTTAACTTTTCTAATTCTAATTTTAACGATTGATACATTGAAAAAGGATAAAAAATTTCAACCTTAATTAAACCCATTTATTAAATGGGTTAGCTGTGTTGATTTACAAGCTTAATACATTTAGGATCTAAAGTATTGTCGGATAGAATATCTTACGATGTGGGTTATCAACCTACCGTAGTATCGAAATGGGTTCTTAGACTTAATTAACTCAAGCCTACTAATTTTTCGTATCGTGTTTCAGTTAATATTTAATAATGTGATTTTTCATTCCTATCCTACATTAATATAACACTTCTTGTCAAGACAAGCATCTCTTGTAAAATATAAGCAACGCCAAACCCCTCTAAAGCCCAAACCTCCATTTCTCCTACCCGTTGTCCGCCTTTCTTGGCCCTTCCTTTAAGGGATGGTCAAAACAAAAGGAGATATAATTTATTTGAAAGTATATCTTTTCTTGAAACTAGTTATAATCTTGCTTGTTGCTAGTGCATTTTCAGCAATGAAGTTGATAAATAGTGATTTGCGAAACAAAATGAGTGATGATTTATGAATAACTGTTTAGTATTGTATATTGAAAAAGATGTTTTAAATGATATTAGTAATGAGTCTCTTATGAACTATTTTTAAGATATGAAACCTCTTCGAAAAAAACTGTATTAAATCAAACTCTTCGATACTATCTTTAAATTTATGTTCTATGTTCTATATTTTATATTAATGACCCGACCCTTTCGACATATGTAAATATTTATTTTGCCAATTTAATGATGTCATGTTTTTATAGACCCACCTTAATTTCAATCCTCCATCGGATATATGAACACTTGTGGACCTTGTGGTGTATCATGCATATGTATATATGCTTGTGGAATAAGATAGATGAAAGCATATCGAATAACTTTCCAAAAAGAAGGATCACCAAAAAAATTTCTAAAACCCCTTTTTATTTGTTTCTTCCCTTGAAAGGATATATTGCACAACGTAAAACGCAAGTTCCATTCTACTTCTGCTCATCAAATATTCATTATTTTATAAAGTAAGCAATGATGGCTAACCTTACAATATCCTTGTTTTTAACTTTTTGGACTTTTACCGCAATCACCATTTATGCCATCCCACCACCATCACCAATCCAATGCACATCCGAGACCAACGAGTGCACCCTTTACAACTCCTACGGCATATGGGGCGACAGAAAAGACTGTTTCACCTCAAAAACCATCTACCCAAAAACACAAGACCAACTCCTCTCAATTGTAGCGGACGCCACAAAAAACAAATATAAACTAAAAGTAGTCTCAAAATTCTCACACACCATACCTAAATTTGCATGTCCCGCGTCCAAGAACTCATCCGTTCTCATTAGTACTGAAAAATACAACTCCAACATTGACGTTAACGCTACTAAACTCACGGTGACGGCTGATGCGGGAGTTGGTCTAAGGGACTTGATAAATAAAGTGGAAGATTTAGGTTTGAGCCTTGTGGCTGCACCTTATTGGGAAGGTGTTAGTGTAAGTGGGTTAATTAGTACAGGTGCTCATGGAGTTCTTGGTGGGGTTATGGAGGAAGTGTACATGATCATGTGGTTAGTATTGATATGGTGGTTCCAGCTAGTCAAAGTCAAGGGTTTGCTAAAATTATTCATTTGGATGTAACAAATGATAATCTTTTCAATGCAGCCAAAGTTTCATTAGGCACATTGGGTGTCATCTCCAAGGTATGTTCTTCATGTTTTAATTTTTCAATTTTTTGTTCTTTTCACGGTGAACACATATCATATCTCAGCATTTATATACTATCACACACATTATATAGAAATCGTGTCAACAAACTGATGCTTCCATCTTCAAATCAATGGCGGACAACGCTCAATTTCGATCACACAAGTTAACTTCAATCACCGACTTTTGTCCCGGTATGAAGATTTTAACGATATGAAAAACGTTACAGAAATGAAATTGAATCTGCCTTTTTCGTTAAACCAAATTTATGTAAACAAACATAATCGAAAGTGAAATCGAAATCGCGGTTGAAATCGAAATCGTGGTTGAAATCGAAATCTGAAAGTCGTTTGTGTAACCTGAAGCTGGGGGACCAGAAACTAGTGGGAGTGGGAGCCAAAATCTCTGATTCTTGAATTTAGTAGTTGCGATAACTGCGAAAATCGAGAAGAACATTCCGAACAAGAATCGAGATTCTGAAGAAATTACGAAATCGAAACTGAAATCAAGTTATTCATCAAACTATCTGAAATCTAAATAAGATTTACTATAATATACGACAACAGTCACAACAGCCTTTGTAACCACGGGCATCGATATCAAGCAATGGGTGCTTTGGGCAAATTATTGACTTAGGTCCCATTTGACTAGCAGAATGTTTTTAGAAGGAATGAAATCTGTCAAAGGAATTAAATTATGAAGGAATTAAGTTATGAGAAATTAGATTATGTATCATGTTTGGTTGTCAGAAAATGAAATGTAATCAGATTCAATTCCTTTGCTGTTTCTTGTTTGGTTCGTCAATTTGTCAAAGGAATTGGAATGTGATTATGTGAATTGACGAAAATACCCTTTTTGCAATTATTTGTTTTTTTTTTTTAGTTTTTTTCATTTTTTTTACGTTTTTCTTCCTTTTTTTTACGTTTTTTTTTATGTTTTCTTTTTTACGTTCTTTTTATGTTTTCTTCCTTTTATTATATTTTTCTTTGTCTTTATTCATCTTTTGCGTTTTTCTTCGTTTTACGTTTTATTACCGTTTATACTTTTTTCGTTTATATACGTTTTTTTCCCATTTTTTCTCATTTTTTTGGCTCATTTTAACGTTTTCATTTTTGTCATTTTAAGATATGGTGCATCATGGTACTATAAAACGAAGCAAAACGAAAAAAACGAAGTAAAATGAAGAAAAATGTAAAAAAAATGAAGAAAAACTATAAAAAAAACAAAGAAACCGAAGAAAAACGTAAAAAAAAACGAAGAAAATACGAAGAAAACGATGAAAAACGTAAAAAAAAAAGGAAGAATAACGTAATAAACGAAAAAAAACGGTAAAAAAAAGATGAAAATCGTAAAAAAAGCGACGAAAACGTAAGAAATTCGAAGAAAAACGTAGGTTGAGGGTAGTTCAGTCTTTTGGAGATTCAAGGGAGGAATGGAATTAAATTCCATCACACACCCCTAAGGAATGACATTCTTTAAATGAAGGAATGTAAAGATTCCTACGGAATTTAATTCCTTTCATTTTGGCCAACCAAACACGCTACGGAATGGAATTCAATTCCAATTCCATTAGAATCCTTCAACATTCTTTCAACCAAACACGCCCTAAATAGTGTTTTTAAGTATTCCTTAACTTTCTTTTATTAAATTTTAACCCTTTAAGCTTTTTTCTTAGTGTTTTAACTCCAATTATCATCATTACTATTACCATTAATGTTATTTATTTAAAACTCATTTATAGATAGATTTATACTTTTTCAAGAATTATATTACTTTCTCGAAAGTTAATTCCAACGGATTTTTCTAAATTAACATTACAAGGTTTAGACAAAATGGGTTTCCTTTACTACAATTGGTTACGTCTATAACGTGCATAAACTGATATAAAGTACATATTATCAGGATTGGATTCACTGTTTTAGGAGGGGTTCCTTGACCCCCATCTTATCAGGCTTAGTATTACAAGTATATGTAATTTTTTAGTAGAATTCAAGTCCATATGCAATAAGGCCCTCCCATAAATAATCCATTTGTGTAGGAAAAATATTAAAATGATTCAATTTCTATGCATTTTTTTATTTGTTTAAAAGAAAATTTTTACATACACTAGATTTAATTTTTAGTTTTTAGTTCGGTATTAAAAGTTTTTTCATAGTAATAATATTCTACCCCACGATGTAAATTCTTAGATACAGTGCATATTATGCCCAATCGTGTAGTTTGGTCCATCCTTTTAGAAATGGATTAAGATACGCATACAAATAAAATCCATCATCTCTAACTAACTAGTAACATTTTGCATTTCTATACGACTTTGTTTTCATGCAATGTTTGTAACTGCATCATACTGAAAAACCCATAAAAATGAGCATAAAAAGGAGTCTTTATGTTGTATTCTCGAAATTTTTTATAGCGGAAAAAAATGGGATAGAAAAGAAAAGAGAAGAAAATGATAGAAAAGAAAGTAATATAAGATAGCTTGCATGCATTCTCGACTTGGAAAGAAAGTAAAAGAAAGGAAAGAAAAATAGTTAGATATACTCCTTTCTCTTCCAATCCGCCCAAAATTGAACAGATAATTTTTATGACAAAAAGTCCATCATAATCCACTCATTTCCTTTCCTCTTCTTCCATTTCCATCATAAAAAAAACTCAAGAATCACATTTTATTAATTTTCCATCAGTTTCCTTTCCTTTCTACTAAAAAAAACTCGAGAATGCAATGTTAAAGTAAAACTCAAACATAATCCCCAATGTGTATACCCCTTACAGCAACCCTACGGTTTCCTAAATCGTCATTTCTTGATTGTATATGAGCGATAGGAGCATTCATCCCATTGAAGATAAACATATCATAATGACCTGCGATGCAACCGTTATCCGGTGGGGCTGCAACCGGATGCACAATTGGAGATTTATCTGGTGATGCACGTGATGTTATAACAAGGTGAAAAAACAAGAAAATTAAGGTCTTCATAGTTGAATTAATTAAGTTAAACTAGAATATGTGTATATATGTTATGAGAAAGAACTCAATTATATATATATAGACCGAAAAATTGGTTCCGTTGAAGAAAAAAATGATCTTGCTTTTGTTGAGTTTTAGGAAACGGTAAATAAAGTAATTATCTAAATAACATAGTTTTAGTGGATTTGCTGTTTGTAAGATATGATACATCAACGGTATACAATTTTTTAAAACTTTAAAAGATGTGTGCATGAATTAATAAAAAATTGTTAAGGGTTGACTACATCTTTTTAGGTAAAATAGAAATGTAATTAATAAACAACAATATGTAACGTATCACTTTCTGAAATAAACCACTTGTTCCCACTTGGAACTAGACTACCACTTCATTAATTTTGAATTATACATGAGTTAAACTTTATTGTAGTAGGACTTGAAGGAGTACCTAACTCGTTTAATGGTTTAAATAAAGTAAAACGTATTGCCTTTAGTTAGTGGGTTTGGAAGTCAAATGAATGAATGCGATGATTCTCATTGGACAATTTTTAAGATTAATTACTCATTCAATTCTTATTTGTCGATAAGAATATATTAGGATCGAAAATCATTACAATAAAAAATCACATAATCATATATAAATTCATAATTAAATGTGAAAAATAAAGTACATGAAATTTACACAGAAAATCTTTCAAGAGAAAGTAAAAATCACAGAAGTAATAGACCGCTTAAATTCCACTATAATGAAAAATATTACAAGTTACAGATGATCAACTTTCAACATTCTTAAATATTCTTACACCACTCTCAATAATAAATTACAAATTGTAAATGATCAACGTTTATCAATGTTATTAAATTTTTAAAAATTAGAATTTAAAATTATACTTCAATAGAATGAATAAAATACATAAACTTAGTTTTCTAAGTGATCATTATTACTAATGATTTGACAGTTATTGTATCACTATTAATGCATAAGTATTGACGCGCCGCCCGTACATTTTTCATTAGCATGCCTTTTATTATTATCATTATTGTATTATTATTATTACTACATGTTAGAAATTGATTGCGATCAAGTATTATTAACTCTAATGGTTATTAATTAGAATGGATTGGAGTTTCATAACATTTTAGTAGAGCATTTTCATTGTATTCAATTTTTCAGTGTTACAAATTGAACTATTTTTAGTGCAAATAGAAAAATTCTTAAAAATGTGATCACACTAAAAAAAACTTATTTTTAATGTGTTGTATTAAATTTTCCACTAAGTATTTCTAATTGATTAAAAATACAAAATTCAACAATATAATATTAAAATTTTTCTATAATCATTGGAATATCATAATGAATGTAATTGTAACAACCATTATATTTAGTATTTTAAAAAATATAACTGAAAAACTTATGAAAATTATAAAGTTTATTTTAATAAGTATACTATCAAATATTATATTTAGTACTTTAAAAATATTAATGATAAGTTTATAATCAATGCATCATATTAATATATTTAAATTATTATACATTTATTATTTTTAATTGTGAAATAATGTTCAGTCTTGTATTAAATTTGGTGTAACAATAAGGTCATTTCTAATGTATGTATCCAAATGCTAAAATGGTGTAACATTTAGTATAAACCTTCACAAACCAAGACTCCAAAATAATGTAAAATTAGTATAACACTATTCAAAATTCCATTTTACATCAAATTTGACGTAATATTATTAACTAAACGAAAATTTACAGTACACTTAACTTCGTATATAACCAACATAAAAATTAAAAATTAGTTAATGAAAAGCATATTATTGAAACAAGATTAATAAGACAAAAAATTGTTCCATATTGAATATGGTTTGAACTTTTTTATTATTCTCTTTATAATTGTTATTAATACGTTTGTTAACTGATAACGAAATTGATTATTTGAAGTAACAACTCATATAAATGTAGTGTAAATAACTGAGTTGATATAAAGTTATGATGTATATTTAGTGCAAAATGAGTCGAGATAAAATGTTTAGTGTTAAAATTTAGTGTATATATTGGAGTGAAATAATGTTTGGTGTACTAAAGATTATTTTTTTATATCAAAATCGTGTAAGCGTTTGACGTATATATTGAAGATGTTTTAAACACTATTTGTTATTGTACTAATAATGTAATGTTTAATGCTGATATTGAAATGCACATTTTACACTATTTTAATGTATAAGAACACTTTTAATGTTACGCTCTAACCTTGGTTGAGATGCTATCTAGACGATGAAACGAGGATTATTGGCATGTACCAAATAGAAAGTAACTCCGTGTATAAATATAAATGTTGACGTTGATGACAAAATTTCTATTTGGTAGTTCTATTTCTAACGCTTAGATATCAATGCTATTGGTTTGTTTACCTTACAAATTTTCATAACCTTGCAACTGGATATAATAGATCTTGTGTTCTTTTTCATTTACTATAACTGGTTACTAGAATATCACTAATTTACTTAGCATACATCACAACCAATCATGCGGTACCGTTCATCCATCACAACCAGTCATCGATATATTATATTATATTTATATAAACAGTTTTTATTGTTATGCTAGTCGCACATTATATTTTCAGTAATGATTTAAAAACGAAACGAAAAATCTAATTCTATTATATTAAAAATCAATCTAGAATTCACTGCAAGTATTATCAATTAAATTTATCAAAAAAAGTTGCTTAGACTTTTATGACACAAATGTAGGTAACACTAAGGTTGGAGAAAGGCTTCAAAAGAAGCATAACCTTCAATTTCACAGATGACACTGGTGCAGAGGATGCATTCATGACTCATGCAAAGGCTCATGAGTTTGGGGATATAACATGGTATCCCTCCAAACACACGGCCGTTTACAGGCATGATGATCGTGTTTCATTAACCACAAAAGGTGATGGTACTAATGACTTCCTCGGTTTCCAGTCTGCTCTTAACGTCGTCTCTAGATCTACACGGTCAACTGGTACATTTCAAACTTCATCTTTTCTCAATTTGAAGTCATATCCCATAATCAAACACAACCACTCATATATTTTAGGGAACTTGTCAAAAGAATGTGTACTTTCAATTGGGGTACGTATATATAAATTTGCAATTTGGGGTAGGTAAAGTTTATTACTCATAGAAAGGTAACATAAATTCGATTTCTCATAACTGGGTAAACGACGTAAAGAAAAGAAAAATGTTTTACATGCATCACATCGTCGAAATCAATATTTTATATTATCTTTCTTGACAATTTTTCATGCATGTAGCATCGATTCAATCTATTTATTAAAACACACTCAGACACTCTTTTCTAAAGAGATTAACAGAGTAATATGTTTTGATCTATAAAGAGAGAAACGGCTTGAAAGGCGAAGAATGTGAAGGGAAAATGTGCAATGGCAAGTACTTTCATAGGCTACAAGAAACTAATAGCAAACGGGTTGAAAAACAACTTAATCTTCACCGGATACCCAGTAATCGGAAGCCAAGGGAAAATGCAAACTTCTGGTTCATGTTTGTACTCATCATCTAGCGACATTATAAGTGCTTGTGCTTGGGACCCACGTATTGATGGATTATTCTTCTACGAAAGCACCGCCATTTTTCCAGCAGACAAGTTCAAGAACTTCATTCTTGATGTTAAAAAGTTACGAGACTTAAATCCAGACAACTTTTGTGGTATAGACATTTACAATGGAATTCTAATACGTTTCATAAAGGCATCAACTGCGATTTAGGTCAAGATGTGGATTCAGTGGTGATCGACTTTAACTACTATCGAGCCGACTCAGCAACGACCCCGAGACTAAACCAAGATGTGATGGAGGAAATTGAACAAATGGCATTTTTTAAGTACAACGCAAGACCACATTGGGCTAAAAACGGGAAAATTGCATTTTCAAAGGTGGAGAAAAAGTACAAAAGCTTTAGTAAATTTGTTGCAGCTAAAATACAAATGGACCCAGAAAATATATTCTCAAGTGATTGGTCTGATGAGTTGTTGTTTGGAAGTGAAGTACAGAAATATGATGGATGTGCTTTGGAAGGGGAATGTGTGTGCTCAGAGCACAGACATTGTAGTCCAACTAATGGCTATTTTTGTGACTTTGGACTTGTTTATAAAGAAGCAAGAGTTTGTAGATACTTACAATCATCTCAAAGTTGATTTTTTAATATAATAAACAAATAATTGTATGTTATACCAATTTCATTTTTTAAGATATTTCATTTTTTCTTCTGTAACAGGGATAATATCAAGCTATTTATCATATTCATTTTAAAGATTAACTAGTTTATTTCTTCGCGGTTACGCAGGATTACACATAGAACTTTTAATAATTGAGTCATTCATATAAAAACACTTAAATTTTTTTATTATTTTTAGGTAATTAGTCGCTTTCAAAACCCACCAAAAAATGAAAGATGTGAGATATCTAATCGAAGAGAAAAATAACGTTGATTTTATAATGTAATTTTTATAATTTTCAATTAACCGTTTTTGATATATTTAATTTTAAGCAACATGAGAGGAAAGTGAATTTTTATCAAATGGAGCTCTCTTATTGGTTCTATCATTCTAAAAAAAAACTTATTCTTACTTGAACTCTTATCATTCAATGGATTATTAATGACATCGTCAATTTGACAAAATCAAGAAAATACATTCAAGGGCTAAGATTAACTTATGAAAATAATTATAACATTATTATGACTTTCTTTTAAGAGTGAAAGAGATTCGGCTTTCTGCGGTAAATTAGGGATAATATATACGCAGACTACCCAAGTTTTCAACTTTTTTATTAATACCACTCGCTTCAAGAAATAACAAATGAATGTAACGTAGATCCTTACAATGATAGATACAAAAGTCTGAAAACAAAATGACATTAGATTATATCTCCAAACTGAAAAGTTCAATGTCTATGAATACTGCTCTAACTGTAGGTGCAGCCAGAACTGCTGGGACAAAAAATATTGCTCAAAAAAGTACAAGAATCTCCTATGTGTCTGTAAGACACAAAACGAATCAGCCAGATATGACATTCAAACTCACTTGAAAACACGAGTAGGTTCTTGCATAGGTTTGGTATAACTGCTTATTACTTGTATCTATTCTCCAACCGTCAATCCAAAACCAAACTTGTAGTCTTTCTTCTTGTGGTCCAACTGCATTTATATAATTTGACAATTTGGAAAAAGAAGTTAAAAACGAGCATAATTTGAAAAAAAAGTTACAAACTAAAGTGGTAAATTTGACCCGTTTACTTATTAATGGGTCGATTTGGGTTATTCTAACAGGCCAAAGAGTGAAAGAAAGGTTAGCTTAAACGGAGACAAGTCGGACGAGGAAACGGATCAAGAATAGTGCAAAGTGTATATTTAGTGCATAGAACCTCCTAAATCATTTTATTTAAAAGAAGTAACTTATTATTGAAATAATATGACTTCTGCAACGATATTTGACAAGTTTATATATTAATTAAATTATTATTATTAATATATACAAACTTTGGATAAAAAAGTCCCAACCCATTCTGACTTGGGTTAAATTTTCGTTATGATGTCTATGTATTAAGAGATTGAGCAATAAACGTACTCACCTCGGCAGAAAGAATAAAATTAAGACCCATATTCAACCGTTCTTCAAGAAAAGCAGATGTGCAGCCATTCGAGTCAATCTTACCTCTAAGCCGACACTGTCAATGTAAACAGAAAAAATTAGTGAAGTCAGAAATTGTCAACCCTGTAGAACTTAATGCTAGTACATATGTCAATCCGGTAAAACTTAATTAACAAGTATTGTGATCATCATTTTTATCTATTTAGATAATTTGGTATATTACTTGTCTATTAATTTACATTTATACAAACCCAAATATATCACTTAAACCAGATGCATGATTTAGGCATTTAGTCTTTTTGAAAAATGCTACTTTCTTGGTGATTTCACAGTATTGGTATCTTCCGGTTGTAGCCTGACAATTAATTTTACCTTTCTTGTATTCTGATTTTTATTTTTTTAAGAAAGTAAAGTCAAAACTAGTCCCCAAAGTTTCATATAGGTTAAAACAATTTATTTAAGCCCATTATGAATAGTGCCCAAAACGTCAGGATACAAAGCTTCCAGATAAAGATCAGTGGCACATTCTTTTTTGTTTCCAAAACTTCAAGTGAGCCATAATTAAAACATGACTTTTCTAACTGTTATGAATCTATAACTAAATTATCCTACTGTTCAAATTAAAATTTCATCCACTTTTTAGAAAGGGTGTGAAAGGCTGAGTTCGCCTCTCAGAGGAGTCCACGGTGATAAGGATGGACAGCCGAAAAAAATATTCTTTAATGATTAAACTGTAACTCTACCAAGGTGATAAAAACTGATCACTCTCAACATTGGTGGTAAGATTAGTTAACATCAGAATTAGATGACAAATCCCCAAACCACATTTACATGAAGAAACAAAGGGATTTGTAGAACTACCTGGCGAAGTATATAATCATAGCCAAAGCTGGCAGAGACATCTCTTGACATGTAATTGTACATTAAATCAGATGCCAACGAAACCTATGACAGAAGGAAATAATATTGATGTATTAAGCTAATAACTGTAACAAATTATAAACACTAATATTTTAGACGTGTAGATTTTTTACCTTTTCAGATATTTTCTGAACATAGCTAAGAGCCACCATTCCGGTGCTAGCAATCTGTCCTGAAGCAACCTGCATGAAAGAAATAAATTTTAAAAATTAGAAATGGTGAAATCTTCAGACATGTCAGCATAAGAAAACTACCATTTTATCTGTGTTGTATCTGGCAGCATAACCAAGACCAGACTTACGATGCTGACCAGCCCAGAATACTTCCCCGCCTAAGGACAGTTGAGGTGTCACACTCTGCAAGCAATTATTACACATTAAAAAAAAACATTGTCACAACAAAATAAATGCTTAAGCATCAAAGATGCATGGGCAAGAAGAATTTAGCAGCCCTTCTCTTCCTAGCGATTAGTAGGCAGTATTAGTATATACATAAATGACGTTAACAACAATATATGATTGAATAGTTGGATCGCAATTGAAGTTTTGCCAAACCATCACATTATACAAGTCAAATAATAGTCGTACAAGTGAAGTGGTAACCCATTTAGCTAGAAATGGATTGATCGCAATTAATAGACACTTTGATTTTGATTAATAAGTAGATGATTTGTACATCTTACTCATTAGAAAGATACTAGTATCCATAGTACCATGGATTTAATATATTGTTAGATATCGAATGAATACAAAGACGAAAGACAAATTCAAAACACAAGCTTTTATTCAAATTGCAAAACAAAATATTGAAGGTAAAAAATTTTAATTCTAAGATTCCCTATTTATAGAACTACCGACCTAAACTAGTTTCTAATTCTTAACAAACTCAAAATACTAATATGTGTATAACACTTTTAAGACTTTCTTTATGTGTTAAGATTTTTATGTTTATTCGTTTGAGTTTATCTATGGATGTTTAACCTGTTAATGAACAAATGTAAATAATCACGGACGAACCAATTTATAAGGAACGAACACAAATAACCTATTCTTTTAACGAACTAACACAAACACAATCATAAAAAATCAAATCGTTTAAATAAATCCGGAATGATATATTAAATACATGTTACTATCAATACAAAATTATCTCTAATGAGAATGACGTGCAAATTATCGAAGAAAAAGTTAGTTTTAAAAGTGAAAAGATATAGACTTGAACAAAAATCGTTTGCAAAGTTATTAACCTTACGTAAACTATATCGGAATGTAATATACAATAACCCAGTTACAATAGTATACTTAAATTACACAACACATTATATATTGAATTTGTTAAAGAAATAACTTGCTAAATGAAAGAAAAATATTAAAATAATTAATGGAAGTCAATCAATTTGACAGATCGTTGACTCTTGCAGGTAGGTGGATTCATCTATGTTATCGTCCGTATTTTGAAAATGCGTAAGACCCATTTTTGTAACATCATCACACTAGTCCTACAAAAACTTTTCAAAAGAACCCTACTTTTAAAAAGAAATTTCTCTAAGTAATGAAAAACAGCTTGATGGTCTAATGAAAATAGTTTCCACCTTTTTTAAAAGTACATTGGGTGCTACATGCAAATACCTGAACTACAGTATCAAAACAAAAAATATCCCTCCACCCAATTAATAGGGAAGGATACATTACATTCAGAGAATGTATTGCTAACCTTTTTCTTTTCTTGGAAAAGCAACCAAATATCTGATTTATTGAATTTGATGGCAAAATCTTTACCTGGATATAACTAGCTCCAAGTAAGGCACCATTTCCAAATTGGAATTGAGTCCTATAGTCGGTACCCTGCATATAAAATAAAATGAATTACCAAAAGAAATCAATAACTAAAAAAGACTAACCAAAGAAAATGCTATTGTACCTGAACTGGGCTTCCTGGTAAATATCGAATATACATCCACCATTTAAATATAAAATTTCATAACTAAATAAAAACCTATATGCCTTATAAAGAGTCAACATTACAAATATGTTACCTTGTAGTCAAAATTGAACATTCCATGAGACATGTGCGGCTCACCTGTAAGCTGGAAAAAGAAATGAAACAATATTGATAAGCTTTTTTATATACTTAGGGTTTATTCAGCAAAACAATGCATAAAGGTTATGTAAATAATGATTACCCCATCTACCCTTCTACCTGAGCATTGGCCTTCATGCTAAGATTCTCGGACAAATCACATTTCACTCTAGCATTAACCCGCCCATCAGTCATAACCCTTCCAAAAAGCATCAACTACCACAAATCAAACAATAAAGTCAGATCGATTGTTATAATAAAAATTGATCATGGACAACATGGGATTGTAAATAACCCACCTTTGGATCAATGAAGTTGGTACCAAACTCGTAATGTGCAGTAGGAACTTTAATGGTTTCAGGAGATTGTGAAGGAACCTCTGTAGGTCCCATTATAATACTGCGAAGTTAAAATGACATACTTATCAAATCAAAAGACAATGTAAGTTCATACCAACTCAAAATATAAACGTTGCTGTAAATTTAGTACCTGTGACTCAGTGAGAACTTCTGGTTGAGTCCCTTGGTAAAATCAAAACGCAATCCCTCAAAATGTTCAGCCTTTAAGGACACTAACAGAAAAGGAAATGCATTCATTAGATCAGTCTAAAAACTTATATTCTTAAAACAGATTCCACTATCAATTAAGGAGCGTCGGAATTTCAATTTCCATTATCAAACATAAATATATGTTATATACTAACATACTACATAAACTTCTTGAGTATAATACCTTTATATGAGCTTCTATTAAATTCTAAAATAAATATACATCACTTATATATAAATGTGCCAGATATCCAATTTGAAAACTATCATGATGTCCTCTTAAATCTAACGTCCTTATAAAAGTTCCATGACCTATGATTTTACTTCTAACATTTGATGTCCTTATAGGATTTACTCCTAAGAATTCAAATATAGTACATTGTTTATACATAAATTATCTATACACACGCTACACACACATAAATATATCGGAATGATTACGATGTTTATGCGTGTGTTTTATGTGAATCATGAAACTTTGTTCACCCTGAACAATGTGCATCATGAAATGTTTCAGCTAATGAGCAATGTACACAAATTTTTCATGATTCACAAAAATGACATGAATCCTTGCTACCTTTCTTTTACAAATTTAAACCTTTTTATGATAACCCATTTCCTATATTTATATAATAGTAACTTTTATTTGGGTTTGATGATGAAAATGCATTAGGGTTTATGCGAAAATTTCAATCAACTAGCTAAATCAATAACAAGAAACAACTGAAACATATATACAGATACTAAATTGAGTAATTGAGGTTTAAGAATATGAAAAGATACTAACTAAGGGCTTCACGGTGGATTTCTTCATAAGGAATGGGGCAGGGTAGGTCCAAGTAATCAACTTTTTCCGGCTTGATCGGTTCCGCCGCCGCAGGTGATGGTGGAGGTGGTACGAGTGTCGCCATTGTTGTACAGATTGGTGTGGCTGCTTCAAAACTGGAAAAAGAAGAAGAAAACTGGCTTCTTCTTCAAGAGTTCAAAAAGAAATTGAGGAGGATGAAGAAAGGAGAAAAACCCTTCCTGCTTTGTACAAACCCTTTCATAAACTTTTATGAAATTTTTTATGGATTAATAGTGAAAAGTTTTAAAAAATCCCAATATCAATATCAATAAACTTCAAAGGTAAAAATTGTAACTTTTTAAATAAGCACTGTCTCACAATATCGAAAAACTTTAAAAAAACCTTAAAAACCAAAAGAAAGGATTAAATGCAATTATTTAGAACTGAAAACTTTACACTAAAATTTTAAAATTATTTATACTTTCAATTAAAACGGATTTTTCTTACAATAATTAAAAGCTTTGTTTTATATAGAAAAAAAATTAGAAAACATTTTTATTGGAGTTGATCTGACATTTGTAGAATAGATGTTATTCTCCATACATTAAAATGGTAATAGTAACTACTACTTTTATCAGCATTTTAATTTATTTTGAATATAATTAATTAAATATTTATGTATTTATTATTTAAAAGAATAAGAAAAAAGATGTTTGTGTATTTAACATTGAAAAACAAAATGTGTACCTATTATTCAACATTAATATTACGTATTCTTTTGTACTTGTTAAGTCTTGAATTGTATGCTATCGGACATCAACATTATTTTATAGATGAGGTTGATGGCATGATCATTACACATTTTATCAATGTACGAAGTAATCATGTAAAGTTCAGTTAAAATTATATAGGTACGTCCTTGTAAATATTTATGTTGTGGGTAAAAAATAGTTTGATTCTCAAAGTTTGATTTTCTTAACGTGTTAACTTTTTGAGGGTTTTTTCTCATGATTTAATCTTTTAGGTTTCAAAATTTAGTGGTTTAACCTTTAAGAGGATATCCGCTTTTTATACTTTAAAAATTTGATAGTTAATCCCAAAAGCTTATAATGTACAATGATTTTGCCTTATTAAGTTTATGTAGTTTAATCATCTAACTTTCAAAAGGTTAGTGATTTAACCCTTTGAAGTGTTAAACCAACAAGTTAGTACAAACTTGAATGATTAAATCATATGAAAAAAGCTTGAATATTTAAAATGTTAGAAAGATTAAACCATGTTTAATAATTTGTGTTATATCAAGAGTCTAGAGAGCCCCTTATACGTGTACATACCACACTAACTTGATGGATACATATCTACATCGGGAGTTGAGTTTTGCAAAAATGCATAATTTGATGTGTGTTAAGTTATAGGTATAAAAGAAAAGAGAAGATGTAGTGAGATGCACTAGATGCTAGTGTACAAATTTTTTTACTCGTGTTGGGAGTCTAATATGGTTATTCACATAGCTTGCTAACTTACATGTGGGTGGATGTAAATAACGAGTATAAAGAAACATCTTAATGTAAACTTGTGAGTATCGATATAATGTTTGGGTGCAGTGAATTGTTATAAAAATGTCTTTATCGTATGATGAAAGCTACTAATATTTAATGTAGAGAAGATTTAATATTTTCTCATGTACTCACGTATTTGAAACATGAGTATATTTGTAATTGGGTCTTGAGTGTTTATGTAGAATAGGAAGATGCGTACAAATTTAATGAGTTGCTTATAACGCAATGAGTTTACTTAAATTTAACATATCGTATATAAAAGTATTTTATTCTAAAAGTTTATAAGGGTTCAAGGAACATTAAAAAATAATTAATATTAATAGTTTTTACTCTTTACCCATATAAGATGCATCGAACTTTTAAGTGCATAGGTGATAGGCTCGTCAAATTAAACTTTTTTAAATATAAAGGCTCATATGCATATATTTTATCTTAAAAGTGTTATAAGAGCGTCATGATGAATTCATCGTTTCTTAATCAGTTGAATTCAACTTTAATAACTTCTAATATATATGAATTTTATTTTATTTATTTTATTTAACTTTTTATCTACATTAAAAATAATAATAATACCAATTACGTTCATACGCATGGGTTCGAATTTTTTAAAAGTTAGAATTATACATCATCTTTATTTTTTTATCTATGTTAAATCTAATAGAATTATACATTGTACTTATCTATTTTTTTCTATATTAAATATAAATATAAATAATCTTGATACTCGTCGTACCCATATACATGGTTCGTTTAACTACGCTTTCCTTTTTATGTCCTACAACTTTTTATACAGAGAATTACCAATTCTATACAAGGTTCTTTCTGAATTTTTGAGTTTATTGTATTTAACTTTGATCTTTTCACCAATTTATATTCAACATCTTTTAACCCTATCTTATGACGTATTTATGCATGACATCTAACTAATGAAATATGGGCCAAACAAAAACTTTAGTCTCTCACTCTTATAATAGCTTTGTAATAAAAAATGAACCCGAGCAACATTATGTGGAATTTAATTGATATGTATTTTGGTTATTTTTTGTTTATGCACACTTTATGTTTAGTGACCTCAATTTTGGAGCTAACTTGAATTTAGTTGGCTATAATTTAAATTAAATTGACTACTTTACAAGCAGGTTAAAATAAAGAGATCCCAAAAGTAAGAAAGATTTTTTATTTTTACTTTTTCGCTATTTGAGAATGTGAAGCAACAGGGTTAGATGATAATCATGATTGAAGTGAAGGGTATTTTCTATATTTTGTTTAGTTTTCCATCAAACGGAGCTAAAGTATGATGTAGGACTCGAGAAGATGAGAGGTGGTAAAATGGGTGGGTCAGTTATTAGATTAAAACAGTTAATTTTTTGGTATAAGTCAAAATGGTTTGAGTCAGATTGGCCTGACCCGAAACGTCTTTGTCCAGAAGGTTAACTATTATTACTCAAGTAGTATTACAAAATATGAACTTTTTGTCCAAAATCATTTCTATATTTGATTAGTGTGTCAAATATGATTATGGAGTTTATATCACTTTTAATAACAATGTAGTATTTTGAATAACATAATTCTGCCATTAAAAGGTTTTTCCTTTAAAAGTACACTTTTTGCTACTTTTGAGTTTTAACCGATTCAACTCATTTGACCCGCTTCCGTTTATGCTGCTCTTATTTAATTTAGCCCGTCAAAGATAATACATAATCCGAATCAATCCCTTTCTAAGTAAAATATCCCTTCCTAAGTAAAATGGTTGAAATTGTCACCTCTACTTAAATTTCTATCTATTGTTAGTGCAAAGCTCATTTCTACTTAACATTGCACTAGCCAATGCAATCATAGAGTGGAAGGAATGAATATCGTGCTACCTTTATAAACTACATTTATATCTTCATAGCTTTTCTTTATCAGTATAAACCAGTAACTTGGTCAGTTTGTGTTCGCAGGATCTTAGTGATCAAAGAATCACAAAGAGTATCAAGTAAAAAATGGACCTTATCTCAAATACTTTTTCTTTGCTAGAACTGGATTTGAGGATGATACGAAAGAGGCAACCGGCTCTGTGGATAATTCAGAGAAAGCGAATGGTATAACCAATTCGACAGTCACTTTTTTGTTTGCGTACCCATACGACTTTCCTAGAAGCTCATCATCTTTTAACTTAGTTGCACTATTAGTTGAATTAGGTATTGATAGTATACAAAATTATTCTCACTTGCTAGTACCAATTATCAGGTGATGTAGGTGACTCTAAGAAAGATAAAGTCATGTATGAAGGAGATTACAAGATGCCGCTCGTGTGGATCAACTTGGAAATGACAGGAATCTAGTTTTGAATTACATAAAATACAATAAGAGCGTTAAATTTAGTTTTGAGTTTCTTGAACATTTTCTGTGCGTGCAGGATTGAATATTGAAGTAGATAGAATACTGGAGATTGTTTGTGTGATCACAGATGGGAAGTTGACCAAAACTGTAGAGGTGAATTAGTTTTTGATTGTGCTTTAAGATTATTGATACACACTTTGATGGCTATTATCATTTATTAAGTTTTTTAATTCTGCTCACAATATAGGAATTAAATTAATTTTTTGGTTTAGATTTGTCTTTTTTCTTATGAGGTTTTTCGAGGTTTGAACCTGAGATCTCTTGTGAGAATATAAGGACGTCAACCACTAGGCCATCTTGGTAATGGTTTAGTTTTGTCTTTATTCTCTATTTCGTGATTGAGGTGCTTTCATATCTATTCTTTTTCCCTTATTTGGCCCCAACAGAAAGTCTTTCGATGGTTATTAATGTTTTATAATTTTAATATATGTTGGCCTTATGTTTTTTTGGACAAGATGAGTAAGTGCATTAAGGTATGAGTTGCCTAATATCTAACAATTGACTTGTAATATTTTGCTCCACCTTTAAACTACAAGACTGGTAGCAGAAATGAATTATTGGGCTAACAATATGGTAACTTATAACCAAGTCAAAGTGATAATGAAGGATAAATTTTAGTAGGTGCAGATTTTAACATGATACCATTTTTATCAAGCTAATTTTCTAGATTAGCTTCTGTACTTGGTTAGAAATGGATTTGTTTTTTTGGCTCGGGGTCCTGACTTGATCATACATCAAACAAAAGAGTGTCTCGCAAAAATGGGAGAATGGTGTCAAGATCATCATGCAGCAAATGGTAATTAGCCTTTAGCTCATTATTTGGTTATTTCTTTAATCGGAAGGACATGATATTGTTGTAGGTTGTTGATTTTATCAAGAAAAATGCGGGCACAGATACTCCTCTGATTGCAGGAAATTCAATATATGTCGATTTTATGTTCTTAAAGGTAAAAGCGAAGGCAGACACTCCTTGTATAGATTAATTCATGATTACATCTCCTCTATCTTTTCAGTGAAAACAAAGCAATTTGAATTTTATTTGTTGGATCACACACACAAACAAAGATACCGACTTATTGATTTTATGCTCTTTTGCAGAAGTACATGCCTGATTTGGCTAGTGTATTCCATCATGTAGTTGTCTATGTCAGCAGTGTTAAGGCCTTGTGTATTCGTTGGTTCCCAAAAGGTAATATTTTTGTTCGTTACTCTTTGTGTGTGAACATCAAGTTATTTGCTTATAACTAACTACTTATTTAACTGTTTTACATGGACATCAGACTTCAAACTTGCATAAATTTACCATAACACCTAATTTCAGGGTTATTAATTTAGCCAATAAATGACTTACATTATTGGCACGTTTATATAACCAATATTACATTTTGGTGTATTTGTTTATTTTTAATGATGATATATGAATATAAATACATATAATATTGCTACTTTATATCATTACTATAAGTCTAAGAACAAGCTTCTTAATTCTTATTAACATGGTGAAAATCTTCAAATTTAGGATCCCAGGGTATAATATTGCTTTGTTTATATAGAAAAGTCCGCTTATTATATGAAAAGTATTAGTCTTTTGCCATCCACCTATGCGGCTACGGTAATATTTCTAAAATACATTGTTGTACTCAACAAGTAGTTTATTAATAGTCATATTAATAACTAAATACCAAAAATCCCCCTGGATTAAACAAAATTGAGAACCTCATGGACCAACATCAGTGTCACATTCTTTTGTTAAATTATATTTAAAGGTCAAATAGGTAAAGTTTACTAAAAAGGGATATGCTGCATATTTTGTGGATTAGTACAATATACCTTATATTTGAGCTTAAATGCTTGTTCCTGCTGAAAAAAAGAAAGCTCCACTGAAGGAAAACAAGCACTGAACCATGGATGACACCAAAGAAAGCATAGCCGAACTCAAATACTACAAGGAAAATGTATTCAAACTATCAAAGTCTAAGAAATAACATCAAGTGTAAGAAGCTTTGTCGGCTAGTCTGCAAAAATCGTCTCAATATCAGGGAAGTCTGTTTATACTTTATACATTCCAGCTTTTGGTTGTAGATAGCATTTGGTAGAAATACTTGATCAATAGCTGTGTTATCTTTTGATTGAAACTTTGGCAAATGGATTCTTCATTACTTGATAAGCTTAATTCAATTTTAGACTGTTGGCATATGCTTCTGTTTGAGGTGGCATAATGATCGAGTCAAAATGAACATAGTTTGTGCGGTTGTGCCTACAGGCCTAGTGATGTGATGTCAAACAGTAGGCCGACTGACTTACTTTGTTAAATAAACAATTTGGAAGATTGAATACTTTGGAATTTATAAATTTGGTCTGCTAGAGCTAAAAATAATCCAACTTGAAAATGCCAACTTTTGGTTTAAGTTACCATTATATTAGGAATTTGTTTATTGATTACAGGACTTATGGAAACTTATATGTGAAAACAAGATTTCATTTTTAGTCAACTAGAAATAGTTGAATGCCAAAGAGCCAAAAAGCATCTGTAACCTGTTTAATTAATTTAAATACAGAGTTGGAATCTAAATAATACAGAGTATGATTGTTTTTTGTAATCTTTTAACACCACATCTCCAAATTAATGAAAGGAAGAATTCTTGATTTGAATTGTGTGAAAATGACTTTCTTCCTTCTGGGTCTTGTTGCTTACGAATCATCAAGGTGAGGGTTCTGTAACTTTAAAGATCTCATAAACAGCTGAAAAATCAAGATCTCCTAGCCCTGTGCTTCTTGCCTTCTTGAATGTCTGCATTTTGGTGACAGAATAAATAAATAAATAAAAAGGTTCATGAAAACTGTAAAAGATGATGACTATATGGGATATACTTGTAACTATTGAAAGCATATAATAAATTGAGATTGACTGTCCAAGAATTCAACTCGAATTCTTATTGAAGTTTTTGAACCCTATGTATGTGTTATTCGAAGGTGGCGTGTTCGTAGTGTCAGACGACCCAGGTAATGGGTCAGAACTTATTAACTTGTCTCTGCAAACGTTATGGGAAACAGCTTTCACCCATTTGGGTGTGGTGGGTTGACCCGAAACACTTTGTCTAAATTTATTGACTTATCTATGAAAAGTTGTGTCAAACACTTTGGGCCTTTTGACCAGTTCCTTTTCCACTAACACCTTGGGCCTTTCAACCCGTTCCCTTTTCAACTAACTTTATTACGTTGACTCATTAGAGATAAAACATAACCCAATCAACCCATTCACTAGTAAATGGGTCAAAATTGACACATCTAGTGTTTACCTCATTTGCAGCAGCTGCAACTGGCATTGATACAGCATTCTCATCACCAAGGGCAAGAGCCAACCTCATGTCTTTTTGTTGATGTTTCAATGGAAATGCAGGGTTGTAATTGTTTTGGATCATTGAAGGGCCTTTCATTTTGAACATAGGATTAGCAATGGCACCAAGATCCTGCAACAAATTTAGCCAAAAAACTATTTTTATGATGCTATTTTTTGAGTTTAATTATCTAAGAGATGTGAGTGCTTAAGTATATTTCTGTTACTTTTAATGTCCTGACTTGTTTGACGTGTATCCTTTTTAGTTTAATTCAAATATTACTGATATAACCAGTTAGCTATATAATACAACCATATTTTCCCATTTTAATATAATTGGATTGAAATTGATTCCTATAGCATGAACCAAACAATGCACATTTATTTTTGAAATTTTACATTTATAAAGTTTACTTTTCTTGAAATCAATCTTTGCATAATTAGTCAACTTCTTTGTTTGTAAAGAAGATTTATACCATGAAATCAACCCCAACGGGGTTAAAGTAGACATATTTGGTGCTATACGGTTCAATTTGAGGATTTCCACAAGCCAATGGTTAGGATTGGCTTACGAATATTGACCTGAAGAATGATTGTCTGATTCATGGTTCTGGCGAAAACAGAATCAAACTAAACCACTGTACCATACAGCCTAAAATATAGGAGTACCCCACAATTAACAGAACTTCCAACAAACATTATAAGTTTCTTATCTTACCAAAACATCTAGAAGAGTTTTAGGGCTAAGTCCACTTTTATCAGCAAGTACAAGCCCCTCTGAGAAGGCATTCATCATACTGCACAAAACCGAACACTATTATAACTCATTGAGCAGTTTCATCATTTTCAAAGTAATTATTGATACATCAACAATCAGAACCGGATAATCAAATAATCAATAGATTAAATCTAAAGATAGTTATGTATGCATCTCTATAGTATTGCAACTCTTACATGCTAGGGTAGCCAGGTATTTGACCATAAGTTATCAAAAAATCATAATTGTAATCATTTATTGCATGTATCATTTAAGATGTAATCCTAAAAAAACACTTCATAACTTAAACATTCACGTCCATCATGTTTGAAGAGTGTATAGTCGTGAGTTCTTATTTCTTAAGCAACAAGGTTAAATGATAATATACCAATATAACAAAGACACCATGAAAGTAAATCTCCATTTCCATCTTCATTTTGCGACCTTTTCATTTACATTCACATCATGCAAATGGAAGCCACAAAATGAACATAAAGAATTGAAGAAGAAGAAGACAAACATACCAACACCAAAACCAACAAACATGAACTTAAAACAATTTCTCGATAAAAAGGAATACCTTCCCATAATCATGTTCACGACAAGTTTCATCTTCGCCCCATTGCCAACCTCTCCCAAGAAAAATGACTTCTTCCCTAATATATCGAATGCAGGAAGAATTTCATCGTACAATCCCTACACATGTGCAAAGATAGTGGATGACTAAATAAACATTAACACATACTAATCTAAAGTTGGTCGTCCTCAGAGAGTAGCACAAGTTAAGTACCTCCTTCGACTGTGAGTCCAATAACATACAAAAATCTTGAAGAGCAACACCAATGCCGTAATATCTTATTAATAATTACTAACTGGTGAAAACTAGAGGTGAGATTTCAACTCCCTCAAGTGAAAATGGGTCAGGTTGGATTATATATTATTTCTAGCAAGAGAACGGTAAAACTAGAAAGAAATACAAAGGAAATGGGTTGAACGATCCATCCATATCATACTCAACTGTTGTAAACATCCTAAATTCTCATATTGAAAAACTGAACCATTGTTTTAGTGATTGTATAGTTTTTGCAAGTGTTTTTAATAATTAATAAATTCACAGAGAAGAGGTAATTCTAGATTGAAGATTTGCCAAAAAAAAGTTCATCTGTTCCCCTGATTCTTTTGTTCCAACTATTACTTTTACTGTTCCCCTGATTCTTTTGTTCCAAGCATTACTTTTACTATCCATTTCATGGGTCCTGTCGGTATTCTAGATGGGACCCACAATTACAGTTACCCTTCTACTCATGCCGGACAAGACATTATGAAGATGTTGAAACATTAAATGACATAAATGAAAAACATATCTCTCTTACCTTCTCCCCAGCAGCAAGGATTACCAATTGTCCGTCTTCAGCTGGTTTTTTGCTACCTGAGACAGGAGCTTCAAGAAAACTACCACCCTTCTCTTTTACCACCTGCAGATATAAAACTATGCATTAGAGGTGGCAAAATGGGCAGGTTGGGTAACTGATCACAGACAACTCGAGTCAAAATGACTAATTTCTAAAACAGGTCAGATTAGATCAGGCAACAAACATACTATTTTGTCTTTTTATTTTTTATATTTACAAATACTAGATATATTAAATATGGTTATAAAGAAAGCTGTAGTATTACAATGATGGTATAACTTTCAAATTAAAACAAATACATTTTGGTTGACTTTCAACCCGATATACACCCATTTCAATTTACCTAGTTACCAACCTTCTTATTTTCACCCGCTAAAGGCAAACTATAGCACAAACGACCCACTTATACCATACACAGGTTGAAATTGCCGCAGCCATTTGAAATGTCCCATTAGGGATCAAACGAATTTAAAACCCGATAAGTGATTATTTAAGAAAAGGATGCAACTTAAACCTCGCTGATTTTGGAGGAAGTTTCAGCATCAACTGTTGACATGTCAATGTAACCTTTCCCACTGCATATTTCCTCAAGAATCCCATCTTTATCAAATACCACCTAGAAAGAAATACAACTTAAAATCAGATCATCGTCGTGATAGAAGATGTAAGATATGGTGTTTTTGCTGTTTAAAGTTGTAATAATCAGATAACGAACTTCTGTGTGTTTGGCAAATTCTGATTACTTAAGAAAGTTTTACATAAAATGACCAAAAAGAATATTTTTGTGAGAAAAGAAGATAACTAGCAAGATGTGAGTAAAAGTTACTCAAGTTTGGTTTAGATGACGCGTTATTAGGTAATTTTACTTTACCCTGTGGTAGTCAGTTTTCTGCAGCTAAGATCATATTTATCATGTATAAAATAATAATAATTTATTATTTGACCTCTAATATAATCAAATATACTGGAAGCAGAATTTGTTACCAAACATTAAAAAATGATTATCACGTAATCACATTCAAAATGCAAATCCGAACACTTAGTATTTCCATAATCACAGTTTCAATGTTCTGTATATTATCTACGACAAATTGAGATAATAAACATAGCATAAAGATCAAAGTTTTAATTGAATAAAGTTTCTACTAACAGAAAGAGCAGCAGGAGGATCTGATAGCATCCCGATAGTGTACTTGCACTTCTTGATTACTGCTGCAGGACTTTCCCCTACCGAGGCCCCATGCTCTTTTAGCTCATCACACTGTTGAATAATTTGCAACAAAAATCAGTTCAACCATCAAAATAAGAAACATTGATCCTCAAATAAACCATCACTCTGGATACATCCAAACACAAACCTTAGCTTCAAATTCAACAAACATATTTCAACTATCAAAATAAGAAACATTGATCTTCAAATAAACCATCACTACGGATACATCCAAACACACACCTTAGCTTCAAATACAACAAAATTCATTTCAACTATCAGAATAAGAAACACTGATCTTCAAATAGACGATCACTATGGATACATCTAGAACTAAAAACATGAAAACATATACTGCATATACAGCTAATATCTCTAATCCTCTAAATATACAAAATCAAATTAAAAACAAAACAAAAGAAACAACAAAACATGGACATGGTAATATTAAATTAAATTGACAAAAGAGACTCAAATGCACCAGAAACCAATAACAAATTCTCAAAAACCCTAAAAACAACATAATCTGATACCAACCATCAGTCTATCAATATCATCCTTCAATCCAATATAAACTCAATAATCAAGAACACAAAATAACCCAACACCAACTACATATAGATACATACATATATTTATTTGTGATTAACTTATAGAAAGATAGTACCTTGGAAAGAGTACGGTTCCAAACAGTAACCTTAAATCCATTTTTAAGCAAATTCATAGCCATAGCTTTCCCCATTATACCCATTCCCAAAAACCCAATTTCCTCCATTTTTTATATTTTTTAAAAAAACTAATCTTTTTTCTTCTTCTCAACTGGGGATATACTGATCTTCAAAACCCTTCACTGATATGCTCAAAGCTTTCCTATTTTTACAAATAATTTAACTTTAAAAAAATCTATAAGGGTAAGCAATAATGGTTTTTTACTCACTCATTGAGCAAATAAAATATTTTCTTTTTTAGTTTTTTTATTCAGATTGCATCCCTCAGTCATCTTCCACTCATTTTTATTATAAATATGTTATATTTTATTCTTGATGATCGTTGGTCCAGGTTTCTGTGGGCTCTTTTGGTTTTCCTAAAATTTTGGAGTTCTTGGGAGATAGATATTACATATTTACATGTTGTGTGCATGTCTATAAAATGATTGGGCCTGGGTATTTCTATTCTATGGGCCCAATGGTAATTTATTCAATTTCAATTTCAATTTTATTTTAATAATAGTTTAAAGAAAACCCAGAACCCTAAAAATATATGTAAACACAAAACATATTTATTTTTGTACACAATTGGCATTTTTTAATTGTTTAAATAGTCTTACCAACCTAAAAAGGCAATGGTAGTAATGGGTAATGTTCATGTGTATTCCCATTTACAAATCAAATCTTACTAACTCAATCACAATTAAAATTAAAGTCAAAATAAAACAATTGAGTTGTCAAAGTCAGTTGTAATGAGTTAGATGATTTATATTATATCAATATAACAATTTATTTTTCTTCTAATAACTTATCGTTGTTTTAACAAGTATGCTTAGTTTAACCTTAGGCCATATTGTACAACCAATATGATCCATTACTATACCTATACCTATACCTATAGTTCATAAAAGAAAAGGAAAAGAGAAAAATCACGTTAAAAAAAATTAAAACAATCTCCTGAATTTGCGGTTAGGAATGAACAACCGAACATGCAAATGTGGACATTTTAGTCACTTAACAGTTAACGTTGTCAAAATTAGTTAAAAAGGTATTTGTAATAGTTGTTGATAAAAGTGAGGCTGGAAAGTGTGTATTCTTCACATGTTTCCTTAAACGGGAAAAAAACACCGTTTCCTGCATATATACTGTCAAAGAAAATTTTCTTATTTTAACTTTTACCTTAAATAATTTTGATTTTGGTTTTTTCTTTTTGATCCTTGAATCTTTTAATTTTTGTTATATTGAAGGATTACTAATACTACTAATTACCATTACTATTACTATTATTATCATTATTATTGTTATTATTATTATTTGAAGTATTATTTATTATACTCAATGGATGTTCAGGTTATATTTGTTTTTTATTTTGCAGAGCTTCAAAGTTTTAATGTATGCAAGCACGCAGACATCAAACATGAATATCGTTTAATTTTTAGAAGACATCGCACAAAATAAAAGCGCGCAAACTTTGACATATACTTCTTATTCTTGTAAAGAGAGTAATAAAGACATATAAAATCTAAAAAAAATTTGAATGTATATTTTATTATTATTAACTTCTTAAATTAGATACTAAATATGTTGTTTAAAGCATTTAGATTAATATATTTATTTGTTTAAATTGTTTTTCACAATCGTTAAAATATATTAATATATTAAATTTTTGTGTTAAAATTCTTGCTTTGTTTATGAATTTTCATGAAATATATATGGTTTTTCTTTTGAATTCGTATGTATATTTCAAAGTTATAAAAGTTATATGAAACTTGTATGATGCTTTTGTTGAAAATATATGCATATTAAAAGGTTATGAAATTTTTGTGAGACTTATATACACGTTTCTTTCAAAATTATATGTATGTTAAAGGGTTATAAATTTTTTAAGAAACTAATATGAATAGTTCTTTTGAAATTATATGTATGTTAATGATTAGAAAATTTATACAAAACATGTATAAATACTTTTCTTGACATTATATTATGTTATAAAATTGTATATGTTGTGATTGTGTTAACTTTATAGGTTAAATTATTGTATTTTTTTATTTATGACTTTTTTTAATTACATTTAACAAGTATAAAAACAAATAGTCTTCGATATTCAACATATAAATCTTTGTGTCACATCTTCTGCAAATTTGGTCATAAGCATAAAAAAACATCTAATTTTTTGAGTTATAAACTAAAAACATTATATTTGAGCACTTATTAGTCAAAATGTTCGTGGTATTTTGAAGTTGTCGCATTGCATCCGATTCCGTGAGGATATGCAAATTAAAGGAGTTGATTGAAGGCGATAATCACGCCACACATTAAAAAATATGCCCTCTTCAACTATATTTTGTTGTTAATATTGCAAATAGGACGGTAGTTTTTAAATTCGAAACTATAATATTTTTTTATTAAAGATTTTTAAGAATAACTTTAAAAAGGGGATAACTGCGATGAAGAAAAGCTGGACATTTTATGTATTATTTAAAAAAACACATAGTTTAGAATTTTATTGTAAGAAGACTTGTAACAATAATTTTCTTACAATATAAATTTTAATATAATAACATTTATAACTCCCCTATCTTCTTTTTTCTAATAACAATAGTCTTATAAATCAGTTTCAGGTAAGCTAATAATACAAACTCAAAAAAGTTTATTGTTTCTAAATGTATTATAATTTTTTTTTATTATTATTGTACGTAATTTACCTATCATTTGATCTATTATATGTATTAAATGTGTCAATTCCGTATGTTAAATGTACACTTTTTTTTTTATGTATTAAATGTGTCAATTCCGTATGTTAAATGTACACTTTTTTTTTACCTTAGAAAAAGATGTAACCTATGTCTCATGTAAAATATGTAACCTATGTCTCATAAAACTCCATGATACGCAATAAAAAGGTGGTAATATACAAACCTAGAAAAATGTACATGAGCTTGGAGGGCATTTGTGTAATTCTGATGATAATACCATTACTTTATAAATTGCGTTTTGTTGCAGTAGGTACTAACCAGTTTATGAAAATCTGCGTTTTCATACTCTCAAAACGCAAATACTCGATTATCAAATTCTTTTCTCCAAACACCATCGATAAATTATTTGTTTACTTCAAAACTTAATCTCATACACCCTCGAGACAAAGTTGCTTGTATTCTTGTAATTGATACTACGTTGAAAGATAACTTTGTATAATTAATTAATGTATACGAATATAACTTTGTCTTTAACAATTTGCTTATTATTAATAGAGACAATAAAACAAATATGAACGGACCGTAACCAGGTCAGGTAAGGTGGATTGTCTATAGATGGTTTTTTTTAATCATTTAACTTAAAAAAATATAACTTTATCATAATCGTATTAAAACAAAAAAAAGAAAATTATGTTAAAATTGACGATCTGGTCAGGGAATAATAGAACATGGCAATCTAACAAAGAATGTGGACCATTCTTGACCTTTTGTCATTAAAGATTAATAACTAAACAGTTTCAGAATATTAATATTAAATTAATGATAATTAATCAAACACCAATTATATGAAAAGAAAGTTGTAAAGTGCAATTAACTATAGATTATATTAAATTAATTGACTGGTAAATGCATTGCATGTAGTGGACTAGTGTCTCTAACTGTCTACTTATAAGTTGAGTTACTAATACAGTATAAATCAAAAAACATATGACCCAACTTTTATGGTTATTCTACAATCAATATAATCTTCTTTCATCTATGGTATATTTAATATCTATAATCATGTCAAATTATGTCATCTAAGTTAAAACTGAACTTCACACATAAAAGGAGTGTGTATTGGATTTGTGTTATAGAAACGATAGTGTTATTAAATAAAATAAGATAATTAATTTTTATGCGAGAGATGACGTCTTAATTTGTAGTAGATTATAGTCTTAGTTTTAGAGGTGTCAATAGGTCAAAATACTTGTGAGCTATTTGAGCTCAACTTATAAAAAGCTCGATCTAAGCCGAACTTAAATATATTAACATGCTCGAGTTTAAATTTTTTATATCGAACTCGAACATGTTCATGCCTAAATATCTATATACATTTAATATTTTTATGTATATAATAATGGAACATATAATTACACAATAGAAAATAAATAAATATAAAATATATAATAATACTAATTAAAATAATAACATAATAAATCTTATTATTTAAAAATTTAAAATTATGAAAAAAATAAAATAAATATTCAATATAAGTAAAATAATATAAATAAATACAAAAAAGAAAAAAAGAAAAAAAAAAAAAAGAAGAAAGAAAAGAAAACTAACCCTATATGTAGAAAACAAATTTTAGAAAAAAGACTCATTATTATTGTTATCATTTCTAAAACATAAAATCATTTATAAGAACTTGCTAACTCAATACGTGACTTGAAATCCACACACCACCGTAATAAGGTTAATTACATATTTTTGTTCTTTATATATGTAAGTTCTAAGCTGATTACACTTCCTTCTGTATATACATGATAATTAACTCTAAAATTGATGATATTTTATTTATTTATATTTAGGCTTTGAAAATCAACAAATGGTCATAATTAACATTACGACCAGATGCATTTATTGAGAACACCGATGCTTGAAAATAGTAGATGAGTATACACTTATTTTTCATTTTAATTGACGATCAACTTTAAAAGTAATATAAATAAATGCAACATTGTAAAGTTTAACATTAAAATTTCTAGATGTCCATTTTGCATCGGACTAGAGCCCGTATATATATTTACTAGTATTAAAACTAAAATTCGTGTAATGCATTGCAGTGTGATGTTGTTTATTCATTGGATAAAATATATACAATTATTAAAGTTTATTCGTTAATTAAGTTATAATGTGATCATGCAGTTAACTAGTTAACATTTAACAATGTGGTAAGTATAACATATGAAAAAATTGACAGTTAACTAATATACTAAAAGCTATTAATACAATTGATTTAAATAATAGAAAAACAATAAAAATTAATGATGCTTGTTAATTTATTTTATTGATTTTAAGAATGATAAAATAATAGCAATTAATTATAGTCAATAATTTATTTTATTAATATTGAAATTATATTTTTTTTTTCACATAAGGTTTTTTAGTCAATCAATTATATGTAAAGACACATCAATAATGTATATATGAGAAAAAAACTCAAAAAAATTGTATGCTTGATATCTAAGATTTTTATATACGTGAAAGTCTATAATTGAAACCACATAAACAAATAGAAATTCTATTTTATTATTAATAGATAAATATATATTGATTTATAGCTTAATAAATGTTAACTTTCTTAAAACCAACGTAACTATTTAAAATTGATTATATAAAATGGTCAATCACAAATTTAGATTATCGTCTCTTAAGGAATGAACTTTCAAACATCTCCAATTTCAAAATATGGACACATATCTTGCTAGTTTCTACTGTAGATAAGTGACATCGGTGTAAAGTGAACAAACCATCCGATAATTAGAAAAAATATTAAAGAAGTTTCAAATTCATTAAATATTGAAACTGTCGACAACTTATTAAACAATATTCTTTAATAAGAGACCTTTTTCAATGCAATCATAATTTTAAAATAAGTGACACGCTTATCGGCTTCATATGGTTGATAAAAGTCATTCGTCGGTTTGATGATACGGCGTTTTTGGTTCGGGTCACTGGTTGAAATTGTCAGTTATTCGATAGAATTTTAGTTTTGTTCGTGATTTTTTGTTTTCGTCCGTTTTGAAAAATATAATAATAAAAAATTTAAAATTTTGAAATCAAGTCTAATGTCTCAAAAATTTAGAAACAAATATTTAATATTTTTTTAAAAATTTATTTTACCAATTAATTCATACGCAATCACTATTATATATATTTATAACCACTATAAACAACTATAATTCACACGAAACGACTACTTCACTCTATATTTCATACAAATACACTCATTTTATATACAAAAATTCACTACCACACTCATTTTATACAAAAAACTACACACTGCCACACTCATTTTTTTGTCCATTATTGTAATGTTTTTTTTTTAAATGTAATATTTTTTTTGTAATTAATCTAATGTATTTAATTTTAATTATTGTGTTTTAAGTATGTAAATTAAATGATGTGTAGAGCCCATAAATAAAAACTGACAAGTAATTATTGGCAGCGGTCAGTCAATTTCGATCAATTTTGAAAAAAGTTGACGTGACGTTAAATTGATGGAAACTGACCAAGTCAACTTTTGTCACAATTAAGAAGTTTTGTTGACTGATATCTATGTAGGTTGTTTCGCAACATAAAACTTTACATTGTTGCTAAAGTGACGTTGCATATAAAACTTTACATTGTTGCTAAAGTGACGTTGCATATAAAAACTCCAAATTTTTTTTATTTAAGTGCAATGTTTGTTCAAAGATTCAGGTAAATGTTTGGATCATGTTAATTTTCACTCACTATTAAGAAGTATGTTGTATTAGCAAGGTGTCTCTGCAATGGTACGTAGTCTAATAGTGAGGATGTGCAACATTAATAGGGGGTCATAAGTTCAATTACTTTTCATTCTCATTTCTTTTTAATTACGAGTTACATAATTTAACTCCTCTGTATTGATTGTAGAACGTGTCACAATGAGCCACCCGATGGTTGATTCTTCCAATTTTTCATAAATGTTTTATGGAGTAGTTAATAGACAGATATTTTTATTAGATTGTGTACCATACGTGTAGGTTTATTGTCAATTTTATAATAATTTGCATTTTGGTAGAAAAAAAAACAGGTAAATATTTTTCTTAAGTTATGATGCAAGTAGCCTATAATTCCATATTTGTTTTTGTTTGAACAAAATATTATATATAATAGCAAAACCATTATATAATTATAAGTTGACCATATATAACATAATTTTGTATAAATATACACCACATGTCGTATTACCAAATCTTTATTTGAGCCTTATCTTTTGACAATGAAATACAAGTCGAAAAAGGATCCTAATGGCATTGACAGTGACAACTATTGTGCTAGTTGGGTAAGAATGAGTAAGATGGTGCGAGGGACATTTGCAAGGGGCTTCTATCAATGGTAATGGTGGGTTGTTAATAAGGGACCATATCATTAACTATATATTTATGTATCGAAGACTAAATATTGTAACACAGTACTAGTATTTATCGATTTATAATATCTATTTTGTCATAAGACCTTAAATTTGTACGACAATGATTAAAATATATAGTGTATAAGGCTGTAAGATAAGATAATATAAGATCGTATAATATCCACTGATCAAATTTATGAGGTCCTTGTAGGTAAATTGTTACAAAGTAAATACACAATTCAACTAACCATTACGAAAAACATACCATTTCTTCTATATTCGCGACTACATAAATCTAAGTGATGTATGCTAATTCTAGATGTGTATAATCCATATAACGCCTCACATATTTCACATGTATGCCTATCATCATACCCACAAATTTGTCCGTATTACATAATTTTTGTTACAACATGCAATATTTAATTTATATTACGGGTTGTTTTGACTTATTTTTTAACGACAATTGATATAAAATAAAAAACTCTAGCGAGGAATTAGAAAATATTACAAAGGTATTTTTAACTAATTATTCCAACATTACACTTTAGAATCTCTAACTTTTAACCAAGAAAAAAAAGAAAAACGAATATTATTAAAAATGTCACATTTTCTCATTGAATAAGAGTTAAATGTGATATTATTCCGAAACTTCTAAAACATCCACCACGTAATAACAACGATCACGAACATTCTTTCTTTGTTGTTTTCACTTATTTGATTCTTTCAATATTGCTTATGGTCATTTAACATTGTTAAATTCATTAGTTGGTTATCTAAAAATTAAGTAACGGTCAAACTTCATATTATATTTATATATATATATATATATTACAACTTGATTGGTCTATGTTCACATGTCTATGAACAAAGCATATGAGATTTGCAAACTCTACTGAGTCACAACTGATGCATTCATGTGTTGAACGAGTCCTATACCGTCACTAGACATGTTTAAAATAAATATTTTGGCCCATTGATTTATCTTAAGGTTAGTCCTTTTAAAAATGTAATATATATAATACATAATATATATTAAAGGAATATAAAAAATTGCTTCAAAATTTGACACTTAAAAAATACAAGACAAGCTTTTAAGATTTTTTGATTAAAAATATTAATTAAATTTAAATAATTTAGATAATCATTCAAATTAAAACATATTAATTATTTATATAAAATGTGTCATACTAAAACACTAAGTAATAATATTTTTATTAATATATATTAAAAAATATATATAATAAATTGTCGTACATCGCACGGACTTACTTAAATCTAGTATATATATATATATACTAGCGTCGAATCCCGCGTACAGCAGCGGGTGAAAATTTTACCATGTTGATATTGAGAGACAAATGTTTAATAGTATCGGAATGCAATAATAATTGATACTTCTTTAATGAAAGTAATTTTTTATAATAGTTTAAATTATTGTAATTGTAAATTCAATATTGTGATATAAAAGAAGAAGAAGACATTTAAATGTATTATGTGAAATATAATATTAATTGAATAATTTATATAATTACTAAGTGAAGAGATAAGTGGAGAGATAAAATGGTAATTTCCGATATCTCTTTTTTAAGGATTAAGAAAGAGAGTGTTAAGTGATAGATAGGGTGAGGATCAAGAGGGAAACAAAAAAAATAAGGAAGGGGGAAGTAAATCTCAACCATTTGTTTCATTATAAATGAATTTTAAAAATCACAAATAATTTTAAAATTTAACATTCATTACAAATGAATGTAAAAAACATTTATTTATGAACAAATCAAGGGTTAAGATTTGCTTACTCCCTTCTCCAAAATTTGAAACTTCCCTATGTATTATTTCAATATATATATTTTAATTTTGTATATATATATACATATATAAAAAAGTAAGGATAATAGACTAAAAGTGAAAGGGTACGTGAGATATGACATGTTCTACTTGGTAATGTAAACTATTTCATCAAATATGACACGTATTTGAAATGATAGCGTTTGTTTGTTTGTGTATATACGCATATGTTGCTATTAGCTGGAAGTACATACTAAAAACATGTTTTCTTCAACATCTTAACCAAATCTATATTTTCTCATAGCAGGCATATATACACTTCATTTCATAGATTTGTGTCATCAGACAATAACAAAATGAAAATATAATTAGTTTATTGGTAATTTTAACGGTACATTGTGCGCCATTAGTAACCATCAATTTTACAATATCAGTCGATTAATATTTCAATATAAAGGTTCTAACACTTCTTTTTAGTTTACACAGACAACTCACTCAAGTTAGGTGCTACTAACATCATGTAGTATTTTCTTAACAAATTTACTTAAATTGGTGGAAAAGGTTTTTAACTACTCCGTATATAATAGTACGAAGTATTAGTTTTTTTAAAAGTACAACAGAACTAGTTTTGCCTTAAATTTCAGCAATATATAACTAATTGGAAATTAAAAATTAAAGATTTAAAATAAATCTAAAATGCTACTCCAAATAAACTTTTAGGTAAAAAATTAGTTCCCCCTGATCGTTTGACTAGTAATTAAAGAAAAAAATAGATGTTAGGTACTTGCTTACCATTTCAAGCTTTAAAGAAGAAAATGTTCTATATAACTAAACACCATTTAGCATTAGAGCATAGGGAGTGAACACTATGAAAAGGCAATCACGACTCTTTTGTATTTTTAGTGTATCATACTTTTATTACACGAATAATACAAACTACTTTTTAATAACAAACAAACAAATATTTTGAAGTGAAATCATACACTTTATATAAAACTCTTTAAACACCCATTTAAATCGATTAATTTATTAAAATAAGAATAAATATTTCACAATATTAATTTCCCCCAAAATAAAAAAAGGGAACG
The DNA here is from genome assembly GCA_963921325.1 of Logfia minima. Classification (NCBI taxonomy): domain Eukaryota; kingdom Viridiplantae; phylum Streptophyta; class Magnoliopsida; order Asterales; family Asteraceae; genus Logfia; species Logfia minima. Next base: position 5,984,872 of record OY992775.1, on the reverse strand, counting down.
ATTTTATACCATTTTTTTGCAATCAATGTCTGAAGCTCCGACAGTGATTGTTTCACACACTCGGACCACACGTATTACGCGTTCCATATTCATTTCTCATAACTTTATTTTATTTTATTTTCAGTTTCTATTTGTCACCTGCCTCTCTACTCCCTTTCTATCTCCCCCTAAAATCAACCTTCAAAATCAAATCTTTCATTCTGCAGATCAATCAAGAATCTAATTCACAACAACACCATTAGAAAAAGTTGCAATTTTTATAACATTTGCACAAAACCCAGCTCAAAAAATGATCTTTAAGTAAAATAGTTTTTTTTCTTTTTCTTTGCTAGACCCAAAATCTTGATTATTTTGGTATATAGGTATAGATAGATATAAATGGCGGGTGGTGATGGTGAAGGAACATCGTTAGAGTTTACACCAACATGGGTTGTCGCCGCCGTATGTACGGTCATCGTCGGAATCTCACTCGCCGTTGAACGGCTACTTCATTACACGGGAAAGGTTTGTTTGTTTGTTTTTTTTTTTTTTTTTTTTTTTTCTTTTTTTATAAATGTGAATGTAAATGGGGTTTGATTAATTAGAAATTTGTTGTTGATGAACTTTTCTTTTTTGTATTTTTAAATTTTATTTGTGCTGTGTGTGTGCAGAAATTAAAGAAAGCAGGCCAAAAGCCACTTTTCGAAGCCTTGCAAAAGATCAAAGAAGGTTTGTTTATTTTGTTTATATGCCGATAGAAATCAGTATACTTCATGAGGCTTGTTTGCATATTTTTTAGTTTTCACAATTTTGAGAATTAAACTAGAATTTATTATACTTAATAAGATTACATTTCCAATTTTTATTTTTTTTTATCTTCTTACTAAATCACTTTATACAAGGGTTCTTTAGTTTGGAGTATGGCTATTGTTTTATAAAACAAGAACGGGCTTTGACCTTCAAGGTCAATAATGCTAAATTCCTTAATTGAAGCTTGTAATAATAGGAGCTTGATGCTTTTTGGGAAATGTTTGAGAACTATGTCACTAGTAGCAAGCTCTAGAATCTACATACAAAATAATGTTAGTGCTGAACAGGTTTACACTAAAGGTGGTTAACACTTCCTAGTATATATGTCATAACATGACCAAAACTCCAATATTTGATTATATGCTAAAAGAAAAACAGTGTATCACCTTATAAATTCCATTTCTTGTACCTTCTCAAACCGGAGGTTTTCCCTGTCAAGTAAAAACGCAGATTGTCTCTCATCTCCGTAGCCTCTTCGTCGTCAGCCAACTCACTTTTATCCAGCCGGAACATAAGGTTGGGACACTTGACATCGTTGGTTCTTGCAATACCTAATCTCCTTCCACGTCATTCATAATGTTATGTAGTATACAACACACGAGTATGACTTTTGGTATCTTATCACGTCCAGACATGCACTTGCCACCATCGATCATATTCCAAACATTCTTCAGTTTATTCAATGCTCGTCTAGCAACCAATCGTTATGGCTACTTGTTTGGTTACCAGATGAGCGTTGAATACAAGAATGTTAGGAGTGTGATCGATGGTGTCACATGGGCGTCTGGATGGGATAAGATATATAAAACTTAAACTCGTAGGTTGTATACTACAAAACAAATTTGATTTACATGATAGTAGATAGGAGATTCTGTATCGGATGAAACAATAAGTGGTCCCGACTGGAAAAAAGTGTGTTAGCTGGCGGCAAAGAAGTTGTGGAGATGAGAGACAATCTGTGTCTTTACTTAACGGGGAAAACTTCCAGTTTGAGCAGGTACAGGAAGTGGGGTTTATAAGGTGATAGACTGTTTCTCTTTTAGCATATTATCAAGTATCGGAGTGTTGGTCATGTTAGGACATGTATAGACACGTGCACTTTAGAATTTTATGGGATTTACATTTAGTTTTCTTTTGACCAAAATACCGGTTTTATGATTATGTTAAAAGGTAGAAGGAAGGAACACTAGATTTTGTAAGATTATCGAATTTGGAGAAATATTAGAAATGTATCTGCAAGTTGATTGATATTTGTCACTATTCTCACCAGAGTTGATGCTGTTGGGGTTCATTTCTCTTCTACTAACCGTTTTTCAATCAAGAATTACCAAGATATGTGTGAAGGAGAGTTTAATGGAGCACCTCTTACCGTGCTCAGTGAGTGATATGAAAGACGCCAAAAGTCCGAAGCCTGAGGCTACGTCGCATCTTCGTCGTTTGCTTGCTGAAGAGGCAACGGCTGCGGGTTATTGTGCTATAAAGGTAATGAAATTAGTTCATATTCGTCTATCACAATTTCTGTTGTATATGACAAGACACATATTGTTCACAGTTACCGTATTTGTAATTTTGAAAATTAAACTATCAAATTTAAGCGACTCAAAGTGCAGCCGTTTGGTAAGTTGTTTATAACCATGAAAAGGAAACACGAAATCTTGATCAAATTCTTTCGTTGTTTTGTCTTTAGCTTTGTGATTTATTTGATTTCATTAAAGGCCTCTCATGTGCATTAACATTAGTCAATTATTTAATTGATATATTCCCTTTTGGCTACTTTTTCTTATAACAGAATAAGGTTCCACTTCTATCTCTTGAGGCATTGCATCATCTGCACATCTTTATTTTTGTCTTGGCCATTGTGCACGTGACATTTTCTGTTCTCACTGTGGTATTTGGAGGTGCAAAGGTTAGTAAATAAATCTATGATCTGTACTTGATTCCATGTTTTGTTTATCGCTAATATTCATGCATCATGTAGATACGACAATGGAAGCACTGGGAAGACTCTATTACTAAAGATAATTTTGACCATTCACAAGGTAAATGTGATCACTAGTCATTTATTTTTTCAAAAAATTGGTCTAATACTTCTTATTGTATTGTTGTTATTGACTTTAATTGATTTTTGTCACTTTAAGTAACAATCGAGAAAAGTTAATGATTTGAGTGCCCTTTGAGGTAAAAACGGATTGCAACTTTGGAAAAAATGTATTTCTATCTGACTATATACCATATTTCATTTATTAGATAAAACGTGTTTGTAGATGGATTGTAAATGTTGCCGGTTTTGTTTCTCTATTGTCATCATGCTTCATACTTCCCTGTGTGAGATAATCATAACGGTTTTGATCTGTTTATGGTCAACAATAAAATGCAGCAATTTTCTATGACATTGCTTTTATACTAATAATGAATACAAGCATCTAGAAACGTTCTCACAATGATAGTATCTTTCTAATTAACTTCTAGTCGTCTTGATTTTCGGATCACCTGTTTCTTCCCTACCTACTTAAATACAGAAGCATCTATAACCATAATGTACAAAACACATCTCCATATTCAATCATATACGCAACGTTAAGGTTCAGTGACATAACTAGTATTCTCAAGCCTACATATTTTAGATCATGAACAAGTATGGTACAATTAATTCGTCATCTTTAAAAGTAGTCGATCTTTATCTTCTAATCAATAAAAGCTTAGAGCTTAAGCTCAGTGTCGAAATTACCACCTCTACTATCTCTAAATAGTATACCTATCATTGAAAGTACCACCTTATACAGTACATCTATATTCTCATAAAGTTTGCAGCATTTGAGTCGACACATGGGTAAAGTAACTTGTTTAATTTTTTTTATTTTTATTTATGAAATATAATCTTCGAAAGTATGAAATCGTTCAATATCTGTAACATCTGTATTCTTCCTTTTTTTTAGCTAGTTTCTAATTGGATATACCTTTACATTGTTATTATAATTTCACCCTGTGATAAGCTACTCTAATTCAAACTTTGAACTACTGCGGTTTACAGTGTTGAAGACGAGAGTCACTCAAGTTAAAGATCACGACTTCATTAGGACCCGTTTTGTGGGTATTGGTAAAGGTTCAGCTATTCGAGGCTGGCTGGTAAGTTTGGGAACATTTTTGTTTGTTAAAAGTGTGTCCTGATATATAAGGTCTGTTCCGAATAAACAGTAAATGAACAACTACAGCTTGTTCTGTGTGATGAATGAATTGTCTGAATGATAGTAAAGATCTTTTTTACTTCTATGAAGAACATGATTGAGGTTTTGTGCATAAAAAGTACACTTTTGGCTACTTTCGACTGACCTTTTTAAGTTCGTTATCCTACGTTAACCTTTTGACCTGTTAAACTAATGAATATCTAAAAGATTAATTGTCTTCTTTCTGGCATGGATGTATATATTGTGATATCATGCGCATGCATGTTACCAATCATGGTTCCATCACATGTGGTATAACTAAATTTCTCTGCTTACTTTTTTATTGATTTCTGTTCTTTGATGAACATTACAGCGTTCTTTCTTCAAGCAATTTTACGGATCGGTCACCAAGTCAGATTATGTAGCATTGCGTTTGGGATTTATTACAGTAAGGATCTGAATTAAAGAATGCATAGCTCTCTTAAGGCCATTGTCTCATTTGTTGACCTTTTTTTGTTCGCTTTTTGTTTCTTTTCTTGATATGAATTTCTTTTGTAGACACATTGTAAGGGAAACCCTAAATTCAATTTTCACAAGTACATGATACGGGCATTGGAAGATGATTTTAAGAAAGTGGTTGGTATCAGGCAAGTGATTTTTCATTTCTAAAGATATTTGTCCAAAAAGAACAATTTGCTTGTGATTTTATACCTTCAAACATACTTTTTCCAAATTCAAAATTACTGTAGATTCTTTGACTTTCCAATCTCCACTTTTTTATATTGTTTTTGTTTTTCTTTTTGGGACAGCTCCACTTTTTTATACTGCAATACTAGAGGTTGTATTTCAACCTACTTATGAATGGGTCAAATGGCAAAAATAGGAAAAATGGCTTTTAAAGAAACCGGTCGAAAGAAATCACAAGTATATATCTAATGCATAGAAACTGCTAAATTTCTTTTTTTTGAGAGTATGGATTATCATTGAAAAGATATAAGTTTTATAATCATATTTGACAAATTATACAATAAAAAAACTCAAAAGTCAAAGGCATTGTGGTTTATGGGTTCATCTAAACACATTTTCTGATTGTGATATTGTCTTATGCAGCTGGTATCTGTGGGTGTTTGTGGTTGTGTTCTTGTTGCTGAACATTAACGGTATGCAATGGCATTCTCTCACTTTTCACTTCTTACAGTTGTTGAACTCTTTCCTCATGCACGAGTAACCTAATTTTGTTTCTTATACTTTGAGGTTAGTAGGCTGTAGGTCAGATTATTTAAAGACTTTTCTATATTGTATCTACAGTTAGATCTATTACGTGTTTAAAAAATTTAGCGTTAAGTTGCCTTGTTCCGAAAAATTGGAGAATATATAATACTTTTTAATCATTTTTTAACAAAGTGTAATGAAATTGTCTAAAAGTTTAGACTTTTCTACTTATGATTGATTTTTTTTTTCTTGGTATTTTACAGGTTGGCATACGTATTTTTGGATTGCTTTTTTCCCTTTCATTGTAAGTAGTATATCCGAAGCGTACCAATTGGTATCATACCCTTGTAATAAATAGTATGTACTTGTAAGCTGCAAGTTCATATAACATAATGTTTAAGAAACTAAAATGATTGTATGCTAGTATTATATAATTCTTCATTAAATCTGGAACAACTAGACACATCAATGTCACTTGGTTTGTGAGGATTGCATGCAAACGTCTTGTGGTCTTCGTATGTTCTTTCGATTTTTAGGTGTTTTCAAAATTATAATATCCACCATAAAGAATCAGAATTTTTTGAGCGGTATTATTAGATAAGTAAAACCTTAATATTTGTTTTTTGCTAGCTTCTGCTTGCCGTGGGAACAAAGCTGGAGCACATAATCATTCAATTAGCTCACGAGGTTGCTGAGAAACATATAGCCATAGAAGGCGATCTGGTTGTACAACCATCAGACGATCACTTTTGGTTTAGCCGGCCCAAAATTGTGCTTTTCTTCATACACTTTATACTTTTCCAAAATGCATTCGAGATCGCTTTCTTCTTCTGGATTTGGGTATGTTTCATGTCTCCATAAAAATATAAAAATACATGCAAAAATAGAAATTGATTACATACTTCTCATCATTTTTGTTAATAGGTTCAATATGGCTTTGACTCGTGCATTATGGGGCAAGTGCGCTACATCATCCCTAGGCTCATCATCGGGTAAAGTATCTGTCTTTGAGCCCGTTCTGTTCTGATTGCGTTAACTTACAAAACCACCAAACCGAACCGAGCTACACTAAACTTACTAAACAAATGGTTTTTCTTTCAGGGTATTCATTCAAATTATGTGCAGTTACAGTACTCTACCACTTTACGCTCTTGTGACACAGGTACTTGTGTCAAGATTTGATCTTTTTTTTTTCTTTTTCTTCACAAAATAAACAAATGTGATACGTGATTATGATCAAATTCCAGATGGGAACGAATTTCAAGAAGTCTATATTTGATGAGCATATTCAAGCGAAAGTTGTGGGTTGGGCTCAACATGCCAAGAAAAAAGCGCATAATGGTGGAACTAATGGCTCTAGTCATGATGGCTCAACTGCCCCAACTGCCCCAGCTGCTGCAGCTGCTGCTTTTAAGGGTGGTATTCAACTTGCTAAAATGAATCAGAACCAGCAGCAGCAGTCATAAAGTTACAACGTCTTGTGGAGATGCATATGTTAATACAATATGGTAGTAGTTATAATTAGGGTCAATCTTGAACCTAGTTCTGTTATGGTGATGATAGTAATCGCGGTCTAGCGAATTTTTGCTTTTGGATAAGGAAATATGGGATAAGATCTAAAAAGTGTAAACCCTTGAGGTATTATTGGTGATATTTGAGGGAAACTCTTGATGGTTAGTCAAATCATATTTAACTATAGATGGTGTTTGTTTTACATGTGTTGGTGCCGTCCTTTATTATTGCCTCTGGAGGAAACAAGAAGGGTGGGTTGGATAACAACTCAATGGAATTTGGGTTGAAATGGCTAACTTTTTATACAAGTAATTATTACTGCAATTAATACTACGATTTTAGCAATTACTCCGTATTATATTGAAAATAATATATATATATATATATATATAAATTTTGTCAAGCAACTGTTTTCTTTGTTGGTATTTTTATTCTAATTTCAGTTGTATCATCTTATCTTTAATCTTAATTATATATAAACCATTTTCATATTTTTTCTTAAAATTAGATTCAATAATGATTAATGTCCAAGTTACCCTTAAAAATTATTAATTACTTTCCAAATGAACCACTGATTTATAAATTGCAACTCTTAAATTTTAAACTTTACATACTCTTAAATTAAACTTTTAACAATATAGTGTAAACAATAAAATATGTAAATGTCAAATAAAGTATTTGTTCTCGCAGCTATGCGCAGGCATACTGCTAGTATTATTCAATTTGTTTCTCTACGGTTCTATTTTTTTCGTAGTTCATTGTCTAAATGCTAAACCAGTTGTACAATATCGCCGGTGTTTTTTTAGGAAAGTTTTTAAGGGAAATTCGAAAAACATATTCCTTCAAATTGAACTGAACTTTTTTCAACTACACTTGAAAATTCACTTGTACATTTTTCACCTATTTTTCTTTATGATGATAGAAAATTCCTCATTTTTCTAAGCTGTAACGTGCTCATAGTTTTTTTTTTTTTTTTATAGATCTTCAAGAGATAAAACTGTCACTCATTTTCTAGAAAAATAGAGAAAAAATTAGATTATTTTTTGGCAACTAAGCGCAACCTTCGGGGATCGGGATAGATGAGCATTTACATCCTTAATAGCATGGAATAGTACGGATGTCGTTAGAATGGAACGCACATAAGCCTCAAACTCCATTGAAGAAGGAACGAAAATTTAGTACATAAGTGTTGTAGGATGTTTTCTGTTTGATGGCAATATTAATTCGCAACTTTCTTGCCTATATCTTATTAGGTTCTAACATGAAATTCTGATTTGATTAATTATTGATAATCACTTGTAACTTGTTCCGGAAATAAAGTGTTCTGTAGGATGAGCGACTTCTTACATCAGGCATACTGTGATGCAGACATAAGTTGTAAATGAGTTTCTTTGTGCTAGAAATGCAAAAGAAAGTGAGGTTCAATTTGTGTCTGGATCTTATGCACCAACGTTCCACATGTCCATGTTAATGATTCAAGTGTACAGATACATGAAATATGTTTTCAGTCGTTTCTATAAATTTGGAACTTACACCATGTAACAGAGTTGGAAAATCAATGTGGTGATCAAATTAATAAAAATGGTTACCTCTTACTTCTGGGTCCAATTATTATATTGATTTATGATGATCTTGTAGCATCAACTCTACTAAATTGCAGATAATAACAGACGCAAGCAGTAGGTCTACATGACCAAAGGTGAAGAGTCTGGTTTAAATATAGAGACATATGAAATGCCCTAGTGATGAATAAAAGAATAGGATTAATAAGAAACATTTACAGACAAATTTTGAAATCCAAAGAAGAAATGTACCTGGAGATTTGTCTCAAAATCACACGCTAGCCCATTACAAATTTCCCCCATTTCAGTAATAACATCAGAATCTCAAAGAGACCAAATAGACGAAAACCAGGGCGAAAAGGCAGAGAGGAAATCACATTTTGCATACGGCCATATGCAACAAACAAATTGTACAGTCTCCGTGTGCCCGTGAAGAAGTCTGCATTACGTTTTGCTCAATAAAATGTGAGTTGAGAGGATATGTATTTGTATATAACGCTTGAAGCTAAGAAAGAGAGAACGAAAGCTACAACCGTGGCGTTATGTTCCAGGAAAATGGGGTTTTACCCAGATAAGTAACTTTCAAGTAATAGTATTAGAAGAGCTCCTCTGAATTGAACTTGTTCCAGGCCTCCTGTTTTGTCATAGTAAACAAACACATATGTTAATACGATAAAAGTGCAACTATTTTCTGAAATCTGATGATTAGGTTTAGTAAAGTGGTGGCAACGAGTATAGTAGCATGTCAGAATGGGTGATTTTGGGTACCGGATGAAATGAGCTTTTAGAATTGTCTACCAATATTGTCTGTGATTTTGGGTACCGGATGAATAGGCCAAACACTTTTTGTCCTTGAAATACTTAAAATACTTAATTTGAAAATTGTCTTTGAGCTTTTAGAATGCATATACAGCACTCATGGCGAACAGCCAACAATCGATAGTATCTTGATATATTATAAAAAACAAACGAGTACCTTCAGGAGGTCAAAAACCTTCTCAGCCACATATTTTTGTTGAAGATTAGCTCCCTTTTGTTGCACTTTATCTGGATGAATACAGAGAGTAGCCTTCCTATAAGCTTTTTTCACACTGGCACCAGTGATCAAATCGGTCAACGAAATAGGCTGCCAACCACATTCAGGCCAAAGAACCTAAAAATTCATTCAGAGAAGCATGAGAAAGGAACTAAAATATCTCAACAGATGTTTTAGAGATATTTTAGCAGCAAATGTATTAGAGTTGTTGATTGCCTTATTATCAAGTGTCAGACATTGCTCACCATGGAATCTTATACTATTCACAATCATAACTGATACATTAACAATTTCAGCCTGACCTGGCCTATTTTAAGTCGCATAGATAATTACCCGTTTGAACTGACTGTTACCCAACCCACCTGCCTTACCCATTTTGCCACTTGTACTCGGTAGACAACATATCACATACGCAATCAATCATGGTATAGCTGCACGGTTCAGTTGTTATATAGTATATATGACACTGGGACGATTTTGTGGATCTGTTGTTACTGTGAAGGGTTCTTAACATCATTGTACTGTAATGAATAAAAATATGTTTATCTTGACTTAGGAGGGGTCTAGTCATTGAAAAAAAGATGTCGACACAATCAGCTTTGATATAATTGATGTGGCAATTTCTACCCATTTATCTGTTAATAGGTCGATTTAGGTTATTTTTATTTTTATCTCAAACATGTTAAACAGGTTATTAAAAAATTGGTAAAAGAGAAAATGGTCAAATCACCCAAAGTGTATTTTTACTGCATACAACCTGCCAAAACGATCTGTTAAATCACCATAAATGTAATAGTGTACTTTTTCTAATCAGATTAATGCATTAATTGTTTATGAAAGTATGAAACTAATTAGAGCAATTGAGTTTATAGGTCAACACAACCAACTCGTTTTGACATGTTACCCAACACACCTAGCACCCACGTTTTCACCTCTATTCGATATTATTAACCATGCCAAAGACCATTATGGTGTCCCACTGCCACCACCTCTAATAAATATTCTAAACTATGCCAAACACCATTATGGCGTCAATTGCCATTAGAGGGATTTGAAATCCTTTATCATACCAAAAGCATAAGACAGACTGAGAGACATACATATTGTAATGTTGATAGCAGTGCACGCAGATTTCCTTCCTTCCCTGCAGCCCAATGCTTGATTTCGACATCTAAAGTAGCAGAGACCCTCTGAAATGAACTCACCAAGGTCAAACAAAGAAAAACACAACATCATAGGACCCGGAATGAAAATATTAAATATGTGAAAACTGAACTAACAATACATAATAGTTAACCAACAAGATAGCGCCAAGAGATAGGTTAATTCTCTAAGGTTTCAGTCTACTTTCATAGGATGATTAATTAGTCACCCAGTTAATGTAAGCAATATAAGAGAGCCCAAAACATTCCCTAGCTCTCATAGACTAGTTAAACTAGATAACCAAAACTACCCTTCACTGTCTGATATGATCCAGACAGAACGTTATGCAAGGCAGAATATCAACAACAGAGAGGGAACAACCCACACAAATCATGAGATGCCAATGCTTACAATATGCTCGCTCTTGGAAAAAAATAGAAACCTAGAACAATATGTGGCAGCTTCTAATTATTTAGTATCAAAATAGGAACTTCCACATGACCACATGCTTATATAATACAAAAGCATGAGTCAGAAAGATAGAGGACCAGTCTGTTGGAACAAAGCACTACACAATGCCAACAGAACTTGTCCAACATCAGGTATTGTTTTATTTTCCAATCAAACAGTTATCATCAATGAAAAAGTAATACCCATTTAACTGGATTTGAATCAATGAAAAGTCACGTTTATATTTAAAGCAAGTGAATGCATCTAGATCCTAAAACAAAGGTTCAACAAAACAGGTAGACGCCTATATGATACTTACTTGTCTTTCTTCCTGTTCCTTCTGAATCTGCAGATCTCGTTTATTTTTTTCGGCAAGTGCTTTAGCCTATAAGTGAAAACCTCAACAGTTAAGAGTTAGCAATCATGTAAAAGAGATCACTCCACTTCTAATTAATATTTTCATACTTAAAAGTGAATCATGAAAATTTCTTCACCCAAATCACATACCGCACGCTCTTGAGTGCGTTGTTGTCTTTCCAACCTAGCTCTCCGTCTTTCCTCGGTTTCCCCTTCAACATCTTGGAATTCTCCAGCTGGTGAAGGAGCTTTTGTAATAACAAGGCATTAGTGAGTACTAAATTGGACCAAGAAGTCACAAGATAATTTTTTTTAAAAAGAACTTCAATAAGAAAATACCTCCAAAAATTGAGCTAAGATCATCAACAAAATTGGTGGTGGAAGATGCTTTCCTCACACTGGATGGGACTCTAGTATTAGAAGCCCGGTGGGCCCATTCTGGTCCTCGTTTGTCCTGCGATAGTGGATCAGTTGCAGAGTCCTATATTTAAGATCAGACAGAGAAGATAAACAATGATGACTTCCAAGATATTATTAAGATACAAATGCCTAGACATGGAGATTTCGCTCCATTTACTACCCCACGCGTTTTGCACCTCTAAATAATAGTATAATACTAATAATAGTATAATACTATTTTTTACAGGACATTATTTACTACTCACCGAAGTTGCTCTTGCTCTAGGCACACTGTTTGGTTGGGAACCTGTGCTGAAAAAGGAATCAAGGTCATTATCATTCTTTTGTTGGTTCATTTTGGTGGCGGCAGCTGCAGAAGCCCTCTCTCTAGCTTCTGCAGCGGCTCTCTCTCTTGCCTCAGCAGTCACCCTTTCTACAGCAGCACGCTCTGCTCTACGCCTTGCTTCTGCTTGGGCCTTTGCCACAGCAGCTTTTTCCCGTGCTTCTTTCTCCCTGGCTTCTACAGCAGCCTTTTCTGCTGCAGCCCGTTCCCTGGCTTCTGCAGCAGCCCTTTCCGCTCTTTCTCGAGCCCCAATAGCCGCCCTCTCACGAGCCTCAGTTTGAGCTCTCTGAACCGCAGCCCTCTCAGCCTTTAACCGAGCTTCAGTGGCTGCTCTTTCACGAGCTTCCCTGTTAGCCCTCTCTACAGCTTGTCTGGCTTTCTCCCTTTCAATTTCCCTCATCCTCTCTCTCTCAAGCCTCCTTTCCTCTTCCCTCTCCCTTTCCTGCGTCATCTCTTCATTCATAACCCGTTCATTCCTATCTACGTGCGTGGGTTCTATATCTCTAGAAGCATTTGTATTTTGGGAGTATTTAAAAGAAGTTGACGATGAACAGAAATCATTATCAGATGTTCTGGTACTTGAAGCAAATGAACCTCTTTCAGAATATCTAGCACGTCTTGGTATTGGAGGAGGGGGTCTGGAAGGTGGTGGGGCTCGAGTAATAGGTGTGAACAGAGGGATCTCTGAGACAGTCAGCCATATATCATCAGGACACTGCACATGCTCCTCTGATTTAGGTGATGTGCCCACTGGAGAATTTGTCTCGGTATATGAAGCTGGAGAAGTCTCATCAAAAGATGTACGGGAATGTCTAGAAGTAGGTGGCATGTCAAAGACCATTTGAGGAGATTCCCAAAGATCATCTGAAGGCATTTTCTGTGGTTGGCTTTCAGAATATCCGAAAAAAGATTCGTCTAATGGCTCTTTACTAACAGAACTTTGTGCACTGCCCACACTGGACCCTCCTTCCGAAGGGGTCTGACCCTTTTTCCTGTTATTTGTCTCCTTCGCAGCTGGTGCAGATTTATTGGAACTGTTAAGGGAGCCTATGTCACCAAACACATCCCCACTTGGTGATGATATTCCAGACTTTGTGCTCCTGGATTTACCAATTTTGTTAATCTCTTCCAGTGGATCTGTGAAAGGACCCTGGGATGAAGCAACAGGGGTTGACATAGATTCTAGAATCACAAATGGGTCCTCTACTGCATTAGATTTTTCCTTTGTTTTTCCAGTTGATGTAGGCCTTGGATCTGAACTCCATCTGTTAGAAAAGCATAATAAATGTCACGACTCACAAACCAGCACATATTATCAAACTGTCATCAATAGGTTTGGCAGTAAAATGGATAAACATGCCAGCATACTTTCATACTTCTGCAAGTTACATATTCAAACAAAATTGATCAATTACATCATTGACCAAATTATTTCAAGTTACCCAGCATATATCATCAATAACTGTTGTGAAAATAAACATTTTTTTCTGTCAAAACTCAAAATGATTCCCTTAACGTATCATCTCAGATTGGCCATTTATGTTAGTTAAGACTGGATGAAAGAGGACGTAATGTATGTAACCGTGAGAGCATAGGTATGCAAGTAACAAAATAGCTGTTTGAGGATGTAATTGGGAAAGTTGCAGAAGTACATGGACATGTTTATAGATAAGAGATAGACAAGCAAAAATACACATAAAAGGAAATTATAACTAGAAAAATAAATAACATAGCAAATGGGTTATATCTAAAATAATATTCAAGAAATCAGTACATATAATACACAAAAACAGCCAACTTAGAGATGATTAAATCCTATTCCATATCATTATCTCCTCCACAAGTTAGAGCATATACATCAGACATGACCAACTTGCCACATTAAGATTTATCTAAGTTCCTAAAAGAGTTAACACATATGCTAACAGATCTTTGAAGTGCACCCAATAGGCTCAAAAGACGAAGTTCACACTTCACAAGGAGTTCTTGCTATCTTCTGATGAACATTGTGACAGTCATCCTCAATATGTGTTGTTTGTTCACGGAATATCTGGTTCAAGGAGATAAGTATTACTGCTCCCTATAATAATACATTCATGATTCATCAAACCAGGTTAAGAGTCTACGAACTCTTGTTTCTTGCTTTCCCATGATTAAGAGTCTATACATAAGTGGCTCCTATGGGTTCATAATTTAGTTATTTACAACAGTGCAAACAGAGTTCAAATGTACAGTGTCAATTTTTAGTTAATCAGGCATGGACGGACGTGCAAACAAGAGTCACGAACAGATGAGTTTCATCAGCAAACATGAGTCGTAATCAAGAGGGTTTTGTCAACCCTCAGTTGATACAGCTAATCACCTAATATTTGGCACCCAGTTATGCACTATCCTCGACATCCTTCTGATAACCCCCTACTATGGATCTTCATAAGTTCTAATAAACATGGTATGACGACCAAAAAACACAAACATATTAACGTTACAAGATTCACAACTCCATATGGCCCACGCACTCATCGGCAGACATATTCAAAGTGGAGACTAGGACCGTACAAGTTTTGATTTCTATTATATTAATGACATGCTTATTCATTGCTCAATTCTAAAGCTATGTCCAAATAGGAGGTATCACTGAAGCAGCTAGTAAGCCTTGATAAGTTTAATGCACCAGCACATCTTTCAAACTATTCACACATCCTGAAAAATGTCAAATAAGTTCATACTCCAGTCACATATATCCTCTGCAACTACGTAAATGCATTCCAAATTTCTAATAACGCTAGTGCTTAAGGCGTCTCAACTCTTTTACATAAACTATAGTAAATGAGCTAAGATCGGTTTTACGTACATAAAACACATCTATCTCCAAGCCAAGGACAATTAACATTACTCAAGCCAATGATTATGCTTGTTATGCTCAATACAGACTACTTAATCAATACGCACTGAAACTAACAACTAAATCGTTATCTACACAAAGCATAGGATACCACCTGCTACTAGATGCAGGACTGCTAGTTCCAAATCCAGGAATTAAATCATCCAAACCTCCAGGACTCTTATCACTACACTGCCTGATCGGTTCCACTTTCGCCTTTCGACCTAAACTCCCAAGCAAATCATCAAACTGATCACTCTGTTTTGGTATGGATACGAAAATATCGTCAACATCTCTCACCGAAGCAGAAGAAGGTACCTGTTTACTCGTCATCCCAGGCAATCCATCAAATATATCATCATATAACGGTTTATCATAAACTGGTGAATTATTCGAATTCGAAGCCCTAGGGTTAATTTTAGCGTCATTATTACTAGTACCATTACTATTAAGAATTGAATCGTAATCGACATCGAAATCAGGCATCGATGACGTTGATCTCGAGTTATTGTTTGTGTATTTAGTTGAACCACCAAATACGTCCTTGTATATATCTTTTCCGTCAGAATTGAACGATGAATTGGGACGGTTCCGGCGATCTACACCGGTTGATTTCATCGGAGCAGATTTGCCTTGCGGTCGATAACCGAAATCCTTCGCTAACATGCCGAAATCGTCCATTTGATTTACCGGATTTCGTAATGGAATTGCTAAAATCTCGAATAATTGTAACGGTTATCGACGGTGGTTGAACCGACGGCCGTTAATAGTCACGGCAGAATTGTTTTCTTTTACTTGTTAATTTTCAGTTCGTTGTTCTTTCGTCTCTGTGGATCTGCATTACTTTTTTTCTCCCGATAAATTAATGAAATTTTGGTCAATATGCGAGTTGACTTTTTGTTTTTATTTTTGGTGTCACGAACTTACGACATTTTCAGACATAAAATGCATTCCTTAATTAACTTTTACGTAAAGAAAGGCTTAACATATGGGTAAAGTATATGATAAAAGAAAATTATATATCTTCCTCTCGAAATTTGCAAAAGTATTTTATAAATTAAATATGTATATTAAAGGAGAATAAAAGGTTGCTTCATATTTTGCTATACAGACGAAATGACACGTGACGGTTTTTTATAATTTAAAAATAAATAATTATTTTAATTTAAAAGATAAATTAAAAAATAAAGTTGGATAGAGTTAGATAATATTTGAATATAATAATAATTAATTAAAAAATCTATGAATCATACTCGAATACAAATTGAAAAATAATATTAAACTATTAACCTATAAAAATTGTGAATATAAAAATTGCTTAACTTAAATTGTCGTGCATCGCACGGTTTAAATCTAGTACATGTATATATAGGGACCCTGTATATATATACGGTGGAGATTAAGATGGAAGAAAAAAAATGCATATATATAGGGTGGAGATTAAGAGGGAAAAAAAAATAAAAGAAAGTAGGGAAGTTAATCTCATTCTTTCATTTTCAGAACGTTAATATTCGTTTGTAATTAATGTTATTCTATACTACAACTTGATATTCATTTGTGATGAGATACATTCATTTATGATGAAATCAAAGGCTGAGATTTGTTTTTCTTTTTATCAAGATCTGAAGTTTTCATCTAGATCCTTATATATATTTAATGAATAATGTATAATAATTTTAATAATGTGCGGGTATATAAATTTTAGAAGGTTTTTATGTATGTTTCATAATTTTTTATTTTATCATTGACATCGTACATTTGTATGAGCACGACGGTAATATTATTTTAAAAATAAAAGGGTCATGTTCTTGATATTATTCAAATATAGGTTTTACTGTTAGATTTTATAATGGTAACAATTTAGCATTGCCTTTAAATAATGATTAGCAAGTCACTTGTTTATAATGGCTAGCACCATATATATTCGTGCGAAGTAACGAGTGATTGTTTTTATTTTTGAACGTTCACCTAGGTTCTTTGGTTTCTAATCTTCGATTTGGATTGAAAGTTGTAGGTTAAAAGAATCGGATGTCAGAAATTATCAAATGTCATATTGTATGACTAATGATAACATACAATTACTATCTACTGCTTAATTCATTTTGAGTTTAGATGATAAAACTAGTATTTTAGGATTGAATATAGATATAGATTTTGAAATTATTTTTATATTTTTGTCAATTATTTTTAACTAGAATTAATTCGATAGATTAATTTTGTAAGGGCAATATAGTCAATAACCTTCATTAATTTAACAACTATAAAACAAAAGATGGACATGCACTATATATATTTAGTAAAATAGTAGACAGATAACAATAACTTTACAACCAAAATATATTAAACGGGCAAAAATAAAAAAATCTAATGAAAACAACGATGAAGAATCGATGTGACCCATTTTGACACAACAGAAAGGAGCATCAAATTTGATCGAACACTCAGACGTCATTGTAAGGCCTTGATCTTGGTGTTTCTACTGCTTATATACAACCGTTGTAATATAAATAGTGATCGACATAATACACAAATCCTACGACGATTTCATTATTTTACAAATCTCTCTTAGATGGATAAGTGGCTAACTCAAAGTTGTGATTAAGATTACAATATTTGCAGGACTTTATGCTTATTTTGCTCTAACTTGTACCTTAACGTAGACAACTATCTTAAAGATCACACGTAATATAATTCAATTCATTTAAGTTTCAGTGTGATCATTTTCAAATAACATTTTCGAACATATACTTTGTGAAATTGCTTGTTGATAGTTTTACAATCAAAGTATGCCCGATGGTAGAATGTTTTGACAACAATTAGAAACGTCTGCTTCAACTCAGAATCAAGATCATCAAGCGAATCACAAAGCACCAGTTGCACTAGTTCTTGTATTTTGGACTTAATCTCGAAGCCTCTAATATAATCCTCCTAAACACATTTGCATAATCCTCTAATATATAAGCTTTTGTGTACCTTATGAGATATTCGGTGACATATGACATTTGTGATTGAAGAGAAGCGTCGATATAGAGCCTAATAGAGGATGAGATATAATCATATAATGGCTCATATGATAACCAGCGGCCACTGCTCATATTTATCGTTCAAACCATGAGTTCTGCTTCTCCTACTATGTCCACTCTTTTAGCCCAATTTAACAGCCACATCGTCCACTTTTTCCATTGAAGCGAAACAAATAAGAAAAGGATGGTGAGCAAAAACACATATGATCATATCATCACTACAACAAATAGGCATATTGTACTTTCCTTTTTTTTTTTTTTTTTATTCGTAGCTCAATGATATATGCAGAAAAAAATCAACCTATTAATCACACTAAAGTTGGGCATCTTCAATCAATCGGCCTTTGAAAATTTTCTGAACGTTCAAATCAACATGTTATTTTTGTCATCAATCGGCCGAGAAATCTCAAGTCTTTGTACAATTAGAATTTTGCTAATCTAAACTGATTCTCTTGAAGCTCTAAAAGTTTTATATTTTCAGTACAAGTAAAGCATAACTTCTTATGCTCTAAATTTTGAGATTAGAAGAGGATTACATATTGAACCTATTGTTCAGGAATACAAAATATTCCAGTAAGGAAATAGATCGTTGGCTAATGAACCACCTAATATTTTCATGTGACCCATTTTTAAACACGTTCATTATTATAATAAAGATTTTTCGTTGTCAGTATCATCACTATAACAACAACCAAAAACCAACATAGTTCGGTCACTGGCAAATAAAGAGTCGCATAGTATAACAAGGAAACTAACATGTACACAAACAATTGTGATTAGAAAAATGAGATCTACATACATAACTGATCATATAAAATTATGCACTATTATCAAACAAATTGACGAACTATTATATCCAGAAAGTAAACAATTGACTCTGATATCAATGTAAGAAATAAAGGATTAGGAATGTACCCGAATACAAAGCTAAAGCGGAAAAGACGAGTCGTTGTTTAGATCAGTGGTCGGAAAAGCAATCACAAACAGAAGGAAGGTTCACGACCTAAATTTCCCTTACTTAGTTCGCCTCGTACATAAATAGAACGAAACTCACTCGTCTCTCTAGATTGACTCTCATGTGTGTGTATTGAGTATTTTTTTTCTCTTAAGTCCAACCCTTGCTATAAAGTGATCTCACTTTATATAGCCATCCAAGACATAATCCCGAAGGATATCAGTGATCTCTATTAATCACAATTATAATGGTCATTCATGGGTATTCATGAGTATTTAACCACAAAGGTTATAACCCACAATATATTTAGTTAGTGGACGGGTTGCATCCGAGTCGAATCGGATCCATGATCCAACACTACCCTAAATTGGACAATATATTTGAACCTTGAACCTATACATTGTTAGCCACTCCTACGTCTATACCTATAATATAAATGTTGGCTATTCAATATTTCAATGATCAATGGGCAGTCAATATGTGGATTTTACGAATTCTTTTAAAGTACCACTTCATATATATAATTTCAATTGTAGTGCCACGCGAATTGTATCTTCTATATTGCTGGTAAGATTGATCGATTGGGGATCGAAAGATGATATTGGTTACCCTTTTCGTTACAATTCTAATGGCCCAAAGTATATGTTATTACTTATTAGATCTAGTCTTTCTGTTTATATCCGTACTTAAGTAGTTATCAAACATATACATTTATCCTCCCGAACGGACGAATCTAAGATATATATTTTAAAAAATAGATGATTTCTACGTAACAAAATCATATTCATTAATTGCGAACTCACTCATAATTAACTAATCTGTTTGTTTAAAAAATAAGGGTCATTGTATTTTTGTTTGTTATGATGGTAATGGTAAAAATAAACTTTTTATTTTATTTTAACATCAACTAATTTTTTTAATTAAAAATTTATATTAAAATTATTAGAATTCTATGCACTTTAATATGAAATAATTTTTAAATATATATATATATATGTGTGTGTGATATACAATGTAAATTTGTGTATTACAACCTTTATAATTTTTATGTGCTATACACACTATTAAATTTTTATTAAATTTTTTAGTGTGATACACAAACTTAATTTGTATATCATATATATTTTTTTGAAAACTTTTTATTTCATATTAAATAATATAGAATTTTAATAATTTTGATATAATTTTGTTTATCAAAAAGATTAGAACATATACAACCATTTTTATCCGCTCGGACCAACTTTCACACACCCCGGCATGTACATATGTATATTGTTGGCTCGAGGAGAACATATATGCAGTTATTGCACGATAATATATGTTGAATTAACTCAACTCTATCATGTTTACAAAAACTACCAATTTTTATCCAACATACCTAAACACATATTCACAATCTCAATCTAAACCAAAAAAAAAAAAAGTTCCAATTAACGGAAAACCAGAGAATGCATGTGCACTTTACCAACACAACTTGATTGCTCACCGGGTGATCTACTGCTTCCACATCATGACTTAAAGAACCAAAACTGGGGTCTAAAGAAAGTTTATTGTTTTTATTTACGGGAAGATTCAAAATTTCATATGCATATACGGCTGGTAAACTAGAGAATGAGCGAGCTCATCATTAAGCTTTACGTTCAAAGGTGGCATATGCTTTTGCTCTAGCATGTCATTTGCGCTGCTGCAATGTAAAATAGTCGATCAATTGGTTAGCATAAAATGAACTATATTTTAATAAATTATCAACAAAAACTTAAAACACAAAGTAACAAGCTCATGACTCACTCGTCTAAGAGGGCAACAATGTTATTTCTTGTTTGAGCTATAAGATGGAAGTTCTCGTACACCTGCCACATGAGAGAAAGTCAACCATGTTATATTTTAAAGTAACTAATGTATCAGATATGATTACAGTATTATATACGTTCGACAATAATAACTATTTTTAATAAGATACGTTGGAGGTGTTATGAGTTACAAATACACTTTCAGAGTTTCAGCAACTTTCTCAACTTTTCCTTTTAAGCTAATTTATGTATTACCCGTTTGACAGGGTAGAGATAAGATATGCTTCACCTCAAAGATTCATAAGTAAATGGGTCAATTAAAACTTGATAAACGTGTGTTTGTTTACCTTCAAAGCATTAAAATTTTCAGAAATTTGATCCAAGGCTTTGGCATTTTGTTCAAGAAGCTGGCCTAATGGACCACCAATAGCTGCAACAACAAACATTTTTTTACAAAAAAAGAAAAGAAATAATAAACTCATTTAGAAGACAAAATCCCAAATATGACATGAAATGCACCATCAAGAAGAAATATTTTATGTGAAAACATCCATGTTGATATATTTATGAACAAAGACAACATAAATCTCATTACTTGCAACGTGAATCAAAACCACATGATTCGATTGGCAAATAAAGTATGTACCAACCTGCGTAAGAGATGCCATCGTCATTGTCCATGGAGGTCGGTGATTGAGCATACGGAAGATCGTTGTCGCGATTTGTCCCTCCAGAAGATGGTTTCAACTGTTCTACAGCAACTTTTCCCTGGATATATAATAACAGAGGATGCATATTTAGTAGGGGTGGCAAAACGGGTGCGTCAGGTCAGGTTGACCTGCAATCACCTTTTTGTCTTTTCTTTATTTTATGAATAATATAATGTTATAATTATGATTTTAAAAAATATATATGTAAGTGATAGTCGAAGTTTCATATAAACCCAATTAGGCGGTTTATGCGTTGCGAATACAGTTTTTGACATGTTAAGCCCATTTTAATTTAAGCTTATTCTTATTAAGTTGGCCCACTTGACAGGTTAGAGCCCGGTGAACAAATCTGAATTCACTAGTTTACCAATAAACGAATCCAAATTGGCACATCTAATAATATGAATTCCAAGTATTCAAACAATGCCATTTGGGTTAAAAGTCATTGTACTTCAAGGATGCAAGAAAATTTCTTGCTTCTCTTCTTCAATGTCATGATAAACGAAAACCAAACAACCCATTTTATCAATTTTGCATCTTTTATTTACAATGTAATATGAAGAAAAGAGAACTGAAACACAAAGAAGAATTCTTGAAACTAAATAAGCTTACACATCATAGAAAGAAAGGTATATGAAATGAAATGTTCTAAAGCATACTTTTTTGTCTTTGTGCTTCCTTGATGAATTCCTATCGTCTTTCCTTCGCTTTCCATCTTCCTTTTTCTGCAAAGTAATCCAAGACACAAATCAGAATCGAACTTTTATGACATTGGGGGTAATTGGATGTGCATCTGAAGTGATTATTGCAGCTTAAAGAATGAAAAATTAACTATTTAACGCTAGATAAATTATATCATTTATCTCAAAAATCAGTTGAAACGAGCTTCCGATCATCCCCATCGTACTATCCAAGATAATCCACAACGTTCAGTATTTGGCACATGTTTTGAAGAACTGTGTTGATTAAATTTTTCAAGAATACATTTTTTTAACCTTTAAAGTTTGGACCAACTTTATTAAAAAGTTATTCCGGTGGAGAATAGATAGACTCTGTATATGTAGTACTGATACTAGTACTTGAATGTCAACAGTACATATACTAATCACAATCTATATATCTGTTATAGACGTATATAAAGCATAAATCTTATATAAATAACAACTATATACTTGTGAAACAAAACCACTTGTGTATTTATGTGACTCAAGTTAAAAGATCTTTAAACAAACAAAGTCTGGGACAAAGCACAATATTTTAAACAAAATACTCGTAGAGGACAAAATTTGGTCTTGCAGCGTAGAGGTGCCCCTGTGACCCATTTACTTATGAATGGGTCTGAATTAGGTTATAATTTATATCCCAAATGGTTCAAATGGCGTAATTAGAATTTTTTACCCAGAATGGGTATCAATCCAAAGTCACCCAAAGTACATTTTTAATGCATTGAACCTCCTATATTGCGTAATTCAAAATTTTAAATCATCATTGGTCATCATACTTAATGATACTTTTATAAATAAAAATGGACAAAAAATGCTTGAGGAATATAAAAAAAGTTTTACTGTAAAGTCAATAGGTCAACAGTAACTACAATGGGACTTAACTTCTATCATGTAATCAATGTAAAAAAACACGCAAAAAGTAAATTGGAGCTGAGAGGAATAGAGATCATACACTCATCCATCTAATACGTAGTGCCACATCCCGCACTGTTTTGTCATTCAACTGCCCTGCAATCTTCGCATAACGGACTACCGGCTTTTCTAAGGCATATCTGCAAAAAAAGAGGACATCACCTATTATTAGAATAAACACAGCTGATGTATGATGGATAATAGTTAAAAAATAACAATGAACAAGTAAAATCACCAGAAGAATGAAATTTGTTAAAGCATTTATAATAAGTTCTATAAGCACATAAACAGTTTAACAACAATATTCAAAGCATTTCAAACACCCCCTACAGCTTAGGGGTAGGTATCTATTATACATTTTTCTATATAACAAAATTATTGCATTCTTGAAATATAAATAAGGGTAATTTATTGTGAGTTTTCCATATCATAAGTTATTTTTCAATGAGATTTTACATCTTTAGGCCCCTATGAATTTTTTAAGTTTACACAACTAGCCCCTCTTTTTCACCTAAAAGCCATTAGTTGCATATAACATTTTCCCTAAAAAGTTATTGTGACACATACATAATAATAGCAATTAAGAAACTTATAGCATCATATTCACTCATGACTCAACCCAAAAACTTTACAAAATAACTCACAAAAATCTGTTAACCACATCCAAACATCCTTTTAAAAAGCAAGAACAACAACAAAAAATCATCATTCATAAAATATACATACCCAAAAAATATATAACCAAAAACAGATACCCCTCATTAAAAATAACCCTACTCAACAATCATATTAAAGTATCAAGCCCATCAATAAAATTACAAAAAGACACAAACCCACAAATACCACATAATTATAATCCAAATATTCAATATTCAACAAGCATCAATAATAATAAATTAACAAACTTTACCAACAATTTCACCCACAAACTATATACAACAATAGTTCATGCATTCAATATTCAATAACAAACAAAATTCCACATAATTATAACTCAATATTCAATATAAATTTATAACACAAAAAATTGGCTTACTCTTTAAGAAGTTGCTCAAATAAAGATTGTTCATCACGAGTCCATTTGACTGTAAGATTAATGCGGTGTAATAGAGCACGTTCAGAATGAGCCACCGCAGAATTCTCCGGCACGATGGAGCGACCACCGTTGGCGGTGGCGGTGGCAGTGTTGTTATTTCGAGTTGGGTTTGCCATCAAAATCAAGAGAAGATAGAATCTTTATCAGTAAAAAGAGTATAGAATGCACAATTGAGGAAACAAGTTGACTGCAATTAGAATGGAATAGAATAATGGACTTTTTTATATATAGGAAGAAAAAAAAAAGGAGTCAAAAGAGAGTATAATGGGGATACCGGGAAAAATTAAGGAGAAAAATGGGGAAGAAAAACAGAAATTGTTGTGTTTAAAAATAGAGTTTTTTTCTTTCTTTCTCAAAAGTGACACATGAAATCTGTGGGGAAATTGTGGCGGTGGTGGGGTTACTTGAATCGATGCTTATTTTATGAAAAATGATGCTTATTTATGAAAAATACATTCTTGTTATAGTAACTTTTATTAATATTAATTAATTCTTATTTCCTTCTTATACATGCGCAAAAAAAAAAAAAAAAAAAAAACTAGTTAATATTAATAATTTAATTATAATTAGAATAATGAATAATGAATTTTTTATTTTTATTTTTTACCATTTTATCCTAATTTTTCTTACTAAAATAAGTAGATTATTGAAGTGCATGTTTGTGCATTTTTTCTTTGTGCTTATTTAACGCTGAGATTTTGTTTTGTACAATTATTAGAATCCTTAACATGATTACTAGGCTATAGTCGTATAATGATACATTACTTTTTAAAAATAGTTGAATAATTATTTTTATTTTTAAACATGAAAATTTAACGAAATTGAAATACGACGATGGTTTTAGTTTGCGAATTAATAAGGTAGATTTGTGATAATGTCGCTTGAATTCATCACCGACCATGTATTCTTTCCACGTAATACTTTGAAAAGTTCATGTATTATTTATGACATCGCGAAAATGTTCATATTTAGAAGTACCTTTACTAACAAATCCACACAAAAGTTGTCATTTGTGTCTAAATTTATACATTGTGCATCGAGATTCGAAGTCCTTATTCATTATAGAAGCGGTTATATCTTCTATTCCACTTGTCTACGTAAATTGCACGTTTTAGTTGGTGTTTTATGTGTCGAAAGGGTATATATGCATGTGTAAATACACGTGTATAGAAGATATACACTTAAAAACTCTAAATTTAATAACGATTGTAAATGACTCTTCTGTACGTACATGTGATCATCATTGTTTATACGCAATTTTATGCGTATTTTCTAAAGTTACTTGATTTAAGAAAGTGTAATGCAACTAACAAGACTTGTATGATACATTTAAAAAAGTAGTAATGTGTACCGTATCGGAAACATATTATTATAATCCCATTAAGCTAGCTAGTTTACTTATCCTAAATATATTATACGGATCAGCTTCATGACGTCATGTTTTACAATCAAAATTCTATTCACTAATCACGGCAAACATTTTCTCCATATACCAAATTAACATCCATCCATCCATATCGGACTTCATCTCTAAACAAGAATCCTCTTCTTCAAACGTCATCTCTAGACAACAATCATCAATCGGCAACTTTAACTTTACGAACGTACAAATTGTGTAATTTAGGGTTTAAGCAAGGTTCTCGAGAGAGTTTTATCACAACTGACATCATTGATCAATCGATTTCAAGTTTGCAATTTTTTGATTGTGATTGCGGCTTTGAATGTTATATTATGCTTTATCTCTTGACATCTCTTTCAATAGTTATAATTGAAACTGAAACTGAAATTGAACTTCTTGGTGATAATTCCTTATCCTATATACTTATTGAAGCCAACAACTTTATATGATATATGATCTCTTATATTCATCAAATTTCAGTTTAGAAGATTTGTGTGTGCCTCTTATTTTGTTTTGAAGTAATGGAATTTAAGTTGTTGAGATTTTTCAAAGGGTGAAAAGATAGCACGACTGTAGGATGTTATACTCATCATTATGATAAATGTGTTGTTGTACAAGTTAAGCATTAGACAACGCTCACCCAAAATTAATAGAAGCTGAAGCATTGTTAATCAAGGAAGGATCTACAATTGCGTCAAAATATAGAAAATCGGTAACATAATGATCAGATGTCCCACTATCATTTGCATAATGGAACTCGTAACTACATTGATCGGCTTCAGCAGAATATGATGAATTCCCAGTTTTAAAATTTGAAAAACATATAGTCTGAACACTGAACAGGATACTAAACAAGTACTTGAGGAGCTTGCATCATCAAAGAAATTAAGCTTGGTCTGCAACAACCACCCCACAAAAGCGAGTTATTCTTTTAGGCATTGATCCATGTATGTATGTATTAAATGAGCCAATCCACATGTACTATTGGATAGACCACAACCAGTTTAATCCCCTTAGCATATGATTAGTAAATAACTTCAATAACACGTGAATGTTTGGACTTTTCTTGTATATGTATATTATTGTTTATCGATATGTTTCAATGAGCCGATCCACACGTGAATGTTTGGACTTTTCTAATAAAATTTCATGATTTTGGTTTCTCTATAGAATGACATACTAAAGCTTCTTCAGCTGATTTACAGGGCTTCTACTGCAAATCCACAAATGATTCTTGAGATCATTAAGTAAGGATCTTTAATATTTGTTTCTTGTACTTAGAGGTGTAATTTTGGTCCATTTATTTATGAATGGGCAATTCAGGTTATTTTTGTTATCTCAAATGGGTCAAATGAGTACTTAGATGTTGGTAATTTTGGTATATTTGTGAAGCTTCCATAACGTTCTATGTACAATTCATTCGGACTTATTTCAGTTAACTTTTCCAAACACTCATGGCCATCATCATCCTCGTCGTTTTATTTCAAGATTCCCCGTTTACTTGGTTGGAATTAAAAGTTTATTCTTTATGTTGCTAATTGTTTCATTAAGTGATTATTTACTAAACTATACCATGAGCTTCGTGAAGCTTTCCACTTATCTATTCTTTTATTTTTCTGAAACTTTATTGTCATATTCGATTTATTAAAATTAATTTGCAGTGCATTTGAGGCTGGTACATCTTTTCTTATTTTCTATTTCATAGTTTCAGAATAACTCCATTACCATATACCTCCACCATTTACGGAAATTAGTTATCCATAACCAAGGTTAGTATGAGATATCATGTTGTCAACACGTGTTATCCTAGTTGTGGATGTATGATGAATCTGACAAAATATTTCATGAACATGAGGTGGTGTCATTGTCCATGCTAAAATGTTTCTTTCCTCATGGGTTTTAAAGTCTTGATAGCTTGTGTTACTTATTATTGCTTACCATTCAATAGTTATGAAATCTGTCACCACCTATTTTATATAAAGACATAATCAGATCGTCAATGAAATCATCAAAGTACGGTATATTGTTCTACACTAAAAGAAGCCGAGCTTATGTTTATATGTTAGTGATTGTAGCATCTGCTTCTTTATTATGGCCACCAAGTGTTTGATTTATTTCTTAATGTTCTAAGCTTAAGTTGATAATAACATTTGACAGTCTATGAGCATTTAAGAGGCATTGTAAATTTATTCAAGTGTAAAGGTGGAAGAATAAGTTTGAAGCGAGTGTTTCGTGACGAGACATGCGGTCTTCAACCAGGCAAAGCATTATGCAAGTTATTTCTCTACTGTGAAATAATCTAAAGGAGGTATATTCATATTTGTTCTCCACATTTTTATTACTTGTGATTAACTAAATACATGACAGTCCTTTGAATACAGGTGATAGTAGACAAAGGAGGTAGACAAAGGAGAAACATAATTGGTAATTTTTCAAGCTAAGCTGCAGAAATGCACGTGGATAAACAAGGGCTTGGGTTCCAGTTACCAGAATTATTACGATATAAATATGTATATATCATATTTGTGTGTAACAATAGAAATTTTGACATTTTAGGATGGAGGAAATAAGCGTTTATATTATTGGCACGGGTTTAAGGTATATTCAAACACATGTCGTTGAATACAAGTCAAAAGACCCAGAAGGATGTGACCCATAAAACTAACAGTTGTTTTTTTTTCCTTTGCAGCAACGAGGGGTGTCTAAAGCCGCTGTACTCTATGGAAGCTCTTTCACATTCATGATGACAAACAATGTGTGTCTCATTATGGAGATTGTGAAAAGGTAGTTCTTTTATCTACTAAAGTGGAAACTTTTAAATGAAATGTATTTTCATTTCATTAGATCGTATTGTGATTTATCATCCTGACATTTTGATTCTTTTTTCCTTTCTTTAATATTATAAACCATCAATAATTTAAGGAATTGACCTTAAAATATTAATTGTGTTTGGTAACAGAATGTGGGAGGTAATACTCGTTTGAATACAATTTAATATGTCTTTTAGCCCATTTGACCTTAATCATATTTCGATAATTATTACGTTTGTCCTTACTGCAAGTGCCTTTATCCTCGGACTTCTTACATCATAAGGGAACTAATATATGAAATGTGGTTGTAGAGCCAGCTTTTGGTGGGACATAGTTGATACATCTACAGTTATTTTTCATCCATCACTGTAATCAACGATCATCTTCCTCATCAATGATTATCTCCATGAATTATCAAGGAATCACACGTATTTTTATCTTCCTTATTCATTTGTTAATTTTGATTTTCAAATAAACTTTTTTTTTTCTTGATTTTTGCTACAGATGGTTGTGTTTAGCTTCAACCGTTATGTGAACAAATGGGTCAAAACCGTAGCTAGAATCGTTGGTCTTCAACAGTTGTCACAAAGCTGCTTGTCGAACTTTTTTTTCTAATTAGGTATGATTCTTTTGATTTCTAATTTGAATGTAAAGGTCAAATCTCTATATGCTCCATATATGTGAAATAAGTATTTTGTTAAGTTTTTGGATCCAACTTTTGTAGGTTTTGAAATTATTGACAATTGATGTATATGTGTTCTTATGAAGGTTGGTCATGATTTACAGAAGGAGATAACGGAAATGCTTCCATTAGTTTTAGCTGGATACCATACAAGGTACAATTCACTAGATATATCTTTAACAAGTTTATGGGTTTATGGTTTGTTTTAATCTTTTATGATTTTGATGATTTATTTGGTAAATGATTTCAGGGTTATTAGTTGGTATTGTGAAACAAGCAATTGAAATTGGTACAAATGATTTTATGATTAATTGGTCGTATTATGAAATATTTCTTTCCTTTGGGGATTCCATGTATGCCAACCCATGGGTCATGGTTTACACTAATGCTCTGTGCTCTGTTATTAAGAGCAATATATATTTGCTTTTTAGAATATCAAATGATGCATAAGATTATTGGAGTGAGTAATCTCATTTGTGAACGATTTATGATAGTCCGATGATATTTATAAATAGAAGGTACATAAACTTAATATGTGGGGGAAGATGTTGATGTGTGTGTGTATATATCTGTCTGTATTTTCGTATGTAGGTAGATTGTTCAATCTCAGACTTTACTGATCACCAACTATTTGATAAAATTACCCAACGAAAGTAATGTTTTTTTCAAAATAAGCTTACATATGTGTATGTATATTTACTTTTCAAGATCTGAAAGTGTTATACTCTAATAAATTAGATTATATTTTGATTCTAAATAGCGTTGTAGACTTGTAGCAATTCTCATATGATGCAAATTTGTATGTGATTCCTAAACAGAACCTTGAATCCACATTAACAAAACTTTTATGTTAATTACAATGGTCTGAATTGGTTTTTGTCTACGAGTTTTTACATTTAGCTGTTTGGTTTTTGTTTGTTGATAATATAATTTGTTTACAGTATTTCCGGTATTGTTTTCATGAAAAGCTTCTCGATGTTAATATTTTTCAGTTAGGGAATATTAATTGGGCCAGAGCCGGCCCTAGGCAGGTGGGCGACGACCCAGAGTATCACACAATTAGGAGCATCAAAATTTTCGGTCATGCTTTTATATACTATGTTCATTTTTG
Source organism: Logfia minima (assembly GCA_963921325.1). Classification (NCBI taxonomy): domain Eukaryota; kingdom Viridiplantae; phylum Streptophyta; class Magnoliopsida; order Asterales; family Asteraceae; genus Logfia; species Logfia minima. The sequence continues at coordinate 5,954,811 of OY992775.1, read as the reverse complement.
AGCGATTTAGTTTAATTAATTGATGTGTATGGCGAAAAAGTGTAGTTTTTACTTAATTAAAGCTAATTATTGAGATACCATTAAAGAATGAACTTAGCTCTATAAGAAAAAAAAAATATAAGTCAATGCGAGAAAGATGACACTTGCTTATCATAATATGTCCCTATTATTAAAAATATTTTATTTTTATCCTTTGTGGACCTATATTTCCTTTTAAGCACATACTATTGATAAAATTTCACTTTAACCCTTCAACACTAAGAGTCGACTTTTTGACAACATATAAAGATCGTAGTATGATATACTAAAAGTACACAATTATATTATACTTCAATAAGATATTAAAGTATACATAAGATATTTATTTTAATATTGAGTCCAAATTTTTTAATTAAAAAATGAATATTTTAACTACAAATAGGATCCAAGACGAAATAATGAAATAGTACACTATATATCTTTCAATAATAATATTCTAGATATTAATAAGTATAACTACCTTTAAAAAAGTTACAACTTTTAGTGCCAAAATGTAACGTCATAATTGTAGTAATCTCTTTAATGAAAACTGGTTTATGTAAACACAAGCATAATCATTAAAACTAATGTTTTTCTTATAACTAATTATTCATATTTAAGGACTTATGTTTCAGTTATGGCACAAGACCTTCGAAGTCAATGAAATTGTCCTCCTCCAAATAATCGGTCTGGACACGCTAAAAAAACTTACGCAAAAACAAAAACACAATCGAAAAAGTTACGTATACAAAATATGATAGGAGCATTTTCTTTCAACTCGTCAGGTGCAGCAGAAAACTCAGGACCAGCATGTCCCTGTATTTGGGTGAATATCCATGAGTTGATGAAAAGTGTTTTATATAGTGTTTGACTTTCATCTTACGATTGTTAGCGACTGTGGCTTCTACCAATAGCAAGATAGGTACATACGAGAATAGAACTGACTATATATAAATGGTGTTTTTATGGTATTCTCTGAAATGTAACAGATCATCCGGATCAATGAGAGACATGTATAATAGATCCCTTTTCTATCTCTTTTTTCAACAACGGCATGGTTATAGATTTATGTTGTCTATAAAGTAGAGATTATAGATCACCAGTTCACCACTGAGGCACTGATTGTACAAAGATCATACAAGTTACAGATTGTGCACCATTTCCTTTATAGTCCTATTAAAGTGAGCCAATTCAGTTGTTTCACCATTTCATTGGGCCTATTGAAGTGGCCTTGATGTGGACTAATGTTTCTAACGAACAACGTAGTTATAATCTACTTAACTTCAGTCTAAATCTTACACCAATTGGGCCGAGTTGAACCGCGACCAAATAAGTGATTAGAGGTGAGCAAAAATAGGTTTGAGCCCAATCCGAATTGGTTGGGTCAACTCCGATCAAAACCGGTTGAACTCAAACCTGTTCGGTTTGAAACCAGCTTAGTTCGGAAAAAGTCCAAATGAGGTCGAATCGGTTTTGAACCAATTTAAATCACATTTGTCATTTATTTTTCTATTTCATCTTTCTCTTTCTTTATGATATCATGCGTAAAGATTTGTCTATAAGAATTTTGTGAACATAGTATTTCTCTAACCGAGGCAACTTAGTTAGTGTGTTTTTGCTAATGTAATAATTTTATAATTTAATAAATTTAGAATTATTAGTTTCTTATATATTTACCCTAACACTCTGTTCCAGAGTTTTAATTGGAAAGAAAATAAAAGGAGGAATAAAATAAAATTATAGGAAAGAAAAGAAAAGAAGTGATTCTAATTTTAATTTTGGTGTTCCCTAGTTGAGAGGAAGAGAATAGAAAGTAAACTAAAAATGTGTTCCTGAGTTCAAGGGAAATGGAAGGAAAAACAACAATTTACAATTTTACCCTTATCTATAAACAAAACCATGTTTAAGCTTTACTGCATATTAATTTTAATGTACCAGATATACCTATGCAAGCCTTATTGCATATTGACTTGATTCTTTGGTTTCATCAAATAGTTTAATTAAATGGAACATATATAACTGCTGGCATTTCAACTAATTACATACTGCATGCAAGTATTATGTACAAATATAGCTCTAGGTAGAAAATATTAGAGAACTTTCAACACCAAATATTATGTCACAACACCTTTTGCTTTTTGAGGACATGTTTCCATACGGATCCAGCACATCCATTATAGCATAAAAACTAAAACCACCAAGCTTCTACTACTTAAACACAGTAACCTAAATCAAAGTTTTTACACAGCAACAAAGTTTTAACGCAACAAGAAAGTTCTAAATTAGCAGTGAAAAAGCAGCTTACATGCTGATGAAAATAAAATATTCAATACCAAACGACCTGACCCAACAAACGAACCAAATGCCCGATCAAATCATTAAGTTCCACCCATCATTTTCTTGAGTACGTGCACTTGAAGCGGAGGAGGACTACTGAATAATACTCTTGCATGTTTTGGATTATCAGCTAGAAAAACAAAAACACTTGCTATGTCATCAGAATCCAAACCCATAGGCTCCAATTCTTGAAAGATTTCATCCCCTGTGTACTCACGTTGATAAGATCTTTTAAGTATCATAGTTGTTTCTTGTAAAACTAAATTACCTTCCCTAATAGCATGAGCCACCTCTTGAACACCACTCAAAATCTTTGAATCACTTTCTGCCTCTTCTTGAATTTTTCTTTTTCTAGGTTTGCATTTTTTTACATTTGTAGGCTGCTCCATGGGAGAAACCTCCTTCACATCATCATCATTGCTCAAGTCATCTAAGTTAACTTCTTTTGAAGCTACTAATCATCAATTTCTTCAATCATTTATACTTTTATGTTGTCATTATTGTTCAATCGGGCATTCTTTTCCTTAGCAGTTTTAGCAGCAGCACCCGATGCTCGATCTTTAGCAAACAGTTGTAGCAAGTCATCATAATTAGAAATTTGTCTCGTCTTCCATTCTGTAGCTTCAGGCTTTGCCTAGTATGATAAACGAATTCATTATCCTAAACGGTATTGAAAGTATATAAATAAGTAAAGCTAACATATAAAAGATATTGTATGTTTACACTCACATTTATCAAGTCTTGCCATACTTCACTTTCCGCTTCTATTAATTGAGTCTGTGCATTCCACGAAAACCCACTCAAAGAAGTTCCCCGGAACACATCATAACATTGAGCAAAGTGTGTTTTTAGAGTCTTCATCCGATTCTTCAAATGAGATTTGCTACATTCTATATTAAGGTTTGTAGTCAACTCTTTTACCATATTAGAATAGGCTTGAGTTGTGAATGTTCCACCAACTAGATTACCCGCCTCTTGTTGCGTGAGCATTGCTTGAATGAACGTTGAATCCATTCGAGCTGTCCAAACTAATTGCTCCCTCTTTATAGTATTCCCATCGTTTACCTTGTTAGTCATTATTAACTACTACATACAATATTAAAACAATAAGATAGATGCAGTAATACATGTGAAAAATATAAAAAGCTAAATAAGATATATGTAGTCATTTATGTAAAAGTATAAAAAAGCTACACCTACTAAATAATGTAAACAAATTTAAATTCAATCATCATCAAAATGTCATACATAGGTATTATTATATAGTGTTATTCAACTACTTTGACATATCAATTTTATCGTCTGGATGCAACAAATAATCAGCCCACATTTCAGCTGCAATTGAATTTCGTAGTTGCTCTCTACTCGTGCTACTAGTAGTTGTGCTTGTTGGATTATGGTGTTATTCATTTGACTCTAACAACTCTTTTACCACCTAAGCTTCAATTTCTTTGTCTCGATCTTCCTCAATTAAGTAGTTGTGTAAAATACAACAAGCCATAAAGATAGAGGATTGTGTTTCACAAGAGTATTCTGGCTCGGATGAACTTCTTATGATAGGGAACCTTCTTTTAAGTACACCAAATGCTCGTTCAATAGCATTTCTTAATGATGCATGACGAAGGTTAAACAGTTCTTTTTCATTCACAGGTGAACAAGTCGAGTACTCCTTTAAGTGATATCTAACACCTCTGTATGGCGTCATTAATGTACTCGTATGTGGAAGACCCGCATCAACTAAACAATATCTACCTATAAACAAAGTATAATTATCATAATAATATAAAACTATGCACGACGCTAGATTTGGATTAAAAAATTACCCGAGGGAATGACTAGCTTATCTTCTCTAGTGAGTGCGTTTTTTATAATTCGTGAGTCGGACGCAGTTCCCTCCCAACCCGACAAAACATATGTGAACTTCAAGTCAAACGTGCAAGCTGCTAAAACATTAATGGTTGGGTATCCCTTACGACCTCGATATCTCGGGGCATCTTTATTATGTACCTTCACTCGAACATGAGTTCCATCAATCGCTCCAATACAATTCTTGAAGAAAGGGTAAAATCTATGTTTTTCTTGAATTTCTTTAGGAACAACATCACCAGTGGGTTGTTTAAGATAATCTCCTTCTATTGATATAATTGCTTTCAAAACTCTGTGAAAGCACCTACTAACCGTTGATTCAGAGCAACGATAAATCCAAGAGGTGAAACGTACACTTATATCATTTCCTACAATATGTAAAAATCTAGCAACGTGTTCCTCAACGGACATACGTTGAGTTGGTCGAAGTCCACCATCACGCTCTAAGATTTTGCATAATTTTTTAAAGGCTTGAGCGTTCATGCGAATATGATCACGAGATTTTTCGCTAATTGAGAGGTTGTGCAATATCTCTTCTCGTACATATCGTTGATGTAAGAGCTCATCTTTGGTCGGTAAACTAAGACGATTTGTAAATCTACGACGAATAATAAAACCAAGCAATAGACAAATCAATTGAACTGATGCCAATTGTCGAGCTCAAACAACACGACGTGTAGTGAGTATCCTCTCAATCGTAAGGTTATCCATTGAACTTATATTCTCTGTGGAAAAGTTTATATATTAGTAGATATATCTCACATAACCAACAAATTAGTTCTATACAATTATTTTGATATGATACTTATTGAGTTTCACAAAGTTTCGTCTATTCCAACTAAGTTATGCTCAATCAAAAAGATACTAAAACTCACTGTCTGCACTCTGTTTTCCCAACAACAAAACTAAAAACTAATTATGGTTTTATGTGTGTATATTTTAGATCATCACAATATCACTGGTCCTATTTGTTATTTTGGATAATTTAATGACTCATTCTCTTTTCATGACAAAGCATTACAACTTAATAACACATACTTTTTCTACAATCTGCAAGTGACAGAACATACAATTTATGGGGCATGTACCTTGAATAAATAGCTTTTTATAGTTAGCCTTGGTTAAGACATGGATCACACTAACATTACTAAACTTGGTTACACAAATGTTTATACTTAAATGTATACAAAGAATACAACATCAATACATCTATCTGTATATGTATGTACGCATAGTTGCATAAATATCACAATAAAGAAATAGTAAAAACATATTGACAACAAAATCACCATTTAATAAGAACTTTATCTAAAAAGATAAATATATCGTGATGAGATTTATATGAAGTGTAGTCATCATTATACATTCATAACCAATTACGTAACAACTAACAAGCATGCATTAGAAACAAATGATCAAAAGTACAATCATCCATTAGAAACAAGTAAACAGAAAGTTTCGATCTTACCAGGTCAAAAGTCGCAGGTCGGCAGACAGAGGGTGATTGGGCATAACCAGAAACTGTGAATATAAAAAGGATACCAATTTGCAGTCATGTGATTGAGGGTGTACGTGGGGATGAATATATAGGATTGGTATTGGTATTAGTTTGTATATTAGGTTAAGGGTATTTTAGTAAACAATGATGAAGAAGAGACGTGCATAATTTTGTGCTATCCAAATCCATCCAATTTGGGAGGAAAATAAGGAAATGAAAAATGATAGAATTTTCCCTTCAGTTTCTTTTCTCTTTTATAAAAAACTCTGAAACACCATTTTTTTAATATAATTCTTCATCTTCTTTTCAAATCCTTCCCTTTCTCTCTAAAATTAAACTCTGAAAGAGGGTGTAAAAGCAAACTCACACCACCAATTTCAATCTACATTTTGTGTTGAAATAATACTTGATAGCATCTGGTTTACCGCTATACTGTTAGTTTGTTGATGATAATTTCGAAATTAACCTTAAACCGTTACACTATAAGTTGGTATACAAATTAAACTTAAAGAATAGAATTGGTAGGTGTGACATCGTTTGTTTGCATTGTAAAAATGTCACGTATTAATGTATATCATATAATATAATCGATTGTAAGTATATTATTTTCCATTTCAATGTTAGCATTTGAATAAATAGTTACTACCTTTGATCTAAAGTAGTAACTACGTAATTTTGATCAAAATATGTTGTCAGTATGTTTAATGCAAAAGTTTTATGTTTTATAATTCTAAAATTATAAAGAGAAAAGATGAAGTATTAAAAATAAATAATACGGAGTGATAATATTTTTATTTTATAATATAATATAATAATAAATAATAATAATAAATAATGATAATATGACAGTCTAATAATTTTTGTACGATGAAAATATTATAAAAATTACATTACATTACAAATTATTATAAACGGTTTGTTCTTACACAAATACTCCGTAATTCATAAATAAATAAAATATGGAAAACGTTGAATATAGAAGATCCCACATCAACCAATAAAAACACGAAAATTGATGTGCAAATTCACCATTTGAGCGCGTGACTTTGACCGTTCTCTCTCTTCTCCACCCTCCTTCTTCCCATGGCGAATAACAATTCGCAACAAACAGGTTTCAACTAACTTTTTATTTCATCTAAATCTCTATATATTTCCTTGATCTACTTATTTAATTTTTTTTTATAATTGTCGAGCATATTATGAGAGATTGTTTATTTTGTGTTGTGGATCATTTTAGATTGTATAGTTTTGTGATCATATTTAATTTGTTAATTATTTATATAAACTTTAGATTAGATCAAATGTTTGTCTGTCAACTTTGACAAGAATTAAATCTATCTTTTTCGATTAGAGCTGCAAACGAGTCAAACGTTTATGGAGTAGCTCGAATTATATATGGAGCCGAGATCGTGATTAAGAACTTGACTATATATGTAGTTTGAAAATTGAAATTTGCAATTGTTGAATTATTATATTGTTAGTCTTTCCACAAGGTTTATGAGTTGTGATCATGTTTTAATTTGATTAGTTTTATATATACTTTTGAAATGAGTTTTGGCTTTTTGCTATTAAAGTTGATTGGTACATAGTTTCGAATTTAGTTTGTTAATTGGAAATTATCTTTACTTAAATATTAGATCTACTTGAGTCGAGCTCGAGCCATCTTGAAATTTTTTTTGAGCCAAACTCAAGGCCTGCCGAGCTTGATATGGACTCGCGTTTGCACCCCTAGTTTCACCCAACCCCGTAATAAACCATAACGGTAAAGGCATTACTGACCTGTAGTTTGAGCTTATCAACTTATGAGCTGAATAAGCTTTTTCAAATAATCATCTCCACTATGGCCCTCTAAACATCAGCTAGTTAAGCACAAATTAGTTGTTACGTCAGTAGTTGTTTGGCTACTGATTGTACTGATTGGCTTATTGCATTTAGATAACGCAATAAGCTGTGTAAATAAACTAACCAAATAGGCAAATGCCTCTTTTAGTTTTATTTTAATATTGATGTTTAGAATTTAAATTTTGTGATTTAGGTAGTAGTCCACCTCCAAAACCATGGGAACAAGCTGGATCATCATCTGGACCTGCTCCTTTTAAACCATCATCTCCTGGTAGCACAAGTGATGTAGTCGAGGCTTCTGGGACTGCCAGACCAGGTGAAATTGTGACCACAAACGAGTCATCGGCAATGAACACAAATGCACTTGGGAGGCCTGTACCCGCTAGACCATGGATGCAGCAAAATACTTATGGCAGTACATACGGAGGTATTGTGGTTCTTACTTCTAAAATCCTTGCATTTATGTTTTACGATGAACGGTTTGTATTTATGAGATCATGTCCTTTAGTATAAAACTCCCTTTGTCGCATCAAATTTGTGATGTTTGAACAATTTTCTTCCAATGAATCAAACCATTATAGTTCAGTCAAAAAGATGCTCTAAAGGCATATGTATTGTGCTAATCGTTTAAGTATCACATAAGAGGTGGCAATTGCAACTCATTTACTTATGAATGATTTGCTTCGGGTTAAGTTAGGAAATTAAAAACATTAGCTTAAAAGGAAATGGGTCAAAAGTGACCCAAAGTCTATTAATGCATAAAACTTTATCATGATTGAGACACCATTATCTACAAATAATCTTGGGGGAAAAAGCGTTTCAGGCCAATCCAGTGTGACCTGTACCAAATATTCCTATTTAAACCTGACCTGTTTTGACTTGTTACCCAACCCAAATGACCCTTCCATTTTAGCATTTATATTATTATCTGGTGAATCTTTTAGATACCTCTCAATTATGACAAAGAAATGAACCTCATGGACTCAATCTATATAATTAGCTCTCCGGAATTATGACAATGGACTAGTTAAACTTATGTCAAATCCCTTGTTAAATGATTTAAATCCCCTGTTTCCATCTGATTGGTTGATAAGTAAGGATTCAAATTGGCTCAAAAGCAACAAGTACATTGTTAGTGGTTTAAGAGCAAGATTGTCGTAATTTCCTATTGCTGGTGTGCCGGGATACTTATATTCAATTGTTGTGTTCTTCCACAAATATACCAACTTGCATGAAGTTTTAAAATTTGTATATATTTGTTCATTAAATGTGTCAGGTGCAGGTTATGGTGGGGGTTTAAATTATAATGCGGGATATGGGGCAGGAACTTATGGTTCTTATGGTGGATTAGGGGGAACAGGATCCTATAACACCGGCTTATATGGAAGCAATATGTATGGAGGAGGTTATGGTGGCATTTATGGTAGTAGTGGTGGCGGCATGTATGGTGGAATGTATAATAATAGTCTTGGAGGCCCGATGGGTGGTCCATATGGTGATCAGGATCCAAATAATCCATTTGGTGCTCCTCCATCTCCTCCTGGATTTTGGATGTCTCTGATGCGAGTGGTAAGTAAGAAATTTTGTATGTTAGTTGTTTTGTCATGATATTGCATACACTATGAATGGTCAAATCTGTGCTATAAGCGTACCAAAGTGTGACACATAAGGTTATGATGCTTTTACTTGCGTTGCTGCTATAATGTCCAATTTTTGACAGAAAAAGTTAGATGAATATCGTTTCTCTGTCTCCAGCAGCCAGAATGTTTAAAGTTTTTCCCCACCCTTGTTCCCATTTTTATTCTCTTACTTTCTAGAATTCTAGCTGACTTATAGGTGGTAAAGTGGCGTGTTATATGTTTTAGACTTTTAAGGGTTCAGCCTTATCTTTTTTATACATATAGAGGTGTCAAAATGGGTAAGTTGGATAATGGGTGAAAACAGGCAGTTCTTTAATACTTGTAGAATCGGGTATGGTCTGGCTGACTGGAAAATGTCTTTGTCAATTTTTTAAAAAGTTTTTTTCATAATACATGTAATTCGTATAATTACGGAAAGTAAGAAACTAGGGTATCAAAAGAATGATCTACTATTTTTGAATAACATGATGTAGGCATTTTAGTCACTTTAGGCAACTTTCGGCCCAATTGAATACATAATCTAACCAAATCGACCCATATTTAGGTAAATGGTCTGAAGTTATCACCACGGAGACTAGATTCTGTTTGAAGTCGAATCAGTGTCCTGCATAGTTTATAACAATCTTCTTTCATATCGTTGAAAGAGAAAATTAAATGAATTAAGTAATACAAGAACTTTCTAATGTTTTGGCTTTACTTACAAGTGAATAATTTTGGGTGCATGATTTCAGATGCATGGAGTTGTAACTTTCTTTGGCCGAGTGGCGATGCTCATCGACCAGAACACTCAAGCATTTCATATGTTCATGTCCGCTCTTCTTCAGGTATTTAATTATATTATGTTTCATCTCATTGTATAATGCTATCATATTATCAAAGATTCAGTAGCCTAAGGATCTATACTATTTGCAGTTATTTGATCGCTCAGGAATGTTATACGGAGAGCTGGCTAGATTTGTGTTTCGACTTCTTGGTATTAGAACCAGCAGAGGACCTAACAAGATCCAACACTCTGGAGCTAATGGACCATATGGTCCTCAGAATTACATCGAGCCACCAAAGAGTACACCCACCAATTCCTGGGATGGTGTATGGGGAAATAATTAAACACTTCAAAACAAATATGGAATGTGAGCTAATCTAGATAGATAAAATTTTTTCCTTTCTTATTTTTGCTGTCTTTTGAAGTTTGTGATATTTAGTCATATTTTCTAAAATATGAGTCTCTTGAATGTAACGCATAATTGTATGCGATGATCAATGCATAGTTGATACTGATATATGTTATAAAACAAAGGTCAGAGTAATGTTATAGACGCAAAAAAATAGTCTGGTCGTCATACGCTCTTTATGACTGTGCTAAAAGTAATGTTACAGTTTGTAGTTACATTTCAATTCCTTTAGTCATATATGGGTTCATATGCGTTATGAGATTTTACGTTCGTGTACGCTCTGTGTCAATCGTAATTCACAAGGAACCCACAACCTAGTCTGCGAAAGATCTATTTAATATGTATATCGCTTAATTTGGCCACTGCATTTATTTATTTTATCAACGCTGCATTTAATGATCTTGTTCGTTTTGCCCCTAAGCCACAACCTCAGGCTCATAGGTTTTTTCCAAAATGTGTCACCATAGTTGGAAATGTTACTCAATAGTCAATATATATACCCAACATTATCCCTTTTTAGCATGTTTGTGAGAGGAAATATTCCACATTTTGATATGTTGCAGATGGTTATACTTCACATTCATTATAAGACATTTGAAGTATTTGATAGCTACAAGATCTTTTAACTATATTGGTAACTTATATCTAAACTTTTCCTTAAAGTATGTGTAATCCCAAAAATTATATCATTGCTAATCAAGCAACTAAAAGTAACAACAGCTGAGTGTTTAGTTACCAAAAGCAATCAACGGAACTCTTGTATCTTAATTTGATACGAAATAACAATCATGACGGTTTTGATTTCAAGCCATCTATGAAAATGAAAATAAACTTAAATTTCCCGAAACTGTTTAAAAAAGAACTATTAAGCAATGACGAAAATTCATCCTAAAAGACCAACATGCATAAAGATTAAAACTTATAGTTTTGAGATCTAGACAACAAGCGAACGCTAATATTTAAGTTATACACCAAACAGACTTTATTGTCTTGAAACTGATTACATTCCTAAGTACGGTGCACAACAATGGAATAGAACCAATTTAATCGCTACTTCCATTTTTACCTTCATCCTCAGCTTCTGAAGGTTTTAAAGCTCGAATCTTCACAACAACCTTCTTGTAAGATGGGTCAGACCCGACCCGTGAGTCAAAAACACAATGAGCATGTCCCTCTCTATACCCATGTCCAATAAGAACACCACAATGGCGGCATATAAGCTTAGTCTTTGAACCGTTACGACCCAAAGAAATTGGAAGGCAAGACACCTCATCAATTTGGGTGAAACGACTCAGGTCAATGGATTGGAAAGAGATGATACCTTTCTTGGTGGATTCACGATATTTGGAGGCTTTTTCAGATATCCTATTCGAGGATAACAAGTTCAACGGGTAGCCACAGGAGCCACAACTATTGAAAGTAAACAAATGCACATTCAATTAGACATCAGAATAAAGATTTAGCTCAGGTGAATCACATCTTTCTAATTTGGTTTATAATTTACTGAAACTAAAGCTAGGAAATTGAATGCATACAATCACATGTTATTGTCAAAATCCATCCATTATATCAATAGACAAAAAGGGGGCACACCTAAGCACGATCACAATTATGTATGAAATCTAAAGTTCTTAGTGAATTTCCTGATGGAAATCTACGTCTTCTATAAAACTTGATCAAAAAAATTATGCTGTAAACATGTATCGAATCCAGAATCTTCAATAAGTACTTAATATATACTATAATAACAGCCTTCAGAAATGCACTAAAACTACCCATTTATAACTTTCTATACTGCAATAAAATAGGGGATGTATGCACTATGGACTACAAAGGTCTGTGCGCACCCTGATGGGTAACTCGACAATAGGCAAGATAAGTAGCTATATCTGCCGACGGTATTACATTCACATAGCGTAAAATTCCAATAAGTGACCACATACTACATAATTTCTCAAAAAAGGATCGACTAGTACATATTCAAAAAGTAAAGTAAGCAAGACACTTGATGCTCAGATAAGAAACGTCATTCATATTCATCCAAACAAACCCTAAAACAATGTTTTTCAGATTTACCCTAATATGCCGATCAAGTGAAAGAACGTGTGTGTTTTAAAACATCAATTTGATATTCACTGACAAATAAGTTATGACCAAAATATGATACTACTTGTAGCATTTCCTATTGCTATTGATCATCCACATACCTTTTTTCTGTATAACATATGCTTCTAAGTAAGTTCTAAACATGTTTGCTATATATACACTCACACCGGATGCTCACCAAGCATGATCAACAAAATTATTTACTTTCAGATATAACTAAAAATTCGTGCATATATATAAACAGCTTGCTTATGCAAGTCATGGTAATAATGCCTAAGAAACTTAAGCTTCACTATCTATGATGGTGATCTATAAACCTGCGTATATAGTAACTAGTGGCGTATCCAAGATTCCTAAGCAGATCGAGTATGCACTATGAAAATGTTCCAAAAGATAGACTACAATTAAAACTTAATTAGTTAGTGTATTTTTTTTACACAGGAAACAAAATTAGGAGATGTATGCAGTATTGGCTACAAAGTCTGTCCCTGATGGTGACTCATTGAGAGCAACTTGGAGGATATACATATTAACATTATTACTATCCAATAAGAACTGCAGAATCTCTCAAAAAAGACGTGCATAAGTATAGATACATATAATTAGTATAGTAAGCAAAACGATTAACTGATCCTCAAGCAAAGAATATATTTAAGGGAAACAAAATTACCACTCCTAGATCCAAGAATACTTCATCTTCAGTTGAACAAACCCTACAAAACAGTCTTAGATCTACCCTTATAGTATCAATCAAGTGGATGAACGCGTGTTGTGTAACACATCAACTTCACATCAATGTGATTTCCACATCACTTACATATCTAAGATATCATTTACTATCTATATAGAATACTCATGAAGCGTTTTCTAGTAGTTCTACCGCGTATTTATATACCTTTTTCTATATTTATACGCCTTAATTATAAGTTCTATACATCTTCATTTTCTTTTTCCTTCTCTACGAAACACACACACATAGCTAGGATCTTTCATAAACATGTTTAGTAAAAGTAGTCTCATATACAAGCCAAAATGTATACATAAAAACAGCTTAATCGAGTTGCTAGTCATGGAAATGACTTGAATTTTTCTTATAAACAAACAATAAATTAAATTCACACATATGTAACACAAAAAATTGCAAAAACAACAACCAAATACATCATAAAGCGACACAAACACACACACAAAGAAATTAACCAAATAAAAGGGTATGAAACTGAATAAAAAGTGAATCGATTTACGATCAATTTGACACCAATTTGATTACCTGTAAGAGACATCAGCTTGGGACATGTTTTAATACTAAAATAATGTAGTAGCTCTTCATATGATCAAGTATGTAATATAATAAGTGAATATATATTAAATTTAGGGTTTGTAAATGTAACGCTTATTGCCAGGTGGAAACCAATCACAGATGGGATTTGAGCCTGCTGACGACAGCTACTGTTTACTTGTTCCAGATGATCTCTCTTTTTTCTTGCTGAATTTCGGTAAAAAAGTTACGAATTTACATTGATACGTAATGATGTTTGTGTGTGTGTATATGAAGGCTTTCAGAGATTAAAAAGTTGGCAAATATGGCCCTTGAGGTTTTCAATTGTGTTCTGCATCTCCCTTTAAATTTATAAACATATATGTTAAATTATTTTATGGAAAAAGCTTATTTGTTGATTTAAATAAAAGTTTTGTAAGTAAAGTTTAATAGACTGAATATTGATTTATTTCTTTTTTTTTTAAACAGAAGATAACTATTAGATCTCTCCTAATGGAAGAAGCTTCTTTCAAGTTTCTTCCGTATCACATCAGCATTTATTCATAAAGACTAAAAAAGACTAAATATTGTCAACTGAAGAAGGTTCTTCAGAAAGACTAGGCCCTACCATTTACCAATAATACATTTTACTACACACAAGAATCAAAAAAAAAATTATTTTTTTTTTATTTTCTTGCAAGAGGGCCCACAGCTTTTTCGTCTTTAGCCATCTTCATGAAGATGGAAGCAATGGAGGACGCTCTTAAGAAGGCTTGCTGCCAACCGAGGATGGTGAAGACGGAGGAAGGACGGGAGCAAGAAGCTCCCGTTGGCAATGGTCTTAAAACATTCCAAAGCAAAAGTAAGTACATGAACAAGTCAACAAAAAGTTAACACCTAACTACATGCAGATAAAAAAGCCCCGTGCTACTAGGTGTAAAATGAAACATATAGTCTAATCTAAGATATCCTACTACTTAACTACATGCAGATAAAAAGCCCCGTGCTACTAGGTGTAAAATGAAACACATAGTCTAATCGAAGATATCCTACTATTTAACCCCACCCCCCCTCTCAAATTGTTTTTCCAAAGAAAAGAAGAGAAGCGAAAACAATAATAATTACTTTCTCTTCTCAAACTTTTTTTGAGAGAGAGAATAAAAGAGAAGTGAGGATAATTATGCCAATTTTTCTCTCTAAACTTTCTTATCATAATTGGGAATAAATTAAAGAATGGAAGATTAAACAAGTTATAAAATGTCATTTTCTTCTATTTTTTTTCAACTTGAGAACACGACACGTGTAAATTTAATTTCTTTTCTTTTCAACTTAAGAATGCAAAATTGTTATTTTTTTTGTTTTTACAATCATTTTATATCTTTGTCTTTTAGTTTCTTTCAATCAAAAACTCAAGTGAGGACGATTAATATTTAAGATTATTTAGCTTTTTCTTAGTGAATGACGTTATATAGTTGTAATAACAAAATTATGTTTTATCATAAATCTCCATCATCATGGTTTAAAGAAAAGACGATAAGAGAACTAGATATTTTGATAAATAATTTTGAATTGATTATTATTTTGTTTCTACTGATTATTGAAGTTTGCAATAACCGGTGTGAAAGCTTAGAGTATGATATTTGCTGCGAAATATTAGTGTATTTTTACTAATAAGGAGTCAACATCTTAAACTTAACTCGATCAATCCTCGTTATTAAAATACACAATATATTAATTTTTTATCAACAAAATGATTCTCACAATAATATATAACTCAGCGGTTTCATGGAGTTCAACGTAAAATATATTTTAATGATGTTCTATTATATCTGATGAAAGAAATTAGATTTTTAGTCAATTAAGATAAGTGTATATGTGCATGTAATCATACGAGTTTATTTTCCTTTTAATCTATAAATAATTTGTGTGTGATTCATTGAAATTTATGATGGAATATAACGTGGTTTATTGTGTTTAATGATTAGATATTGTGTATTTTATTTTATATAAATTTAATATAGTGTGGTTCATGTCAAAAATAGATGTGTCAAATGATTAAGTATTTGAAATGGTTAATAACAGATGGCAAATAAATTACTTACCCGCATAACTAAGCATTTAAAATGGTTAAGAATAGACATGCTAAATAACTAGGCATTTGAAAGCGTTACGATCATATATGCGAAATGACTTTGAAGAAAATTAACAAGTAATTAATTAAACTAGGTGACATCGATCGTCTATATTGTTAATAGGTTGATATATATACCTTGATTTTGTTTATGTAACATATCACCTTCTAAGTTTGTTTTGTCTTTTTCAATCTTGATGCAATATTGCCTATATCTCAATAATGATCTATTATTTTAATTACACGACTTTTAAATAAAAATCGAATAGATATAATTTTAGTATATTATCACAAATTAACAAAAACAATACATTATCTAACGTGTCTATATTATACATATACTTGAATTTTAGTATATTGTTAAACAAAATTTGTCTTATTTAAGTGTAACTTGATAGACAATAGGATTGGGGTCAAAGCTCATAACTTTGAAATTACATAAGTTAATATCAACCCTCTGTTATAAAAAGAAACAAACTAATTGATGAACCCTCTATCCTAGCATCTCAAGCTGAGCATACAATGTATATCCCAGACTTTCATGTCTCAATGGGCAGCTAATGAGAATGAAACTGATTCCTGTCTTCAACCTCTTTTGCCAAATGATGAGCAGACTCGTAATGTACCAACACAAGCAAGAGGCTCGTCACAACCACCGTATAATATGAACAATGTGGATGCCTCTATCAAGTCTCCTATAACATCAAGTGGGTCAGGTTAGTGTGACATATAATGTTTCATCTAAAAATACATATTGTCTATGTTTGGAAATTGAGAATATATAAGTTAGCACTTTCAAATGTTTATGTCTTACTAGTTGTCGACTTAAACTGTTATAGGTGTTAATACGAGCGATACTACTTGTAAAAAGGTTCGAGGACTTAAACTGTTATAGGTGTTAATACGAGCGATACTACTTGTAAAAAGGTTCGAGGACCAACATTAGGTTATCAAGGAATAAAAAAGGTCAAGGTATTTTTGAATGAACACAAGCAGCCTATTGGGGAATCAAGTACGGATGTTGCAAACATACTTTGAGACATTACAAGGTGTAGGGCTTGTGATCCTCTTGATGTTGTTTCTGAAACTTAATGTCGGGACTTAATGCCGGATACAAATCTTGATACAATGTGGAAGGAAGTTCAACTATCATATGTTCTTCGAATTATTTTGTTATAAGTAGTCAAATATTATATACTTTTTTTTTTATTTCAAATACTATTAGAAGATTATATATGAACTACTATAGAACTTTGATGAATAGGTATATTTTATGTTTGTAAATGAAAGTAACTTTGTAATATACTTGTAGCATAAGACGGATGCTTTGGAATCTTTTAAAGAAAAATGTTTTAAGCTAATTGGAAGTCACTAGAAAAAAATGGAAAAGCATAGTAAAGAGCGACTACTTTACTCCAAACAAGGATGATCTAGAAAAACTAATGGCTACTCCTGGAGATAGTCATATAGATTATACTCAGTGGCCATTCTTGGTGAATTATTGGCAGAGTGAAAAAGTTAAGGTATGACTAAGTTCATTTTATATAAGTTAACTACTCATGCAACTCGTAAACACGTTTGGTCCAACTATGTCTATCGTCCAATGGTTTTTACACTCAATATATATTAAATTTGAGATTTATCTAATTAATTTGTTTAAGTTTATTCATTTAGGCTCAAGCCTAGAGAAATTCCTAAAATCGCAAGCAATTGAGTACCCACCTAGGAGTAGAAGGACATCACATGCAAACATCCGAGAAGAGACATAAGTTAAAGACGTATAGCTTGATTTCAGTCATTTTTTCATGCATTAATCATTCCTCATAGTAACAAAAATGGTGTCATATTTTGTATTTAGATGAAAGCTAAAAAGGAGGATATTTCTCGTACTAACGTGTTCATTAAAACACGTATTAGGAATGATTGTACTATTCCATACAAGGATACGAGGACAATGGTTGTAAGTAGATTAATTACTTGGACATGGATAAATTTTTTTTATTGAAAGTTGGTTGTTATGAAATTTGGGTCTTATATCCAGGAAAAGATTAATGAAAGATTGAGTGAGGTACCATAAATAGAACGAACCAAAAACTTTAAAGAAAAAGTTTCCGTTGATCTTATTGGGCCTGATGGACACGGATGTGTGAAGACTTTTAGGTGCAGGACCATCACGTCGTGATGGTTTTAGGGATCAATCTTCTTCAATGAATATAGCTTATTCAAATGCAATAAAAATGATGGTTCAGTCTCAAGTGGATGGGCAATTAGAGGCTAAAGTTGCAGAGCGAGTAGTTGAATAAAGATCTTACAAAATAGATAGATAACATAAACCATTTATTAGTTCTTGATGGGTTGTTATTGTCGTCTCAATCTAATGAAAGGCGCAAATCTGGATCAAGTGTTGGACAAGTAGATTTTAATTGACATCCATAATAATTTTAATATAATAAAATAGATCCATATATATCTAATAACTTTTTTATGGATTGTAGGTTCAAACTCCTCCAAATGAACGTTGAGTTAAAAAATTTCACTGATTTTTTTATATAGTTTATAGACCTGCGATGATGGGGGTCGAATTTAATTTTTATTTGGTCGATTTCTTTATGTAGTTTATAGACCCGCTATAATACAGGACAAATTTAATTTTAATAAAATAAATAAAATATTGTGACCGATTTTTTTATATAATTTATAGACTCTTTAATTTTTAAATAAATAAAATATTTAGTCTAATTTTTTAATTAAAATAAATACATCAAATATTTAAGGGGCTAAATGCGTAATTATACGAAAGAAATTAAGATCGTTAGATCGTGAAGGAGAAAAACAATGAAGGGCTATTTTTATATTTATATTACGATTACTAGGTTATAAAACCGCGATAACGCGGGTCGAATTTAATTTTTATTTAGTCATTTTTTATATAGTTTATAGACCCGCGATAAGGCGCGACGAATTTAACTTTTATAAATGAACAAAATATTTGGTCAAGTTTTTTATACAGTTTATAGACATGCGATAACGCGTAACGAATTTAATATTTATAAATGAATAAAATATTGTGACCGATTTATTTATATAGTTTATAGACCTGTGATGATGGGGGTCGAATTTAATTTTTATTTGGTCGATTTCCTTATGTAGTTTATAGACCCGCTATAATGCGAGACAAATTTAATTTTAATAAAATAAATAAAATAGACTGTTTTTTTTAATATAATTTATAGACTGTTTTATTTTTAAATGAATAAAATATTTAGTTTAATTTTTTAATTAAAATAAATACATCAAATATTTAAGGGGCTAAATGATTAATTATACGAAAGAAATTAAGATCGTTAGATCGTGAAGGGGAAAAATAATGAAGGGTTAAAATTCCTCCATCTTATCTTCTTTTAATTATAATATATATATATATATATATAGGGATGATCCATAGGGAAGCTTCAATCTTGAGGGAAGGGGGAAGTAAATCTGGGTCGTCCGTTAACATTCTTTAGGGCGAGTTAACATTCATGAATGTTAATATTCCCGTGAAGAATGTTAATTAACATTCTATGAATGTCAGTTAACATTCATGAATGTTAATATTCCCGTGAAGAATGTTAATTAACATTCTATGAATGTCAGTTAACATTCATGAATGTTAACTCCTTATAAAGAATGTTAACAGACGGCCTAGAGTTACCCATTATCTCAAGATTATTCCTTCTCCATTGATCCCTCCCCTGTATATATAAATATATACAAAGATAAAGATGGTTATGTATATAAAGTAAAGTTATATTATTACGTGTAGAAAATAAAGCTATTAATTAATTATCAAGAAGTCATTAATGGGCCGGACACAGTATTGTTCTTGTAATATATACATGGGCCATCTCAACAATCACAAAAGCCCAAATAAAAGCCCATTTTGAACCCTAGGGTTTTTGCTATTTGAGTACACATTCATTCATTCTTCACTGCCTCCGTAAGCTCTACACCCTACAGCAGCTCATAGGAGATTAGCGATGGTAACGCTCTAAAGTTACATTATTGTTTATGAATATGTTACCATTATTTGAATTAATCATGATCTGTTGCTGAGAAATGATTGTTGATTCTATTGTTTGCGCCTCTAATCGTATATGTATTTAACTTATGTTTCATAGGGTTTTATATAGCACTCTTTGTCTGTATTGATTATCTTTTTGTGTATATATATGAACGCTATATATGTTTAAAATGATAACGAAGTTGATTATTTTTCTTTGTTATTTGATGTTCATTTTGAATATTATATAGCACTGTGTGCTTTTTATCTACTGTTTTTGTGTGGATGTGAAATTTGTAAGCTGTATACAGTAAATATGTTGTATTTGTTCAAAATATTTATGATGCAAATATATTATATTTGGATTTAGTGGATGTTTATTTTGAAGGAAATTGAGCTGGTTAGATATGCAGATGAAGCTATTTTTTGTATGTATATATTTGATGTGTTTTAAAGTGTTATTTGTTTATATTTGAAGCTACTGTCATTGATGAAATCATGATTTGAATGAGTTATTGTTATTTTGTAATATCATTTTTGTATTAGTGTTATCACTGTAAAATTAAATTTCGAGTTGTATTTCATTGCTGCCTTCGTTTTTATAATTAATTGTTTTGCAGTGTTTTGATATTGTGTTTTGAAATTTCATGAAACGGAAGTTCTTGCAACTATTGACATCACTGTTAATTTATAATTGCTTGATTTTGTATGTATTTGTGTTCTAATATTTAATTATGTAATCTGTGTTACTTTTGAAGGTGTTTGTCAAAGCCCAGAAGTCAAGATCTTACTTCAAGAGGTTTCAAGTCAAGTTCAAGAGAAGGAGAGGTGTGTGGTGTCTCTTTACTAGTTGTCGTTTGTCACTTGTTGCAAATCTGATTTAGGTTATTTCTCTTTTTATGTGTTATTTGGGTGGTTTTGTTTTAATCCCAGTTTGTAATTTTGATGCAGAGGGAAAGACTGATTACCGTGCTAGAGTGCGTTTGATTAATCAGGATAAAAACAAGTACAACACACCCAAGTACCGATATGTTGTGCGATTTGTATCCTTTTTTATATTCATTTATTCATATTGAAGTGATTGATGTTACTTGATTAAAAAAGCTTTTTATGTTTTACTACAATTATGGATACTTTTACTTAACGATGTTATTAGACCAACAAGGATATAGTTGCACAAGTCATATCAGCAACCATTGCTGGGGATATTGTTCTTGCATCAGCTTATGCTCATGAACTACCTCAATATGGTCTCAAAGTTGGGCTCACAAACTATGCTGCAGGTTTGGTTTAAAATAATGTTTTCATAATTTTTTTTATAATTTTATGTTGTAGAAATCCCTTTTGTTTAACTTTTTTCTTTTGAATGCAGCTTATTGCACTGGGCTTCTATTGGCTCGCCGAGTGTTGAAGAAGCTTGAAATGGACGAGGAGTACCAGGGAAATGTTGAGGTATGGTAACTACCAATGATATTGCGATTATTTTTGTTTCATTGTTTTGTTATGTGCAACAGTTTGTGATCGATGGATTTTTATTTACAGGCAACTGGAGAAGATTTCTCTGTTGAGCCAGCAGAAAGCAGGAGGCCATTCCGTGCTCTTCTTGATGTTGGTCTTCTTAGAACCACCACTGGAAACCGAGTTTTTGGTGCTCTAAAGGTACATAGTCACATAGATGTCTGACCTTTAACTATAATCCCGTTATTATGAGGTTGGTTAATGGTTTGAAACCCATCATTTTTGGTTTTGTGGTGGTGTTTAAACTTTTTTAATAATTAGTAATCTAGTTCCTGTATGATGAATCTCTGAGTTGATTTTTACGAGGCTGTATATTTAAAGATTGAATTTTTGGAAAATATAGCCGCGTAATGAGTTAGATTCTTTTTTGGCTCTTTTTTGTTCCTATCTTGTTTTCTATCGACTTGTTCAAGAATGACCGTTAGTGGATTAAGTGGTTTTACATCAATGATACAGGGAGCCCTAGATGGTGGACTTGACATCCCTCACAGTGAGAAGAGGTTTGCTGGTTATAGCAAGGATGGTAAGAGCCTTGATGCTGAAGTCCACCGCAAGTACATCTATGGTGGGCACGTTGCTACCTACATGAAAGTGAGTTCATTAAACGTTTGGTCATTCAGCGGTGTTTTGTTAATTTATTATGCCTTTTACTTCTATTTGTTTCGCTACCTTCGCTTATATGAAAAATGTTTTTTTGTGGGTCAAGTTTTATTTACATTGTGTTTTTATCTGATAAAAGTTTAATATTTGGTTAAGTTACATATTTAACATTTGGATCTGGTTGTAAGGTATATGGGAACAGAAAGATTTTCTTTTGGGTCAAGTGCTTAATTATTTTTATTGAATGACAGATGTTAATCGAAGATGAACCAGAGAAGTACCAGTCTCAGTTCTCTGACTACATAAAGGCTGGGGTTGAACCAGATAGCCTTGAAGAGCTTTACAAAAAGGTCCATGCTGCCATTCGTGCTGATCCCAACCCCAAGAAACCAGAGAAGAAGGCACCTAAGGAACACAAGAGGTAATATTAATTTTTCGTCTATGCCGTGTGGCGGGTAGTACTAATGTTCCAAACTCGAAATGTTGAATTGTACTTTTTTAATCTTATGTTTGTGCTTTGGATTTATTAGATACAATCTCAAGAAGCTTACCTATGACGAACGAAAACAAAAGCTTATCGAGAGGTTAAATGCATTGAACGCTGCTGCGGGAGCCAATGATGATGATTCAGACGAAGATGACGAGTGAGCAACGGTGCATGTTTTCATTTTTGTCATGTTTAGGTTCAAGAGACTTGAAGTTTGTTTTATTTTGTTTAGAAGAATCTGATACCAGTACTATCTTTAGCATCTTGAGGAATGTTAAATTTAATGTTTTGAACTTGATTTTGGTTTCTTTTGAAATGATGGTAGTATCTTGTTGAAGACTTGAAATATGGTCCTCTTCATTTATTTATGTTATAGATGTACTTGTTATTGCTGCTTCTCTCTTTATATCGATCTCAAATTTGATAGTATAAAGAATGACTGTAAACTTTCTGCATTAAAGGTATCTTGTCCTTTTATTTAAGTTGCTAATAGATTTTTTTATTACTGAGTTTATTTGTTATAGGAAATGTTATACGTGGTGTGTGTTTGGATTAGACTATGTTTTGTTGGTGTATGGAATGGAATGTTTGGAAAGTCTATTAAGTTGCTGAAATTTATGTTAAATAGGTGAGGGTGGTGTTCTACATGTCAAACTGGCGACTTGATTCGTTACTTGAATCACATATTTCAACTTGTAATTTGTTTCGTAACTCGACTTGTAAGAGTTATAACACACATATGTATATAAAATTAGACAATAACAAGTATTAACATGTCTTATGGATTCTAAATCTTCAGAGTGTACGTAATCTAAAAATTCAAAGAGTTATAACACACATATGTATATAAAATTAGACAATAACAAGTATTAACATGTCTTATGGATTCTAAATCTTCAGAGTTTACGTAATCTAAAAATTCTTAAAAATTTGAAGTGAAATTATATTGTATTTATTATATAAAATTTGAGAAACGTATTAGTTGAGCGGGTTACACAATTGAACTTGAATCCTCAATCATCAATTAACCCTCCGACCTTTTCGTTAATCACAATTTCCCGTAGTCTCTATAGTGTCTTTAAGATTTTATTAAAAATGAAACGTTACGTCCATAATATCACAAATCTTCAAAGTCTTTCCTCGTTTGAAGCTCGCCCATTATTCTAAGGAAATATTACATACAATAGAAAGGTTTTGAAAGTTTACCTCATACAATAGAAGTTTTTAAAGTTAAGCACATACAACTGAAAAAGGTTAAAGTTAGCGTATAACGAAACAATAAACCCTTTACAATTTAGGATGTGCTTGGCTTATACAAGAAGCTTAAGGTTAATAGGTTATGAGTTTATAGACTTAAAAAGTTCGATTCTAACTATGAATTCTCGAGTTTTTTTTTAGTGGAAAGGAAAAGAAGGGAAATGAAAAAATAATTAAAAGTGATTCTCGAGTTTTTTTTTTAGGATGGAAAGGAAGGGAAAGGAAAGGAAAGGAAAGGAAAGGAAATGAAAGGAAAGGAAATTAATGGGCTTTTTATTAGAAATATTTTCCGCCCAATTTTGAGCGGATTAGAAGAGAAAACAATAGTTTCCTTCCCTTTCTTTTCATTTCCTTCCGACTCGAGAATACTTGTAACCTATCATATATTACATTCCTTTCCATTCTTTTCTTTTCCATCCCATTCTTTTCCACTAAAAAAAAAACTCGAGAATACAGTGTAAATGTTCTATCTTCTTTATTCTTAAAAGTTGAAGTTTTACGTTTAGACCTTTTAAAAGATAAAGTTCTTACATAAAAAAAGTATGTAAAAAGTTAAAATGTATTTAACAAATAAACTAAAAGACCTCGTAAAAAAGCTAATCAAAACACCTCTTTAGAAAAACGAATTTATTTCACATCAACTTTATCTTGTTTCATAACTTAAAAAGGATTTCCATTACGATTAAAATTAACTTTCAATTATTGTTAAGAGGAAATCTCGAACTTAGGAATAAATAATCTCGACAAAATCAAAAGGATAATAGATGATAATAACACAAAGTAAAAGGTCTTAATACAAACAAATTCATAACCACCGAAAACGGAAATCAGAATTAGGGCTAAAAAAAGTCAAAATTGAATACTCGATTATCGTCTTCGGCGAGGATACACGGTCTCCGATTTCAGGTACATCATCTCTCTCTCTCTCTCTCTCTCTCTCTCTCTCTCTCTCTATACATATATACATAGTTGTATATGAATTCGTGTCTGTGTTTGTTAATTGTATCTATAGCATATCAGATTAGGTGTAGTTGTACTTCAATTAACTAGCTGATTTCATGCATGCTGTATGTACAATTTTGTAATTAAATATATTTCAAACTTATGTTAATTGCTGCAGTTATTTATATTTTTAATTAATTTATTTATTTTTGTTTGCTGTTTGTCTAAATGAAATAGTAATAATTCAATGCCTTTTATAAATTATATATTAAGTACACTAATTTTGATTCATTCATGTGCTATAGGAAATGGTTAATTTGTTTCTTTCTGAACCTGATTGGAGTTCGAATGAAGATGCTGATTCTGTTAAACAGAGAATATCTCTGTTGAATGACCTAGAATCTGTAGTGCGTTTATTGATTGTCAGTCAAAGTCGATCAGAGGCACGGCTTTGGCTTTGCAAAGATGTTTCGGTGATAAATACTTTATCTCGCCGGCAAAAGCGCGAGTTATTTGTGAACTTGCTGAGAACTAGCTCACAGAAGAAGAGTCTTGCAGGTCAACTTCTGCAGATGGTTTTTGAGAAACAGCCGAAAAAAGCAGGGTCTATTCTAGCTAAGAAAAGCCACATGCTTGAGGATTTCTTTAGAGGTAATATGGCTGGATTTGCACTTTAAATTCTCTTTAGTAATATCTGAGGCAAGAATAATCATAATTCATTATGCTAATGGGCCATTAATTAATGAGATGCAAATGAATCCATGTAGTAGAATTATGTAGTTGGGCTTACAACGAGTTTGGACAAGTTAACCTTGTTAGTGTCATGAATTTGATTTGGTGCTTGAGTTGCCTTCATGATGCAAGCTCGAGCTTGACATTAGAGCTGGAATAGCTAAAAAATTTCAATAAGACGCATGTTCATTTGAACAAAAGCTCGATTCAAGTTCATGTCTGGCTCTTGAAGAGCTTGATGTAGTTCGACTTGAAAAGGCCGAGTTGAGTTCGAGCTTGAATAACTTGATTTAAGCTTGGATTATTTGCAGCAGTAATCGCATATACTATAGACTTGGGCACTTACATTTTTTTATATGGCTCGAAAAGCTTGATAGTATTTGAGTATATTTTCTTAAAGTTCGACTTGGCTTATACATTTGGAGCTTGTTTGTATTTGCGCTTGAACTTGATAAAACTTGTACTCGAATAACTCAACTAAAGCTAGACTTGTTTGCAGCCCTAGACTTGTTTACAGCCCTAGTCCCAGGTGTAGTCGACGAAGTCATCATTTTTACTGATAATTAGGTTTGTTTCTTAAAAAATGTGTAGCTCTTACTTTTTATCCAAATAATTTTTACGTATTGGAAATACATATAGGTTGCTGACCTGAATTTCATTTAACCTCTGGATTAACATTGCCAATTGATATTCATACAGGAAATTCAAGACGTATTTTGCATTGGTTTTCTAATTTTTCTGGCACTAGTGATATGGAGCATAAAATGGGGGCCAAGGCGTTATCCCAATTTGCTTTTGTGAATCGTGACATTTGTTGGGAGGAACTTGAATGGAAAGGCAAACATGGGCAGTCACCTGCCATGGTCGCAACAAAACCGCATTACTTTCTCGATCTTGATGTAGAACAAACAGTCGAGAATTTTCTTGAAAATGTGCCTGAATTTTGGTCATCTCATGAGTTCGCTGACACATTAAGAGATGGTGACATTTTGTTTATGGATACGAAATTCTTCGTGAATATGTTTGTGAGATTAATGTACAAAGAAGATATGGAGGAGATTTGGGAAGTGATTAACGAGTTTCTGACGGAAGAACCATTCTCATCATTATGTTGTCACCTTCTAATTACTCTTAACGAGAGTGAACTGCGTCATTTTCTGGATATGCTAAAAAAATTTATCGACCCGAACATTGTACCTAAAGATTTTGGTGACACATCTCATTATTTGGAGGTCATACTTCTAAGATATAGTCGTTCAGATTCAATTGATGAGCTACTTCTATTGAATGCAGTTATAAATCGAGGACGCCAACTAGTGCAACTTTTACAAGAAGACGAACACAAGGAGGAAAAGTCTCAAATCAATGATATTGCGCAAATGATTTGCACTTTGCCAGAAAATCCAAATGGATT
This sequence comes from Logfia minima, assembly GCA_963921325.1. Lineage (NCBI taxonomy): Eukaryota > Viridiplantae > Streptophyta > Magnoliopsida > Asterales > Asteraceae > Logfia > Logfia minima. The sequence continues at coordinate 5,927,951 of OY992775.1, read as the reverse complement.
AGTCCCATTAATTAAAGAATTCTCCAAGAAGAAAAACATAAATTCAATAAAGTTATTAGGGTTGCAGTCTTGGGCTCTGCATTACTTTTTATCAGACGGATATGGGCCTCCTGAGGCTTGGGAATCTTTGTTTGAAAGAAATGGAGTAAGTTTTCGCCACTCGGGCAAACATGATTTGTTACACCATAATGGTTTATCAGATGACAATGATTCAGATTCAGATTCAGATGGAAGGCTTTCTTCAAGATCAAAACGCAAGAAGAAAGGCAAACATAAAAAGAAAAGAAGAAGAAATTCCTTTCTTGATGACAGCTACAATGATGATTTTCTAGATATAGATTTCTCATATAACAGGACGGATTATCAATCCAAGGCTAGTTATTGGTTACTATCTACTGATGGATATTCTACTTCGTGGAGCAGTGTAAGTTCACTGAGACAGTTTTGTCAAATTATATTCCTTCGTATCAGTGCATATAATTGAAGGTGGCAAAACGGGTAGGGCAAAGAGTCTAATTGGGGCTGGGTTGAAACAAGTCACTTTTAGTATGGGTCGACACTTTGTTGTCCAATTTATATATACATACACACATATATATATTACTTATAAATAGCTTAACACATTAATTATGATAACAAAAAACTTTTTTATACCAATAATAATCTAAATGTTCGAATAAAAACGATATTGGAGATTGTATCCATTAAAATAGACGTTGATGTCACCTTTAATTTACTTATGTGTCTCAATAAGCAAGTCTTATCTTATTATATGATTTAAGCTATTATTTGTCAAGAGTTTTTCTCTTAATGTCCAAAGTTTTGATAGTTGAATGTTTCTCATATTTACAAATGCAGTTTAGCAATAGTTTGTACTCAGAAGAAAAATAATTGTCATTTTATGAAGTTAATGAACACAGAAATCAAGTGCTTACTTTTTTCTTGTGACAGAGATATGAATCGTACTTGTGGTGTTATTGCATCCCCATACTTGCTTCCCTGATATATCATTTCTTATCACTATGGAATTTTGCAGGTTGAATGTTTCTCATATTTACAAATGCAGTTTAGCAATAGTTTGTACGAAGAAAAATAATTGTCATTTTATGAAGTTAATGAACACAGAAATCAAGTGCTTACTTTTTTCTTGTGACAGAGATATGAATCGTACTTGTGGTGTTATTGCATCCCCATACTTGCTTCCCTGATATATCATTTCTTATCACTATGGAATTTTGCAGGTTGATTTACCAGAACATCTATCAAAGCATTGTTTTTATACTTGGATGAAGTGGGGTCTTTCTAGATGGGGAGATATAGCTTGATAAACATGGGATGGATTTATGTTCTCTTATTCAAGGTACACAACATTTTGTTGAAACTAGGATACATGATATTCATTATGGATTCCCATAAAGGTGTTTCTTGTATTCATATTATGTTGTTATGGGTGTACTGCATGCATATTAACCATTACGTACACAATGTTGCTAATCTTTGTTTACATTTGAGTATAAGGCTAAAACTTGTTCTTTATGAAAGCAATTTCCATTAAACTCTGGCTATGTCATTTAATCTTGTTAGAGGTGGATTGAGATAGATTCTGGAACCATTCATGATTTGCTGTTTGAGTTGGACCTCGTTCATTTCCCTTGCCTGTTTGAACATAGTCCTTTCACTGGCTTGTAGTTGATCCAGGTTGTGCCTTTGTTTGATCTAGGACCTATGCCAGCTAAACTACAGGTATTGATTTCAAACTTGCCTCTAAAGGGTCATGAGTAAAATTCAAATAGTTGGTATGATTGGAAAGTGGTCAAACAAGTCGAAAGTCACCTAAATTGTATTCAAAACATATAAAACCTAAATGTAAGGGGGTCCAAGTGGTAGGACGCCCTGGAAATAAAGCGTTCCAAGGAGAACCCATGAAGCTGCCCAGGGTCCGTTATACCTATGAACACCTAAAGAGAATCCATAAACCCCATAAATCAATTATTCTTTCTTTCAATAATTAGATAATCATTGTAATAGTTAGTTATTTAATCATATTTACATTAATTATATGTGAAATTTTGAAAAAGGAAATGACAATAAGTGGTTGTGGGTCGGCTTAACCTGACACGATCAATACTAGAATTACCCATCATGATCCATTTCTCAATCTGCCACCCATCTAGCTAAAACTATCAGTGTGGTAACTTTTCTCAATTACCATCCAAATAAATACAAATCATTTTGCTCATATATTTTGGCGGGAGGTTGTACTGTTCATTAAGTTCATAGGCAGATTCAGCTGGACTGTCATTATCGGGCATTGATTAGCTTTTGATTCTTCTGTACAGGATATCTTGTAAGATTTTATTAACCTCGAGCCTTGCTACAAATGTGCTGGAGCTTCTGTGCTCAGTAAATCTGAAGCTGCTACTTTCATGGCACTATGAATGTTTGATGCTACACCTTGTGAGACAAACATCATCCATGCCTTGACATTGTGTGGGAAGATCACTTCATTAAGCATAATATGAGATATCTAATTAGATACCATGCATTTACAAAATATTGTCCTGAAATGGAGGAATTTCATGTTTCAGTGAGAGCACACCATGGTTTCTTTTTCTCATACATCCGTTGCTCAAAGGCACATGCTTCATTGAGCACACAATTCAGAATGCACGCACAGTCGGCACAGACATGAAAATGCCAAGTACACTTATCCACGGTTATAAAGAGATCAACCAATTCTAATAGCTACTGTCGAGTTTGTAATATTGTAAAAGTATCATTGTTTCAATCTTTGATTTCGTGATTGATTGCATGTTCTTGGTATCATTTCCTCATTTGGGCATTTGACTATTCATTGATCTATACTATAAAGATGACATGTACCATCATTATTCGGTACAGTTGATTCCTTTAACAACCTCACGTGTCACAGCTTATCGATATATTTCTCAACAAAATTTTGTGGGTTTGATGTAACAAGTTTTACCTATCCTATGTATCCCATCAAAAACTATAGATATAAAATAAGCAGTCGTATAACAGAGATATGTTCAAGTTCGTCACCTTTCTTAACATTATCTAGGGTCACGACTTCAAATGTCACGTATGTCCCATGATTTACCAAAAGTGCTTCAATAGTACATTAGTACTTGCAACTTGCCTGTGTGTTTGTTTATATTGATATTGGAATTTGCCATTAAAAAGAGGTACAAAGTTAAATAGTTTAAGAGAACCAAAGACAGGTACAAATATTAAGCAACTCCATTCAAGGATATATAGAGATGAACAATCTGAACACGATAAAATCACATTTTCCTTTCTACTGTAGTATAAAATCAATCATTTAACCAACATTTACTTTTGTTTTCTTTCGTGCAAGAAATCTCTCTTTTGCAGCAGCCAAAGCATCCTGGGTTTTTTTATGATGATCCGTTGGAGGTTGAGCTGCTGCTATGCCCTTGGTTCCAGATTCTTGTTTCAAGGAATCATTAGACCCTTCTCGTTTATGAGGATCAGGAACAGGTTTTGCTTCAACGACTTCAGACTTTTCTATGGACGCCGCAGACGTTTCACCCTTAAATTCTTCTTTAGCACTCGCTGACTCCACTTTTGGTGGTTGACTTTCTTCTGACCGCTGAACCGTTGACTCTTCTTTGTGCTTGTTGGGCTTCGTTGACTCACCATCTCTTGCTCCAAAGGCGACATTTTTTGACAAACTGAAGTAGAACTCCGTCATATCACCACCCTTTCTAGTGACCTGATGCACCAAAATGAGAATTTGGACACAAAACTTAGATCAGGAGACCTCCATTTTCCGTCACATAATAAACATGATATAAATGGGTCTAATTCTTGGTTCTTAAAGTCACAATCATCGCTTACAAAACACAAACTACAGGAACTTATTTACAAAATTGAATGCATCTTATTTTTGAACAGTAGATTTTTGTCTTTATTCAACTTTTTGCACACTAGAAGATAAAAGAACACAAGGAATATAACCTGAAGGCTGTAGCTTATGTTCTGTTACTAGCTATATGCCTCAATACATGGCCAATTCGCTCTGGTGGGCAGAGTTAGGTAAAAAAAATAATTTTGGAACAAGCCGAAACGGGACGGGTTTTCGTTGATAGTAAGCACTTTTGTCCAAATTCTTTTGATATATTATACCACGATATAAATTATTAAAAAAAAAAACTATTCTACTCCAATAGTTTACCCTTTTTAGATATAACAATTTTAAAGGTTGTAAGCAATAATTACTTTGGACAATTTACAACCCGTTAGAAGTTTCAATCTAACCCAAATCAAACTATTTATCCAAGAATAAACTTGATAAAAATTAGCTATGAACTAAATCATATATATAACCATTTCATTAAAACAAAGGATAATATACTGAATGAAAAGTAGCACTTACATCTTCTTTTTCCTCCCGAAGTTGACGCAAACGTTCTTCCTCCAACCATTTTGCTTGCTCTGCGAGTTTTCTTTTGTATGCACCGGTAACAAACTTGTCTTTGTCTGCAAAAAGGTGGTCTTCTTTACTTCTCTCTTTGGCAAGCTTTCTCTCATATATTATCTCATGTTCTCGCTCACGCACTTTTGCTTTATCCATCAATGCTTGAATATACCTTGGCTGTAACAGGAGATACATATGATTAGCAATAAAAGATGAAGGCTTTAAATATTTAATAATTTACATCGTGTATATATCTATATCCACACTAGAGGTGGCAAGATGGGAGGTCAGATGGGTCCTGTAACGAGGCATCATAACGGTCAATTTCTTAGTACTTATGTGAAAATATGTAATGCCTTAGGAGGTCTTATGCAATAAAATAAGCTTTCAACTTGTTTAACTTATTCGCCATTTAGCTATTAAAAATTATTTACCTATTTGACCCATTTGAAGGAAAGGAAAAATAACCAATTAGGTTCCCACCAGAATTTTTGTCGTCCCAAACACTCAAAAGTAAGTGATAATAAAATTGATACCTTTCTTTCTTGTTTATCCTGTGCAACAGGACGAACTGCTTTCTCCTTCATCTCATCATATACTCCATCGTAATCAAACACTGATGGATCCTCCTCTAAGGCTTTCTTATGTTGCTCCTCTACCTAAACACCACAAAAGAAAAAAAAAAAACTCGAATGATAAAGTTAAGAAAACCCAAAAAGTAAAGGTGGTGTACTTGGAACAGTGGGTCACGAGTCAACACATGTAGTTTTTGGTAGATGGTGGGTTGGGTCAAGGTTGGAACACCTTTGGTCCAATGATATAACCAGGTTTTATAACTAACCGGTGTTAGATAAGATTACAAAAATATATTCTTACAAAACTAATCTAATTTCATAAACAAAGGAAATTAGTAGGATGCAATTTAAACCCGTTCAACCTGTTTCTTTTATAAATTTATATTTTAATTTGACCCATTAGAGATAAAACACAACTCGAATCGACCCATTTATAAGTAAATGTGTAGATATTGCCTCCTCTACCAAACAAGTATATTATGTTTCCATTAATGACTTACATCCTTAAGAGCCTTGTTCTTGCTAGCCTGTCGAGATATTTCCCTTTCGATATCATCATCATCGTCATCACCAAACCCAAGTGCAGATGGACGCGGAAGTTTAGCAGGTTGCTTCTTTTGTTGAGAGGAAGGTCCTCTTAGGTTTAATCCGTATTTCATTTCCCTTCGTAATCCTGCAACGAAAAATGACAATAATTAAAGCCACATTGTCAATACTACACCATAACATCACACAAACCTACACATATCACCAGCAACACAAAACTAAACACTTATATGTTATTAACACAACTTACTTACTCAAAACTCCTGAAATATAATAATTGATAATTGTTTTTTATTTATTTATATAATAAATAACCCCATTAACTATAGTACTTATTTACCTAAAAATAATAGATAGTATGAATGAATTAACTAATTAATTAATTAATTTATTTATTTATGTTTTGTGTAATCATCATACAATACAATCTTCATGGGTATAGCTAATTTTAATTTCCTAGAAGAAAGAGTTTCATAATACATCAATAAACAAACGAAAAATTTAGGAATGTTTAAGCAAGTAAAATTAGGGTTTCAACTCAAAAGCTAGGGTTTGTAAGGGAATTAATAGATCAATGGAGGTGTACCTTTATTATGTTCGTTTGGTAAGCTGGTGAAGGTGTGAAATTCACCGGAGAAGTGGGGGCCGGAATTCGTATAGACCGGCGGTGGAAGTCGGTGGCGTAATGCTTGTTATACTCGTATTAAATTTTGCACCAACGACGGTTATAAAACTCGGATTAGTTCAAAACACTAAACCGGAAATTAAGATGGACCGGTCCAGAGTTAAATAGAAAATCTTAATTTAAAACTAATAAAAAATGTATTAATTTAATGTTAAACTTTTGTATATAATTAAAAAAGAATACGATAAAAAAATCTGAGTTATTCATTGTTTTTCACTCTGTACGATCCAATGATCTTAATTTCTTTTGTATGATTACACTTTTGACCCCTTAAAAATTTAATATATCTATATAAATTAAAAAATAGACCGAATATTTTATTATTTGTAAAAATTAAAGAGTCTATAGACTATAAAAAAGCGGTCACAAAATTTTATTCATATTATTAAAATTAAATTTATCTCGTGTTATAGCGGGTTTATAAATTATATAAAAAATCGACCAAATAAAGATTTAATTCGACCCGCATAAACCCGAGTTAATAAACTGTATGAAAAATCGGTCACAAGATTTTATTCATTTATAAAAATTAATTCGTCCAGCGTTATCGTGGATCAATAAATATATAAAAAAATGTCCACAATATTTTGTTAGTTTATAAAAAATCAAATTCGTCTGACGTTATCGTGGGTCTATAAACTATATAAAAAATGGTCACAATATTTTATTAATTTATAAAACTTAAATTCGTCCGGCGTTATCACGTGTTTATTTAACAAATTTAGAATTAGAATTTTCAAAGTAAAAAAAAAAAACGGCTGGACCGTTTGTTGACTTTTTGACTTTTTAAACAATTGACTGACGGTTAATGTTTAATTATACTCCATATTGACTGTAAATTTTATGAAATTGGAATTTTCTATAACAAGTTATGAGCTGTCAAAGTGCGTTTAGAAGTTAAAATAATCGTAAAATGTCAACATTGAAAGTCAATGAGGCCAAATTTAAAAAAAAAAGTTAGGGACACCCGCCATTGCCAACGAATAGAACTAGAAAAACTACACAAATTCACAAAAATTGGTGACTTAATTCGAGTTACGAGTCAAAAGATGTGATATTTCAAAGTTTACAAGAAACTTAACACAATTTATTAAATAAAAGGAAGTTAACCTACTCTCAAGTGAGAAATGGTCAAAGGAAGTAAAGATAAGTAAATAAAAATAAAAATAAATTGAAAAAAGTCATAAGTAAAAACTGAAGCATACGCGAAACACAAAGAAGCAGACGCAACACGTAATTTTATTTTTATCTTTCTCGATTATCACTTTCAGTTTTGTGTATTATTTTAAATTGATTTGAATCGAGGGATTTTATAGTATCAATTGGCTCAAAACGGAGCAAGAAAATCCTATATTCACTTTTTATTCACCATCATAAATCAATAAAATTGGTGTGTCCTTAGTATAATTTATTTTTCATGATTGTATTAGCCTACTTTTTGTTGAATTGAGTACCATCATCAAGTCTTTCTTTTTATGTTTAATTAGGTGATGTAGTTTCATCGATCTATTGCAATTTTTGAAGTTTTTTGGACGCATAAAAGGTGTTTGATATAATGTTATGACAATTTTTGAGGTTTGTATACAAAGTTCAGGGTGTTTTGTTTGTTTCTTCAAAATTTTGTTTGTCAATGGTAGAGATTTGTGTTTATCAGTTAAATGTGTTAGTAACCCTACCATTAATTTCTTTTTCGTTAACAAAACTGCAGTTGGAACTTGCTTTGGTTGTTTGTTATGGGGGAAATCATTCTTGCTACATGTTTATTTAGTTATCTAAAAGAGTTTATATTACAATTTTATTTTCTTCTTGAAAATCATGTTAAAGTTTTAATTTTGCCACGGCTGGAAAGGAAGGTCATATTTAAGCCACAATTAATGCAGACCGTATATTGGTTGTTGACGTAGCTTGCAAGATGCAATGCCGGTTCCTTAAAGGTATGATTGTATTCTTTGATTTACATCTTATCGTGAGTATGTTTTCATTTTTGTAGGTATTATTCTTTACATTTTATATGGCTTACATATTTAACAACTGCTACTCTATATAATTTATAAATATTTGAAAGCTTGATGATTTTTTTGGCTACTCCGATATATTTTTTTTAATCTTATGATTATCCCTTATCATCTTTTGTGTTAATGTTTGGTGTGATGCAATTATTCTAGTAAGTAATTATTTAACTTTTTATTTTTTATTCTTTTTAATGAGCAAGGTGGGAGGTTTTTATGATGACACTTTTGTGATTGTGGACGAGTAGGAACAATCACTTCTTTGACCAGATCAATGATAGATACGAGAGAGTCGAAGTTATGGCAAAGCGGGAGTTATCTGATTTTCACAAGGCTAATATGAAAGAAGTTTCCCTAGGTGTTGGTGCAATACAAACTACGCATTCGATTGTGTGGTTAAGTTCACAAGTCGGCCATATTAAGTTTAATAATGATGAAGCTTGGCAAAGAGAATCTTGTAAAGTGGGATTCGGGTTTTGTAGCTCGCAATCATAATGGTGATGTACTACTTTCAGGTGCTCGATCAGAATGCTTTGCAAACTCGATATCAGAAGCTGAGGCTAAAGTTATCCTTTCGACTATGACTCATGCACGGAGTAAAGGGTACTCGGACTCACTTTTGAGACTGATTTGTTGTGCCTAGTTAGTGCGCTTTGTAGCAAGTCCACTTTGTTATAAATTGCAAGTATACTCAAAGAGATTTTAAATAACTTTTTTAATTTTAATGTATGTAATTAATCTTTTGTTAAAAGAAAGGGAGACAATGTGGCTCATAGTATAACATCTTTGTCTTTGAGTTGTACTAACAAGACTATTGTAAATGGTAGTTTTCCAAATTGTGTGATCGTATGGTTGATCAAATATGTAATCATATTTTTATAAAATAAAATAAAAAGAACTAAGATAGTGTATAGTTTGTTACATAACTTATTTAGATTTTTTTTTTTTATGTGATACGTTAAAAGTTATACACTTAATTACTTAACTACATTATATATTGGATTTTTTAATTATGGTTTAGGACATTAACGTTTTTGTCTTTTGCGTCACACTTTTAGTACTCATTATATTCCAGCCGATGACATTTACGTACTCAATTTTTATTTTTTTTATTTATAAAAATACAGGTAATCAAACATCTCACTATTATGATTGTATACATTAAACCATAAATATATATAGGTTTTTAATTTTCTAAGACTTTAACTTTTAACTTTATGATTACAATGATATGTACGATACCAATAAATCAATGACCCTTAATTTTATGTACTCATATTTTGTGTACTTTTCTAATTCATAAAAATATATTTTAACCGGTGCAATATGTAAACAAGATCCACAACAATGACTAGTAGTAAGTACAATTGGCACGAACCATATAACTAATCTAACAATAATTGGAAGTGTCGATGAAAATCCTTTTTAAGTGGATAAGTAAAATAAAATAATGTATGTTGCAATTTCATCAGTGTAATTTTTCAAGAAAATTGAAAAGTACGATAGTCACCAAAGAAAACGAGAGCCAAAACCATCATATATCGTTATATATGATACTTTAAATACCCTAATGACGTCCATAATACAATCATCAAAAATGTATAAGCAATCAATACTAAACATTCATCATCATTTATAAAAATACCTTATTATCATCAATTTAACAATAACAATAAGTATGTGAATCACTATTCTACAAAGATAATACTATTTCAAGAGGTTATTTCTCTAAATAACTTAATTTTTTGTCAGTTGTTTTTATAAATCCAAATAGATGAACATAGTAAAAATGTGACGAAAATACAAATATCTTACATCTTTACATCTTACATAATTATTATAATGGGATGTTAAATATGCGATTAGCGTTATATGTGATAGGTGTATAATAGGCTTAAAAATATATAAACATTTATATAGTTAGTCCTTAAACCTTTTTAAAATACAAAATTGGTCCCTCTTTTATAACTAAATACACGTAAAAATCTATACAGTTTGTTAGATGAATAATTTTTTTCCTTTTCTAATTGATTAGCTTTTGAAATCATAATAATAATAATAACAATAATAACAATAATATAGAAATGAAAAGAAAAAAGAAAAAAATAAAGTAGATTCTTTTTGTCAGATTATTCAAGAATGTCAAGTCTTTTAACTCATGTACTAGACTTGATTGGAGTACTTTGTAATTATTTTTGACTATTTTTCTAACTATATTTAATATGTGTAGTTAGTGAAATTTGAACTTGATATTACTTTTAAATAATTAAAACGCTTTATCACTATGTCATCTTGTATAATTGTGTAATAATAATAATTGTTATGTTATACAATTGTGTAATAATAATTGTTTGGACAATTAGCGCCCCTTGGAGTTAGTCATCTTATATATTTAGTCCCTCGTTAACGTCTTCAACAAAACACCATCTTTTTCAACTTTCGTACGACACATTAGGGTTTATTTCCGTTTAACACCAAAACAACGACGAACACAAAAAAAACCCTAGATTTCATAATTCACACAAAAGTTGAACCCAAATTAATCCAGTTTTGGCTTCCACTTCTTTCAAATCAGGTAAATTTTAAGCTCTCCACATCAATCTTCAAGAAACACAGTTCTAATCACAAAATCCCATTGCTTTGATCTACTAATAAATTGAACTACAATTTCGTGTTTAATCGAGTGCATTCTTATAAAAAGTAGTTAACTTTATTACTGAAAGAGAAAAAGATTTGAACTTTACGGTGTTAATAAGTTGATAGATCATAAAGATTTGCAAAATTGGTTGTTTTTTATGTTTCTTTTGTAGGGTTGTTTTTTCCTTATTGGGAATTTGAAAGATTGTAGCTTTTTTTGTGACCCATGAGCACATGACTTCTGTGTGTTTTGCTATTTATAGTTTCTGTTTATAGATGCATACATGGATTTATGAAATGTGACCGTTTTTTGCTTTCTGACCTAATTTTAATGTTCGTTCATTATATCAATTAATATCTCTGGTCTTTTGATAAAGGTTGTAAGCTGACAGAATAATGTACTGATCAAACTAATTCAAATGCTTGCTTCATTTTGGTAAATTTTGTCTTTGGAATACTTATTAAAAGTACGATATTAATTGTAAATCTTAATTATACAATGTACTTGCGGCGGACATATGATGATGTGAATATGTCTATAATTGTATGTGTTTGTTAATTATATCAAATTCTCTGATTGAAGGCGGCTTATAATTCATCCTAAAAGTTGTTAGGTGATAATGGTATATCCTCGTACGTGACACTGATTGATGGACCCGGAAAACAAGAAATTTGGTAAAGGTAAGTTGTAAAGTTTCATACCTTCTTTTCCAAGTTTAAAGTTAATATTTTTATGCTTGGTTTCGTATATTGTTCCATTATTAAGCTTACCGTTATGGTATAGCATTTTCTGGTCCAAATATCTTATATCGTTTATGGTTATGTTGTTTAATTCAACACTTTTTGTGTATGGAAGTTAAACTTTATTCTCAAGCAATCATATCATATATAAATAAACCACTCGGGTATCTGAAAGATGAGTTCGAGGTACAAAAATAGTACTGCTAGGTTGCATAATGCATAAGATATCCATAATAATCTTTTTTCTTTTTTATTTTTATAAAAACGGAAACATTAGGATCCTCTGCAGTTTGTATTGTTATTTCATGTTTTGTATCTGGATGCCTCAATGAAGATGTTTTAAGGAAATATGTTCATTTGCTTTTTGTAACAGCTTATCTAACTATTGTGATTTCAAATTGCAATAAACAATTTATAATGTTTGGATAAACAGATTCTGCTTCTGATTATCTTATTATTTAGGAGTCAAATAAAAATCTATCCGAACATCCCCCTGCTAAGCGAATCAAGTCCATGTAATTTGTATTTATTTTTGTCTCATTATCTATTGCTTTTCGTAATCTAGGACCAAAGGAACTCACGGGCGCTGTGGATCTTATAAGTTACTATAAATTGTTACCCCACTATGAGTTCTTCTGCAAGAAGTCACTTCCTTTGTCAATTTCAGATACACATTACCTTCATCATGTTGTTGGAGACACAGAAATCAGAAAAGGCGAAGGGATGCAGTTGGATCAGCTTATTCACAACACATCCTTCTCTAGAGATACTAATACACGCATACAACCATTTGACCTTAACGTCCTAATGGAAGCCTTTCAGCTTAGGGAGACTGCACCTGTTGACCTAACATCTGTAAGAAACTCATTATGATTTTGCTTTTTATGGGTGTATTGGGTAACAGGTCTAAATGGGTTTTTTTAATGGGTCAAAACAGATTGGGTTAGGTTGACTGGAAACACCCATTGTCCAGTTTTTATAAATAGATGGTGTGCTAAATATAGTTACAAACAAAAAATATTTCTTTCCATTTTAAATAATTATTTATTTATTTGCATAAAGCAACTTAGGAGGTTGTATGCGTTAAGTATGCACTATGGGTGACATTTGATCCGTTCGACCCATATGATCCGTTTTTTGTTTTACTAAAATATTTTGGCTTGGACCATTTGACCATTAGAGAAGAAATATAAACCAATTGACCAATTCATCTGTTAACAAATCGAACTTGCGAGCTCTACTTTCTACTTTTTTGTGATATCCGGGTCATATGCCTTTTGCTGTTTTTTTGTTTTATAGTCCGAGAAAGGGATGCCTACTATAGCTGGAAAATCAAGAAGTGAACCGAAGGACAAGGAAAAGAAGCATAAAAAGCACAAGGATAAAGACAAAGAGAAGGATAGAGAGCACAAGAAACACAAACATCGGCATAAAGATAGAAGTAAAGATAAGGACAAGGAAAGAAAGAAGGATAAAAGTAGTCATCATGACAAGGTTATATGCGTTTGACATCTTGTATAAATTTCATGAGTAACTAGTGTGTCATATATGATTATGAAACTTATATTATTTCAATATTTCTAGTTCTTTGAATTGAATGATTCAAGAGATTTTATGCATTAAAAGTACATTTGGGGCGATTTTGGATGTTTTGCTTCTTAAGCTAATTTTCTAGTTTTACCTGTTTGAACCGTTAGAGATAAAACATAACCTGAATTGACCCTTAAGTTATTCACGTCGAAATCGCCACATCTAGTTCAGTAATTAACGGTGTCATATTAAAATGGCTGCAGAAAAGGAAGCATGATGGAATCGAAGATGTCCATGACATTCACAGGCAGAAGAAAACTAAGGTAACTAAGATGCATGTAGATGGTTTCTTTATGAACTGAACTAATCTTTTGAGCTCCTTGTCCTGTTTATTATGCAGCATAAGAGCTCAAAGATCGATGAGATTGCGGGAATAAAGATAGCAGCTTGAAACTGGTTTGTGGTCGATATTGTTGTTTGTCCTCATAATGTTAATGAAATCCGAAGAGATTCTTACGTCTTGTAGTCAAGTTAATTGAGGTACCAAACTACAACCATAAAAGCATAATTATGTAGAGTAACTATTAGATGTCAGTTTCATCCATGAAAACAGTTGTACTTTTTTGCAGAACAGTTCCAGGACTAACTAAAGAGGTCCAAGAAGGTGAATTCACCGTTGTGGTAGATTTATTCAAGGTACAAGTTGATAGAAACCAAAACCTTCTTTGTATTAGTTTGTATCATAGTCGGGCTTTCATATTTTCCAAATTCCATTCCTTTTATTTACTTTAGTGATACATTGGATATCCCTAATCATTATTTAAAGAACCTTTACATCAGGTTACATGTAGTTTCAGTTTACCAACATTGTATATCCTATATTTGTAAGATACTTTTGTTCTTATAATGGGTACGTAAATTTTTTAGACCTTGTAAATTCAAAGAACAATAATAGATGCTGTCACTTGCAGTTTGAAAGATATGCACTAATTTACTTTTTGGCTATTTTGACCATGTAACTTTGTTTACGTTAGATGTGTAATGTAGTTTCTGAGAAATGCGTTTATAATGGTAAACCTGTATGGTTAATCTGCATACGGGTTCAAGTGTTATATGTCAATTGGGTAAATGTAAAATCTGTATACGTGAAATATCAATATAGGCCAAATAAATTGGCTCATTGTTGGCCTAATGTTTCGTGGCATTTCAAAAACATAAGTTGCGTTCGATTTACGAAATTGGTAGCAATTTAATGGAATTGGAATTGAGATTCCATTCCATAGGTTGGTGGGTTGAGTAACTGATGAAATTGGAATCTATCAAATTCCTTTGACTAAAGGAATTGGAATTCCTTTCTCTTTGATAAATTTCAAATCCTTCAAAAACATTACATGAATAAAATGCACCAATAGTGTCCGAAAGTGGGCTCTCTTTTGAACATCCTCTTTTAAGGTATTTTGTTATGCTCAAATATCATTTCTCATTGTATATATAGGTAAAAGTTCTCTTTGAAGTATGCTAAATGCTGTGATTGACTTCAAAATTGGTCTAACCCTTATTCTTACTTTAAATACACCACTTTTTTGTGATGCTTACACCAAAAGTCATGCATTAAGAGATTGTACTATGTCCATTATTGCTTTGACAGTCTAGTCTTTAAGCATCAAAAAGGATGGTGTATTTAACTCAAGAGACGCTGTCTTGCTGGCTTTGAGAAAATAGAGCGTTGAATCGTGAATGTATATGATTCATAATACGACCCAAGTAAGAAAGTCATGCATTAAGAGATTGTACCATGTGAATTATTGTCATTTCCCAAATAAATTTGTTGATTTAATTTGATGAGGAGATGGAAAAATTAGATCCGAAGATTGTAGATGGTGAACAAATTGTGTAGATGACAGAAAGTTTTGTGAAATGACAAAAATGCCTATACCCTTTGGAATTAATATTTCAATTATAGCAATTTACTTAAACTCCACAACGAATTATGTCTATTGATTTTATCATCTATTGGTTAGAATTTAGACTCAAATGAAATTTTATATAACTAAATACACAAATATATAAGTTTCACTGCAAGAAGTGTGTAAGTTATTATGTTTAATAAGTTGGCATCCATTTGAACTTTCTTACTTGGGTCCTATTATGAATCTTTTTGTACCATATAGATAACTCACTAACTCAGCTCAGAAATAATAAATCTATGGTCTATACAGTCCTTTATTCTTTACAAAGCACGTATTTCAGTTTTATCATTTGATTTTAAAGATTTGAAGTTAATTGGTGGATCTCTATGTAGCTACATATCTCATTACAAAAATTCTTTTTTAGAAAATACAAGATGATGTAAATTATTTCAGGTACAAAAATGAAATACAAGATCTTGGGTATCTGATTTCATATTTTGAATATTCCATTATAATTTTTAGTATTGGAAATGAACATATAAGCTAAGTCGAGAATCCGAATCGATGAACATCTACAAATTCAAATTATATAGTGAAAGTTAAATAAAGGATAAATAGAATAGATATGCAATGTATTGTCACTTATCGTTCATTGTATACAATTTATTCTTTTTATTGTCTTGATATGCAACAAAGCAAAAGAATTTGTGTTTAAATAGGTAATACGGTAACCGGTTATCTGTTGACCCGGTAACTTAATTTTGTAAGCTTTTTTCTTTTTCTTTTTAAATGTGACGTGATTAATATTAATTGGATAAATTGTACGGATATGCAACGTACTGCCACTCATTGTTTAATATATGCAACATACTTTTTTTTATTTAACTATTTTTACAAGTGATATAAAACATGACATTTTTGTTGAAATAAATAAAACAAAAATGGTAAATAACTTTTTTCTTTCCACCTATTTATTCAATGATTGAATTAAATTAAAATAAAATATATCAAAACGTCCATTTCATCTTTCTCAGACGCAGTCTCTTCCCGCCGGATAATTTGATTGTAACAATAGGTGATTAAATAATTACCATAATTTGATCGTCAGCCAAATTTTACGACCATGTTATGTTAAAATGTATATAATCTCAATAGATTATGTGGAAACATAATTGGATCTGAGATTTTGAGGTGATATTGAACTTCTACACATTATTCGCGAAATGCAACATACTGTCACAATTTGTTCCATGTATGCAACTGATGTGGCAAACGACGAGGCCAAAAAGTCCACGTGGCATCATACGTGGCTGCCTAGTCAGCAATTTCAAATGTTATCCGATAAAAATCAACTTTGCAAAGATATCGACACGGTTTTTTTCCGGTTTGTTGCATACCTAGACAATAAAAATGGTAATTTACATATATAGAACAATGAGTAGTAGTACGTTGCATATATATTGCATTTACCATTAAATAAAACGATTATTAGAAAATTAAGAAAATAATAATGAGAATATCTATGAAATGGCGAATCATAAGAAAGTTCTTTTGAATTAGCTATTATTAGGGTGTGCTCGAGTCTTTTTAGATTTGTTTAGTTGCAACAAATGAGTAATCTAAATTACTATCTCGAAAACCAATTATTTTATAAAATAAAGAAATGATATATACAAGTATGAAAAACTGGCTTAAAAGTGGGCCCAATAATACGTGTCAACATCCATTAACTTCATACCATATTGATGATTTACGAGTGCATTACTCCGGGTTAGTTGCTACAAGTACTTTTTGGTGTTCTGGTAAATATAAATACATAGACATGGGAAAATACATATATACAGTTGGTGGATAAGAATATATATGTCCATCCTGGCAAAAAAAGAAAAATTGGATTTCAAAAGAGAGAAAAAAATAGAATGTGAAAGATATATTGGACACACAAACATAATATAGAACCTCAACCACAACCATAAGATTAGATTGGATGATAGATAGGCTTATCTGAACCTCATGCACACTCATTTTAAACACTATAACATTTCAAACACATCTCTTGAATAACAAACCATAACCATGGCTTCTGCAGCCTTTACTATGGCCAATTCTTCTCTTCAGGTTTATACTTTATTTATTTACATACATACATTTTCTTCTTCTTATCTTTTTAATGTTTGTACATGTTTTAATTGATTAATTGTTATAACATTGGTTAATTATTATATACAGGTTAATGGTAAGGGATTATCTGAATTTACGGGGCTTCGTAGCTCGTCTGCTCTTCCCTTTGGAAGCCCAAGATGTTCGGACGATTTAGTCTCCATGGTTGCCTTCCAAACCTCTTTTGTAAGTGCCTCAATATATCAATACTCGCACTGAATAATTAAGTTCTTAATGATCATCATATATATTAATTGTTTTTTAAAATGTCTGGTTGATTAAGTAAAATAAATCATTAGCTGGATTATATTCCAGTAGTAATACAATACCATTAAATATATAATCCCTTTTCATTTGTTTTACAACCAATTAGTTATAACCTTTTTGAATGATGCATGTAACACCCCAAAGTCCAAACTTATAGGCTCACCAAACTTTAGATCACAACTTGAAATCACGGTGAAAGTTAATAAAAGCTCACAACTTTAAGCTTATAAGGTGATCAAATACCTCTTTTCGTACCAATTTGGGACGATTTGTTACAGTTGTAGTACACCTGAGAAGTCATTTAACTTTCGATATGTATATTTGAATAAATACTGGATATATATGATTTTGCATACTTAACTTATAATTAGAAATATAACTACAATCATATGTTTTCTAGAAAGAAATATTCTGATTTATGTATTCAGTCATAATGTGAGTACTACTAATAAGGCAAGAATTGGTTACTATATAGGTAGGTACAGGCAAGGGTACTAAAGGACCCGTGGAAGCAAAATTGAAGGTAGCCATCAATGGGTTTGGGCGTATCGGAAGGAACTTTTTGAGGTGTTGGCATGGGAGGAAGGATTCCCCTCTTGATGTCATTGCCATCAATGACACCGGTGGTGTCAAACAAGCCTCCCACCTTCTCAAATACGACTCCACTCTTGGCATTTTTGACGCCGATGTTAAGCCTTCTGGCGATAGTGCCATTTCCGTCGACGGCAAGATCATCAAAGTCGTCTCTGACCGTAACCCCTCCAAGCTCCCATGGGGGTACGTCATTCGACTCATTCTTTTTTATTTTGTAAGATGCAAAATAAGAAAAAATGGTTACTTTTATAGGGGATAACATCTGTGTTGTAAGCGATACAGAAATTATGTGTCATTGATCAATCAGCAACAAAATATAATTTCACCTTTTACATTTTTAACCTATTGTAGATACAAAAAAATCAAAAATGATAATTACTTTTACCATGGATATCATCCGTGTTGTTAGTGACAGAGATTACGTGTTGTTGACCGATCAACAACAAAATATAGTTTCGCATTTACATTTTTAACCTTTAACCTTACTTGATGTTAGTTGCACGTATTATTTTCTCTTACTAATATAATATGGATTGAATTGATGACACGAACAGGGAAATGGGGATTGATTTGGTGATAGAAGGTACAGGCGTGTTTGTGGACAGAGATGGAGCTGGGAAGCACATTGAAGCCGGAGCCAAGAAGGTTCTCATCACTGCACCTGGAAAGGGAGACATTCCGACCTATGTGGTCGGTGTCAACGCCGATTTATACAACCATTCTGAAAACATCATCAGCAACGCCTCCTGCACCACCAACTGCCTTGCCCCTTTTGTCAAAGTTATCGACCAGAAATTCGGTAATAATCTATTCCCAGCTTCATTTCTTCTGTTTCCCGCTAATTGAAGGGCGGGTGAATCATTCAACTAATAAATCACGTACAGTAGAAAAATAACTTATTCCGATAATTCACTCAGTATAGTGATTTATATTATTCAATCATTCACACTCTTTAGATCGAGTGGGTGAAATAATTTGAGCGATTATTTCAACAACCTCCATAGCTTTGATTGTTTTTCCATAGTAATAATCTGATTATATAAGAATGAAATAAGCAATTAAAGAAGGAACAAGTTTGCAGTTGGTTATTAAAAAGCAATATTATGTTTAAAAAATTATAAATAAAGGGGAAATCATCTCTACAGCAAACTGCAAAAGTTATAAACGAGTGACAGAGTATGTAAATTTTAACAAGTCGAAAGACTGAATATGTTAATTTTACAGCATACTTTATCTGTCTTTGTTACACGCATCATATATGTTGTTCACCGTATGCAGGAATTATCAAGGGAACAATGACCACTACTCACTCGTACACCGGTGACCAACGTCTATTGGATGCTAGCCACCGTGACTTACGACGTGCAAGAGCTGCAGCACTCAACATCGTGCCAACATCCACCGGTGCAGCAAAGGCAGTTGCACTAGTGTTGCCATCACTCAAAGGGAAGCTAAACGGAATCGCTCTTCGTGTACCCACCCCAAATGTATCAGTAGTGGATCTAGTTGTTCAAGTTTCCAAAAAGACTTTTGCTGAGGAAGTAAATGCTGCCTTCAGAGAAGCTGCAGACAACGAGCTGAAAGGTATTTTGTCTGTGTGTGATGAGCCACTTGTGTCTGTTGACTTTAGATGCAGCGATGTGTCATCAACTGTTGACTCTTCGTTGACCATGGTTATGGGAGACGATATGGTGAAGGTGATTGCGTGGTACGACAATGAATGGGGTTACTCACAAAGGGTTGTTGATTTGGCTGACATTGTTGCTAATAACTGGAAATGATCGAAGTACGTACTGAGCTTCAATTAATCGATCTGCTTGTTTTTGTTATATATTTATTACATTTATATTTATATGTGTAATGTAATGTAATCAGAGTTTCAAGAATTTGGAATGATTATTCAAAAGTAAAATAAGAGCTTTAATTTCCTTCCTAGCTTGTTTTGGGAACTTCATATATACAAAACTAGCGAGTTTTTGGCTGCGCAGTCCAGCCATGAATCTTTACATCATGACACAAAACTTCATATTAAAATCAAGTTACTGTATGAGCAAGATCGTTTGGTAGATGAACATTTTTCCTTGTTAAATATGAATTCTGCTTCTTAATTGAGAATGCCCAAATCCATACACCTTGTTCTTCTTTGAAAGACCAACAACCTTTACTTGATGGTATCATAATTAATATTTGGCTGCAACTTTCAACCCTTAAATCACACCATTCACCTTTACCTCTATCTTTATTGTGCAACTTTTTCAAAAAGCTCAGTTTCTATCTATCCTTTTCCCCAACTCAGTCTCCTAGATAGTGAAAAACGCAACTAATATCATATGGATTGTTGGAAAAATTGAGATAAAATGTGTATTTTTCCCAAACTTTGGACCTAATTATCTATATGTCAATATAGTAATTATATGTGATACTTTTTATGGTTGTGTAGCTCTTGACAAGAGCTTCGTAATGATGTATTATATGTTTACAGTTGATGAGAGATGAATAAGATATCGAAACTCAAAGTGAAGTGTATCAAATTACAAATTGATAGGTTTTGTGTTTGTCCCACATCGAAAATGGACAAAATTTTTGAGATATTTACTGTAATTGTGGATGCTAATTCAACAAGTTTATTACTAATACACACTCCAACTACTACACGCATGGGATTTGGAACGAAAACGGGGTCGACCTGTATACACAAATGCAGCTTGAAAAATTCCAGTTTTTGTTGCAATTCTTAATTTTTGGACTCGACCCGTGACCCAAACTTATCACCAATATACTCCAACTCCTACGCACGTGCGGAGGGGTTCAAATCTTGGGATGAAAATGGGTCGGGGCTCCTGTTCCATGGTGCGCTCGCGCAAACTGCTGACACGAATGCAGCTCGAAAAATCCCAATTTTTGTTGCAATCCGTAGTTTTTGAACCCAACTCGTGACCCACAATTCAAATTGATCTATTACAATTTCTGTCAAATGATTAACAGAATCATCACAACTACACTTCATAATTTAAACGATTTTGGTTATTTTGATTACAAGATATTATCCTCTGAGACCCATATTTATTATTTATTAACAGTGTCTTAGACAAAATAAATAAATATTGAGAATACTTGTCAAGGACACCACGAATTCCACCATCACTACTAGGTCGTGCCTATGATGCATCTGGCGATGCAAGACTAATGAAGCTCACCACATGCACATGCACCACAGAGAGTGTTCTGATAGTCACTTCAAAAATATATTAAACACATTTTAAGTCCCACTGTTTATATATACTAGTAATTCTCTCGTTACTCACACTGTTATCATCAATTATATTAAGAGTTTATTGATTTATAGTACAGTAAACTTTTACGTTTTTTTATTGTATGGAGTTAACTTTGAAATTCTCTATTGTATGAGGTAAACCTTCTAAACTTCTAATATTTCCTTTTTTGGCCATTTCAAAAAAGAAAGTTTCATTTTTTGTCTAAGCTAAAAAAGGTAAATCAACCTACAATAGAGAGTTTTGAAAAGTTTACCTTATTTAATAGAAAATTTCAAAATTAACGCCATACACTATAAAAACGTAAAAATTTATCTCATCACAAATAAATAAACCCTTATATTTATGTCATGTATTTTTTTTCTAATAGTTTATGTTTTTATTGAAATTATCACTATCTTACAGTATTTATTATAATTTTTATATCTTTAAAACATTTTTTATGATAATCTTTGTTATGACAATTATTATTTTTTGATTATGATGATAAAATGTTTAAAATTCAATTATATATGCATGTTCTATGTATTTGATGTTAGCTCTAAGGGATACAATTACAAAACCATTTAATTAAAATCTAATATTCGATTTGAATTATAAACGTCTATATTCAATAAACACTTTGTTTACCTATTTATTTCCTTCTCAAGAGAATAAATCTAACATGAACATTTTTATGTAGTTACGGCAACTTTTAATTCCCAAGAGTGAAATGAAGATATAGTAACACCCACCCTTAGAAAGATCGATTTCCTACAAATTAAATGTGAAGTACCCCATTCACATAAACTCATGCATATGCAAATAACGTTGATTTACTTGAGCAACTAATGTAACATACAAAAGAAACATACATATTTGGCTAAGTATCATAAAAGGTTGCAACCTTAACAAGATGATTTTGACTTTAACCATTGTGATCCGACATATGTATTTGCCGTAATTCATCCCCGTCGCAAAGTGATGGCATATAAATCCTTGTTACACTATTTTTAAACAGGTCATCTGTTTTTTTATAAAGTATAATAAAACGTAATAACTTAATACATACCTTTCAAATAGGTAAATGTCTTAAAATAAACTATATAAAACATCACCTTAATATTCCAATATTAAGTAGAAGAAAAAAAAAACATGTAGAGTATCACGTGTATGACGAAAATGACTAAACCTCTAGAATTTATGCCAAAAGAGCTTAAGTTATCTTTCTTCTTTTCCAAGAAAATGAATCAAACTTTCCAAACACACAAGATGTCAAATTTGTTAAGAAAAGGGTATTGATCTAAGCATCATTTTTCTCTTCCAGAACGTTTTTTCATACACATAAAGAATGCATTCATGTAATCTCTAAGACAAAGAAGCCAAGTTGGTAAGGTTTCATCAATCAGTCATTAGTTATCAAAGGAAAAAACTAAAGAAACAGAAGGATTATATATGTATTTCCTTCTGTTTTTTGTTTGTTTATTGCAGTAGTTTATTTTTCATTTAGTAAAAGTCATCGTAGTTGTAATACATATAAAATCTAACTAAAAAACAAAAGTAGCATCTACTTGAATCATGCCATGCTCCTAAAATATTAAAAATTAAGATTACTTTTACTAAATTCAAAGTAGCTACATGATCATGGGTTTGACGTAAAAAGGCACCTTTTCTTGTGAAGATAAATTAAAGAAGATATTATATTTTAGGTTATAAGTTGAGATGGGTTATGTTATATTGTGTTAAAAAAAGCTAACACATTTGTGTTCTTTTAGAATTTAGAAGTGATTTATTGCATATGAAACTTATAATGTTAAAACTCATAATTCAAAACTTTTTATCCTAACTATCTAAACTAGTTAGATTAAGGATATATATTTGTAAGTAAATAATTAAGATCACTATTCTTTTTTATTTTTATTTTTATTTTTACAATGATTATTATTATTATTATTATTATTATTATTATTATTCATTATTATTATTATTATTATTATTATTCATTATTATTATTATTATTATTATTCATTATTATTATTATTATTATTATTATCATTATCATTATGGTTTTTATTATTATTATTATTATCATTATGGTTTTAAAGGAGTTGCATACAAAGATATTAAAGAGAGAATTTAGTTATCCTGATTTTGTGGGTATGTTGAAAACAAAGAAAAAGAAGAGGGTCCCAATATTTCGTGGCTTTTTGTTACTATTTTCTATATTATTATGTTTTATTTAATTTTTTTTACAATATTATATTTATAGACTTGGTAACCTTTGTGGGTGGAGACAACCACTACCAAAAGTTACTCATGTAGTCCCTGCATTTGTTAATTATAGAAAGGAGCCACTACTATACGGTAAATCTTTTCGAATTTGATTTTTAAATTTGCAAAAAAACATTGTGAAAGTTGAAGTAGCAAAAGAAAAGCTAACTTCCCTTTATAATTTATAGATGATAATGTAACACTCGTCTATTTTGAGACACTTTTTTTTTTAAATAACAATATAACAATCACACTTTATATACATATGTGTAAAATACTTTATTCATAATATTACAAATATGTGTTTGTTTTCCCAAAAAGACTCCCTTAATATCCAAGCGTGATTCAACGGGAGTAAACACTTACTACCAAACATAGTAAGCACACCACTATTCGCACCGCGGCCCCTTCCCAAGACTTTCCTTCCCCTTGCTGGACCCACCTATATAAAAAAAAAACAACAACGAAATGGGTAAGCCCACCGGCTTAGTAAGTAAGGGCAATACATAATCAAATCATCATTTCACAATAAATTCACTTATGATCACTCAGCATAAGATAAATTTCACGGCACTGCTATCAATCCCTTTATGACCACTCAGCATAAAGTAAATACACGGCACTGCTGCCAAACACTTTATGACCACTCAGCATAAAGTAAATACACGGCACTGCTGCCAAACCCTTTATGACCACTCAGCATAAAGTAAATACACGGCACTGCTGCCAATCCCTTTATGACCACTCAGCATAAAGTAAATACACGGCACTGCTGCCAAACCCTTTATGACCACTCAGCATAAAGTAAATACACGGCACTGCTGCCAAACCCTTTATGACCACTCAGCATAAAGTAAATACACGGTCCCAAACCCTTTATGACCACTCAGCATAAAGTAAATACACGGCACTACTGCCATACACATAAATTAACGGCACTGCTGCCAATCACATAAATTAACGGCACTACTGCCAATCACTTTTATTAACGGTACTGCTGCCAAACACATAAATTAATGGCACTGCTGCCAATCACATATATTAACGGCACTGCTGCCAATCACTTTATTAACGGCACTGCTGCCAAACACATAAATTAACGGCACTGCTGCCAAACACACTTAATTACTCCCGTAATCTAAATGTATTTTCCCCTCTATTTAATCCCACCCATTACTTACCCCGAAACACACGTAATCCTGCAAACCTCTGGTCTCTCACGGCTTTAGTACAACTCTGGAGATTTGTATATCTAGAATGTCAAAAACTTATTATCAGGTTTAAAACCAAGTTTTCATGTATAATTGTCTCAGTTCGCAAAGTCAACTCGTAAAAGTCAACTCAACTTAACTCGCAAGTCAACTCAACTCAACTCAACTGAACTCAACTCAACTCGCAAGTCAACTCGCAGGTCAACTCGCAACTCAACTGAACTGAACTGAACTCGCAAGTCAACTCGCAGGTCAACTCGCAACTCAACTGAACTGAACTGAACGCAACTCAACTGAACTGAACTGAACTCGCAAGTCAACTCGCAGGTCAACTCGCAACTCAACTGAACTGAACTGAACTCGCAAGTCAACACGCAGGTCAACTCGCAACTCAATTGAACTGAACTCGCAAAGTCAACTCGCAAGACGAACCCCAAAACCGAAATTTCACATAAATCGTTCAAATCCATCAATTTAATCAAATTAACTTTTCCAAACTTCAAATATAACATTAAGTAAAGTAATCTTACCTTAATCACGGTCCCAATCCTTCAAATCTTCGATTTTAAACCTTGATTCTCACTTTCTCTCTCTAAAAGCTCGTTTCTAAATTTTACAAACTTATTTTGGTTTCTGGAAAAATGTTTAGGAACGTTTAGGATGATTTATTATATATATAATTTTCTATTTACACTTAAGCTCCTCAATCTAATTAAATCCCACTTGTGACTCTAACCTTAGTGTCGTACAACACAAACTCGCAATACCAACAAATAAATTCTCGGAATTCAGAAAACTTTATTTTAAATTTTCAAAATTCTTTTCAAACTTTGAGATGTTACAGATAAACAAACATATTTTTTTTATTATTACTGCATATGTTAGCAACAACATATTTAAGTCATAAGCTTAAGTTTATCAATCGTTAAATATGTTAGTAGCGACCAATTCACTAACTTAGTATAATTTTGTGTTCATTTCACTCACCGATATACCACTTCACTTAAAGATCAAGTTACAAGAATTTGAAGCTGATAAAGAATATATGAAGCATTTATCTAAGTCAAAGATTGAAGTCAATATTGAGATGGAATTCGTTGTTCTCATCTATATGATCAACAGTTCAGACTAGTATCCAGCAAGTACAACGTCTTGACAAATACCCAGTGTACTTGAGAATGTTAACACGTAAAGGTATATAACGGTTGTATATATCTTGTGTAAAGATATGTACACCCGCTTATATTACCTTTACATTAAAAAAAGTAATTACTTTTTATGATCCCATGAATAAAGTCAACGGTAATATTATTCCTAAGATGTAATTTCACATTCAAAACATTGTAAGCTACATTCAACCTTCTCCGATACGGTTGAGGCACGTGTTAGGGTTTAAAGTATCCATTCGAGTATTTATTACACTATAGATACTCATCTCAACTATTGTAATGAATGTCCATAAAACACATTAAAACTACAATCTTTGATTTGAGCAGTCACTTTTGTTAGTCAGCGAGCATTATGACATACTTAAGTTAGTATTGAATCAGTGATAGCTATCAATGTTTCTATGCTGAGTGACTTATCGTAGTTAAATTTGTCATCAAGTATTGTTAACTCATACTAGTTTCAACTATCTTAATTTCACATCAAACAATTATAAAGTTATTCTTTAATTAATCCAAAACACTTTAAACTTAAACAAAAAATAATTCAACCCCTTTTTATAATTATATTTCTTATTAATAATTAATTAATACAAACTTAGTGAACCAATAATTTTCTCCAACAATATTCTTATTCTTTCTTATTGTAAAAATACAAACACCTATCACCCTAACCTTTTCAATTTACCTATTAAGTTGTCCAAAGATGTAAGCTATATATATCTAAGATCATTGAACCTTTACGAAATCTAAGAACGATATATTCAATTCAGTAATGATAAATATGATGATTAGAAAATGGACCTAAAACTCCCATATGTCTAATTCATAAATGGCCGATGCATGAATTTCACAATTTTCAACCTTTTATCATCTCATGTGTCTTCATCATATCGTTACGTATAGTTTTAAACACAAGTTTTTATCATTTTCATATTCAATTTCCGATGAAATTATCATAAAATAAATTAATATACACATTTTCTTTTGTCTTATACATCTTAATCATGAAAGGTTGATTTTAAATCCAAATAAAAAGGTGAAATTAAAAATAAAATTAAAAATGACAAAAGTAATGCTCATTGTTGGGTGTCTTTTTCCAAACCCCCAAATCAAAAGGAAATAAAAAAAAAAAGTGCACCATGCAATTATTTGTTACCAACAAAACAAATATAATTTAATTTTATTAATTAAATTAATTAATTAATTTAACAGACGGCAATAACAAGTAGTTAATGTATAATTTCGATTATTGATAGCATTTAGTTGCTAATTTTATACTCAAAATCAAATACTTAATTAACATGGCTACAAAATTTCGGTTATTTTAATGATAAAGAGAGTTAAAAATTAGTCTACTTGTTTATACTTAATACACGAATCATGAAGTTATAATTATTATGGCAATAATGTGGTCGTCGGATGTTGCTTTTTTAATATTTAATATTTTAATGATATTGGTTACATTTTTTATTTACTCCATGCTTCATTTTCTCAATTCCAAATGTGTCGGTGCTTGACACTCTATTTCTAGATATTAGTATTAGTATTTTGACTGCTCCGTATTTCATATTCCCACTACCACTTTGGACTATTTGTACATTTTTAATTAAATTATGATTTGAATTTTTAATAAATATTTTTCATAATGTTATTAAAACCATAAGTAACAGAGTAACAAATAATTACCTTTACCTTTAACATATAATTTAATAAAGAAGTTTGATATTTACCGTCTCATTTTTATTGTTTACGTACTATTTTTAATTGTTATAAAAAAATGTTTATTATTGGGTAAAAATAAATATTAAAAATCACTAAACTCCTCATTTTACCTTTATTTATTTCTTAACAATTTTAGTCAATTTAACTTATATATTACAAATTTTTAAAAACTGGTTTGAAAACAATAAAGATAGAACAAAGATAGTATTGTATATATACCTAAAAAAGGACACTAAAATAAATCTAAGAAACTTTTATGAACCAAAAGCAATACTAATATATGCTTACCTAAATATAACCTTACCATCTATCTACTTTTTCTCAACAAAAGTATTGAGGTGCTTCGATGTTACATTTGTGATAGCCTGTCATTTTATTTACTATAAACCTCATTTATTTGATAGCATAAAGATAGAGTGGAGTTTCAATTAAATTTGATAGACTCGTAAAATAGAACAAAATACACCTTATAACCGTAATAAAGTATATTATAACTTATCGAACTGAATATAAGGTAATAAAGTTTATTATAACTTATCGAACTGAAAACAAACGAGATATATGGATAAGTTCTCAAACAAAATACATTAAAAAGAGTTTATTAAATAAAATGCATCTTGAATAAAAAAATTTAACTACTCGAAGACCATCTCAGTTTCGCTAGTGGTCCTTGCGTGATAATATGAGTATGAAAATGTAAGTGTAACATAATTGATCAAGCATAAGAAATAAAAGAGGCTCAAGGTGGATACATACAAATTTACAGCGATTTAGGAAATAACATTATGAACAGACTTGATTTCCTTAATTCTCTTACTAGAATGATCAGCTTTGAATTATAATGGTGAAATTTCATTGATTTTTTCAACGAAACAGTGAAAAATGTTGATTTATCCTTTATCCATGGATAGAAAAAATGTACAGGTCTTATATTAATTTAGGTAAGTTAAAAGATATCCATAGGATTGGTGCGTTTTTCCTCAGCAGCGTTTGTTACCTATTTATATATGAGTTTTCGACGTAGGTGCATAATTTACGCCGTTAACTTTGCATTTTACAATCTAGGGTCGTGAATACTACAAAAGGCATTTATTTGAGTTACTATACATTTGACCACCAATTGAATTCACTTTTGTTTCATCTCTATTATTGCATGTGGTGAATTTAGTCATCACTTTTTCAGACCAACACTCATGTTAATTTATCTATTTCATTTACTTGTCAGTTAAAATGTTCAATATCTTCTTATTACCATTTTACGTGTATATATATACATATATAGATGTATTATACTCTCTTTTAACACTCTTGAAAATGATAATAAGAAAATATTGGACATTTATTATTATCTCTTTTAACATTCTTCAAAATTTACATGATATACATTTATATTATATTATTATATATATTAATTATTGGAAAATAAACATCTATTAACTAATTATTTATAAAATTGATTATTAAAATATACAGACATTTACGTACATATCATATTCACAATTCATTTATTTATTCATAATATTCGATAAAACAATAACTTTGAATTATTGGGTGTTACGACATTTCAAAGTTATTTTTACCACGACTTTTAAGATCATACGGACTATTTAAGATAATACCATATAATAGCTCTGTTGTTGGGAGACAATAAATACATCAAAGAAATTAACTCATACAGTACATTGTACAATAGCTAAAGCCCATAGCACAAGTATACATTAACATATCTTTAATATATAAATCATTTTATTTGATGTTACTTATTACCTCCTATGTTGTTTGGTACTTAATTAGTTAAAATAATCTTCAAGAAATATAATTTACTAGTAGGGACATTGTAAGTATAAAGGAGCAGAAAACTAGGTACGTTGCTATTATATGATTAATACTTAATGGTTTTCACTCTCTATATCAATGAATTCACTCAATGTATCAAGTTAACATTTATATACGTATAACTTTCAAGACAGTATCACAATTTTAAAAATGATATTTCCTTATTATATTAATAGGTTTAACAATACCCATCCTTAATACATAAGCTTTACTTTCAAGGGCAAAGTTGGCATATATTCTTAAGAGGGTAAAAAAGGTTTTCATTTTCAAAGAAGTAAAATTTATAAAATATTATTTTTAATTTTTAATTTTTTTGTATATAATTTAAAATTTATTGAGTGATAGCTGCCCTTCTATGTTCGTCTCTTTTTACTGTTATATTTATTTACTTTGAACATGTCCATCTATATTTGGTTGTGTTGATAAAAACATGAATGTGTCAAAGGTGTCAAATGTTGCAATAAATGATAAATGCAAGTTACACACTTCCGAACACGCAATAGTTAGTATTATGTCGATTTCGAGAATGTGAGGTACTATCTTTAAGTAAAAAAATAAAAAGTACCTTATGCATTAAATAGTTGTTGAAGGGGACAATATTTATTTGTCTTGGCCAAAACGAGATATAATTATAATTATAATTATAATTCAAATTAAAGGTTGGCACACACAACTTAAAAAGAGTTAGACGTCCTTTTTTCATCTTTCACAATCTTAACAATAATTATTAAAAGTGAAAAATGTTTAACTACTTTCGTACCTACCTTGTATTAGTTGATAATAAGTTACTCACATTATAGAACATGAGTAAATAAAGTACATAGTACATAGTGATTATTTGTCCCGTATCATTTTTAATAATATAGATTTATTACAATTCAAACAGATACTTTAATAGGAACACGTATGTATATTATTTTTCATGTTTACTTTAGAAAGATAAATGTAATATTATTTTCATATAATATTGAGAATTTAAACGGTAGTAAAAAATTACAAATTGTCATTACATATTTCGTCTAACTCAAAAGAGCCTCAATTTCATTTTTAATATGTCAAAGCTAAAGCATAAAATATTTATTACATAGAAAAAGTACTGTATACAAAATTAATTCTTATTCTTACATTTATCATAATATATTATTATTTATTTTTGAAAATAATACTTGTATAAATTTAAAATTAATAGAGAAAATATGACACCCGGAGATTTATTGAACTAAAATGACAATCTTATTTATTTATCAAAGTTTTACATCACAAGCGGAAGCGGAAATATATTACAAGCTATACAAAGAGAAGACTATAAATAAAAGAACATCTTCGGGTATCATCTGGTCTTACGGTTCCCATCTTGAAGAGCCTATTTGATGTTTCATGAGATATACACGTACATGCATAAGCCTAAAGGCTTAGTGATTTAGTGTGTTTGGGTACAAAATATCACACACAATATGTAAGGATGACACAAAATGTAAAAATGTAAAATATACAAAGTATGATGAGATATCTGTGTCCGTCAGGGTTAACCAAATCTCAAGTCGTCTCAGACATCGATTTAGCATAAGGGCTATCTGTGTCACGACTATCTATATCAGCACTACACAAAGTGACATGTTTCTACTAGTATCAATTTAGTACAAACAAGTGGCCGTTTGTGTACTAATCGTACCAATATATATGTGCGCCAACGACCATTACGTTTCAGCTCCTGGTTACCCGATGACTAACGTGACATAATATATTTAAAATTCAATGTGCATGATATTAAATGCAATTAAACAGATAAACAAGTAAGCAGTTAATCACGTGGCATATCGCATATATCTCAATTTTTAAAAATAACAAGAAACTCACCTTATTAGTGTAGATTGTAGTTAGTGTTTCAACCTACTAATCATATACACGTACACAATTAATATTATGATGTCTTATAAAAATAAAAATATAATTTATACTATTTTAAAATATGAATTAATTATAACTATAATAGAATTGATTAATATTATTATAATACCAAAATTGACAATGTAAGTTTAAGTCTTACGTGACATACTAAGAATAAATTGAATAAATTAATAAAGATTAAAATATTAGTATTAAAAGAGGAAGTACCTGTTTGACCAAGATTTGTTCGATGCACGAGATGTGTGTGTGTGTTTTAGATGTATGTGGTAAAAGTAAAAAGGGATGAATGATACTAAAAATTACGGATCTTATTTATAGTCAAAATTAAAGTAGCTGGTCATAGGTCTATAAGTAGCTGATCAAGTGATTAAAAAAACGTGGCATCATTTAATCTATTCCTTAGTTAACAAGAATTATTACGCCTCTCCTAAATACGTTAGTCAACAAAAAGATTTAGGATATTAGCTACACTACACAGTTAGCGATTGGATAACACTCCATTATATATTTTATTTTCATTAGTTATATTGTCTTTAATACTAATTAGTTATCTAAATTTTATAAAATGTATTATTATTATGATAGATATATTTTAGATTGTTAGAAATAACATTAATAATTGAATTGAGTTATTAAGGTTTAATTTGTATACACTTGTCAAATAATTGTTAGTCAAGTTGGTTAAATTAAACTTTAACCTTTGATAGTAATTTAATTATGTTTTATTTCTCACATAATAATATTACATTTACTAGTATTTTCTAAGGATGTTAAAGAAAATATTAATTACTTTTCATATTTATAATTCAAAATTTAAGAAATAAAATGGGTTAAATCGTTTATTTATAGTAGAGATATAGTATATATTTTCTTACTTACGTAACCCTCTGCTTTAATCTTCAAAATATATATGTTCATTAACTCAAGGATTTGAAACTTGAATTATTAAAAGATACTCGTTTATTAATAATTTTATTACTTTTTTATCCTAATTAAAAAACAACCAAATTTCAATCAAAAACTTGGTACCATACTGTCTGCCACTGCCAATTACCTAAATCTTAGCTGTAAACACACATTCACACTCACATTCAAAAATCACTGCCAAAACATTCACACACAAAACACACACAACAGATTCATTCATGGAAATACTCTCTCTCTTTCTACAATCACTCCTCCATCCATCTCTACATTAATTCCTCACTTAAAATCCCCAAAATGAAAGCCCTAATTTTCATTTCAATTTTCACCACCATTTTTCTTCCACAATGCACCACCACCACCGTCAACCGCCGTACACTGCACCAGCCATTCTTCCCACTAGACTCCCCCACCGCACCTCCGCCACCTTCGGACGTCCCCTTCACTCCTTCCACCGCCGCATCTCCGCCGGAAAACCGCCCATTCTTCCCGGAATTCCAATATCCGCCACCACCACCACCTGCAACTCCGTCAGCTTCATTTCCAGCTAACATTTCCTCTTTAAATCTTCCGAATTCTAAATCAAAAGGGGTTTCGTCGAAGCTCATAGCAACTGCTGTCACACTTGTGGTTGCTGCTGTTATTGTAATTGCAATTGTTGCTTATTTAAGATTAAGGAATCAAAGTAGGTACCATCGTGATGATTCTGTTATTGATGATAAAACTCATACATCTGATAATAGTAGTAGTAGAAGAGTAGTTGTTATTAATAATCGCAATAATAATAATCATAATCATAATAATAATAATAATAATAATAATAATAGTCATGATAGTAATAATAATAATAATCATAATAACAATAATGTTGCTAGTATACCAAAGTTAAATCGTCCGTCACAGTCTAGTGCGGAATTTTTATATTTAGGTACACTTGTTAATTCGCATAATGTGCTTAATACTAATACTAAAAATAATAATAATAATGATACTTCGCGTTTGAATGTAATTGAAACGCGGAGTAATGTTGTTGTAGATGCGAGTAAACATAAACTAGATTCGCCTGATCTTCGCCCGTTGCCTCCACTTTTGACGAGTGTCGGTGGCGGCAGTGGTAATCTTAAGAACACTAGTTTTGAAAATGGAGAAGTTGATTCTTCTCGAGATGAGGAATTCGAAGAATTTTATTCGCCTCGAGGTTCGATTGGGACCCGATCCGGTTCCAGGTCGGCTTTCGTGGCTGTTCCGGTGCAGAATTACGAAACTTCGCGGGGGATAATCGGCTCGGGTTCTTCGTCGTGTTCGTCGTCCAGTTCTGGTTCACCGGTGAGGTCAGTTTCGTCAAGTATTTCGCCGCCGGTTAGTTTGAGTCCCATATCACGGCCGAAGTCGCCAGATCTTTTTGCAATTCAGACGGCTCCCCCACCACCGTCCCGCGCAGCTCCTCCACCGCCACCGTTGCCGCCTCAGCCGCTAGTAATTCCGTTTGCAGATGTTAGATTAAGTAAAGATAGTGTGGAGTCTTCACCCCGAATATCGGATATATCGAATACGTCAAGTGATCGATACTCAGTATCGCCTCCACTAGCGAGAATTCCGCCACCACCACCACCGCCAGCGAAGCATTGGGAATCTCAAAGTCCGAAAACTCTAGCACCTCAAACGCGGCCACGGGTTTTAGTTACACCTGCAAAACCGGTACCTTTAATAAACGATCAACCATTGGTTTCTCCGATTGAAATGTTGCCGGAAAATGAAGAAAATCTTGAAACCCCAAGACCAAAGTTGAAACCACTTCATTGGGATAAAGTAAGAGCAAGTTCCGATCGTGAAATGGTGTGGGATCAACTCAAATCGAGCTCGTTCAAGTAAGATACCTAATTTTCAAAGAACTGATCTTTTTAGTTTGAAATTGGTTTAGCTTATGATTTATGGTTCCTAATAATAGGTTAAATGAAGAAATGATTGAGTCATTATTTATCGTAAAGACACCAAATTCAAGTAACTCAAATGAAACACCGGCCACAAGACGTCCAATTCTGCCGTCACCCACCAGCCATGAAAACAGAGTTCTTGATCCGAAAAAGTCTCAAAACATTGCAATTTTGCTTAGGGCACTCAATGTGACAATTGAAGAAGTTTGTGATGCACTTTTAGAAGGTAAGTTGCTACTAGTTGACCAAATCTACTTTTTTCATTTTGTTTTTTGATTTTATTTAACAGTTCAAAAATTGTACAATTATACAGGCAATGCAGATACTCTTGGAACCGAGCTACTTGAAAGTTTATTAAAGATGGCACCAACGAAAGAAGAAGAACGGAAGTTGATTGAGTATAAAGATGATACTCCCGTTAAGCTTGGGCCGGCTGAGAAGTTTCTGAAGGCGGTTCTTGATGTACCATTTGCATTTAAACGAGTTGATGCAATGCTTTACATATCCAATTTTGAAGCCGAAGTTGAGTACCTTAAACGCTCATTTCAAACTCTTGAGGTATATTTCGTTGCTATAGTTATGGAATTTTTGCAAGATTAAAGTGTTGTTCCTCTTCGTTGTTGACATTGGAATGATGAATATTGTATAGAATGCGAGTTTTTTAAAAGAGATAAAACCGGAAATGTGACCAGATGGGTGGGTCGGGTAACAAGTCAAATTGGGGTTGGCTTGAAACCAGACTATTAATTCGGTAATACATATATTATTACATGTCATTAGTAAAGCCTAGAAAACGGTTATCTACAGGTAGCATGCGAAGAGCTAAGAAACAGCCGAATGTTCCTAAAACTTCTTGAGGCCGTTCTTAAAACTGGAAACCGTATGAACGTTGGAACAAACCGTGGTGATGCTCATGCATTTAAACTCGACACACTCCTCAAACTCATTGACGTCAAAGGCACTGATGGAAAAACGACTCTTTTACATTTCGTCGTTCAAGAAATCATCAAAAGCGAAGGAGCCCGGCTTGCAACAAACGAAACCCAACCTGACACCCCAAGCTCAACCGCCACCCAAGAAACCAAGTGTCGCAAACTTGGTCTACAAGTTGTAGCTAGTATTAGTTCAGAACTCTCAAATGTCAAGAAAGCTGCAGCCATGGACTCTGAGGTCCTTAACGGTGACGTAATCAAACTGTCAAAGGGCATTTCCAACATTACACAAGTCGTCAGGTTAAACGAAAACCAAACAAGATTTACCAAGTCGATGAACAAATTCATGAAAATAGCGGAAGAGGAAATTATTCGGATTCAAGCTCAAGAAAGTGTTGCCTTTTCGTTAGTTAAAGAAATCACTGAATATTTCCATGGAAATTCAGCTAAAGAAGAAGCGCATCCTTTTAGAATATTTATGGTTGTAAGAGATTTCGTGACAGTTCTTGATCGTGTCTGCAAAGAAGTTGGTTCAATAAACGAGCGGATTGTGATCAGTTCGGCTTATAAGTTTCCAGTTCCGGTAAACCCAATGTTTCCGGTTCCAGTAAATCCAACATTACCTCCAATTTTCAGTGGGCTCGCTATAAAACGACAATATAGTTCTTCGGATGATGAAAGTAATTCTTCATCTTCATTTCGACTGTCGTAGGTAAGGGTATTCTTGTCTTTTTCATGTTGTTGTATTTGTATACATAAGTTTAGAAGATTTTGAACATTAAATCGGTTATATAGATATATAAATATATATGATATACAGAGGAGATTTTGGAAGAATAAGCATATCTCTGTAAAAAAACAAGCTTCATATCTACTAAAGTTCCTTGGAATTAGATTCTTTGTAACCTCAATTCCTTTGTAAAATATATGTGATTTCTAAGCTCTCAACCAACTTGTTCATATTTTTGTATTCATAGTTACTTAATTAGTTTCTGGAAAATGATGTACTTCTATGCAAACTTGATTGATGGTTAGATAAATTTTATTATATTGTTTATTTTATTTATTTGCAAAAACTAACATTTGTGGATGGTGTTTTTTTCATGAAAAGTTGACCTATATTATATGATCATGATATTGTCCTAAAGACAGGATATGCAATTATATGCTTTATAAAACACATTGAATATGGAATCCTATGATGGACATGTTATCAGATTGGATCTTTGTATAACGTTATCATTAATACTTTTTAATATATTGTATACTAAGGTCAGATTTGTTATGAGAAATTCATGCATGAGACATACTTTATATTTATATGCATATGTATTTAATATATATATTCCAGAATATATGCACATGTAAGGGATTAGAGAAGACAAAGAAAGAGGAAAGAAGAACCACACGATGTATCCACCAAAAAGATTGAAAATTATAAGATAGGGAGACATTTTACCCTTCATGCATGTGACTCATAATACATCATTGTCTAATTATGCCTTTTTAAAATATATCTTGGTTGACTCAATTATTATTTGATTAATTTATTTTTATTTACGGAAAAAAATTGGACTAAAAGTTTGACTCATGTCTTGTAGCAGTAAATACTGATGGATAAATTATCTAATAGTAGTCCCTTACGACGGTGATTTAGTGGTTGAATGCAACATAAATATGGAGGGGTTTAGGTATAATCATCATATTCATGTTCGTTTAACTACGAGAATCGGTTTTACCCTTTCTAAAATTATTTAATATTGAAATTTTACTAGGAAGTGATTCCTCTATTTTTCAATAAGGCAGTGAACCATTAATTTTCATTCGTACATTAACGGTGCTTTATGTGTTGTATAATATCATAAAGTACACTTAGTTGGTGGTATATAAGGATAAAAGTTAACAGTGCATGGATCATTTCCCTTTTTATAACGATGTAAAAGAATTTGCGGCAAGATGGTTGTAGATATTTGTACTCCTATAATGTTTTTGGTTTTGTTAGAATGTCTCTAAAGATTCTAATGTATTAAATACGGTACTTCCATAACGAACCATCAATCGCGATGGAAAAGGACGATTCGAAGTGATTATTTAAATTTAAGGGCACTAGATGTATTGAAGTTGTAATTAAATTTGTCTGGTAAAAGAGAATCCAGATTCATACATTCTCTATTAGACCTATCTCGACGATAATATTAAACAGTTACCGGTTTTTATGAACTGAAACGTTTTAAAACGAGCCGAATTACTTAATTTGTCAAAATATCATTTGGTAAAAGAGTATGTACAAAATACAAGTTATAAACAAAAAAGATTAATCAAGATTTGTCAAATGCAACGCATACAAAAAGTAAATATTTTTTAACCATGGCTAAATCTTAAAAGGTGGGACGTGATTTCGTCATCATAGAAGGGATTGTGTAACTCGATGAAAAGTATCATGCGTTACATTACGTTTTTTTACCTTTAGATAAGAAATATGGTAACTTCGAAACTAAATTGAAATGACCGATATATTTAACCATATGTGGAATACAACATGGAACAAAAGATTGACCGAAGATATTCACATTTTCAGTATAGATTGTTATAGTGTCAAGTACGAGTGAAGACATGAAGTACGAATTGAGAACCATGAGGTTTTTTGCATACACAATGTACTTTCAGGATTTTAGCAACAAGAGAAACGACTTGACAATTACGAAATCATGATAGTTGAAAATTATTTCACATTTTACTGCATTGTGCTCGTATTTTGTCAGAGTTCAAGAATATCACTCTGCAACTGCACTAAAGTTCAGAAAAATTTTACTTTCAGATTATTTCATGTTTAAGTTATGTAAGAGGTTAATTGATGGGATTGAAGTTCAAATACATTCCTTTGGCACCAGTGAATCAGCATCCATTCGTTCAAGGATCCTGCGGGCTTCTTCTTCTGTAGCAGGAACCACTTTACGAATCCTAAACCCGTTGTTGTTGGCTTTAGCCTCTGGACAGACAGTAAATGTGAAGTAGAATGTGTTGGAAACCTGCAAGGAGCCAAGTAGACAAATGATTTGTTCATTAATATTTCCAAACTTTGTCCAAGATCGATTCTTCTTGCTAACAGCAGTGTTTTTTACTATTTATTTATTTATTATTATTATTTTTGAAAGAACGACTGTTAGGTTGCAACAAAAGCCAATTAAGACTTCAAAATGTTGATCAGATTTTTAGTAGCAAGAGCAATAACACCAAGGGATTGGCTTTTTAGTCTTTTACAAACTATAAGACATGACTCTTTTTTGGCAAACAGACAAATTATTCTTGTAAAAAATGTTTTTTCCATTCAAATTCCAAATTCCGTTTGTAATGGTTTAGTCTTGATAACTATTATGTTTTTGTTGACAATTCTACAAGAATGATTATTAGTTTGCAATCAGAAACTTGTGCTACGTCTATTAGGATTTTATATTCGTAAGAAAGCTAAAGATTTAGAGTAAAACAAACCTCACTAGACCTCAGCTCAGGCCTTGTAACGTGTGCAACAACTTCAACATTAATTAAAGGTTGTTCTGCATGTTCAAATTCCGTATATAGGACACACGACTTCAAACGCAGGAAATCACCAACGTCAACCTGAGAAAAAAGGTTTTTTAGAGCTACTACAGACACAGGCTTAACCAAGGAATGTGAGAGACTATGCAATTAATGTTAATAGAAATCCAAAAACAATAAAAGCCTGTTTGTGGTTTTTTTGGGGGCGATTTTAACCCATTTACACGTGAATGGGTCAATCTCAAATAATAATTGGATCCATGAATTTGGGGGCAATCTAACCTTACATGTAAATGGGTCGATATCAGATAATGACTGGATCCATGAATTTGGATACTTGGATAATTGGATCCATGAATTTGGATACTTGGATACTTGGATCCATTATGAACCTTTTTAAAGGTGGCAAGATGAGCAGGTTGAGTAACGGGTAAAAGTCAGGTAAACTTTTGGTATGCGTCAAAACCAGAAGGACGTGTTGACCAAAAGGATTTTTTGTCCAAAATATTTGTCTGTCAAATATGATCACAAAAATAAACCCCATTACAGTACCTAAACTAACTCTTTGAATAAAACAATTTAGAGGGTTTTATGCATTTAAATTATACTTGGGGCGACTTTCGATCCATATAACCCGTTCTCATTTTCGCTTATATTATTCTACGTCAACACTTTGACCCGTTAGAGATATAACGTAACCCAGATGACCCATTCATAAGTAAATGGGTCCACTTGCCACCCCTTGCTCTTTTGCTTGTTCATCCAAAACGACTCAAACTGAAAATAGGTTTTATGAAGTAAGCTTTGAAATAAGGTACTCACAGGTTTTAGAAAGTCAACATGGTCAACTTCAAGAAAATGCGGCATCAATCCAGCAAAAGCGTATGCTGTCGAGAAAGCCAACTCAAAGGCTCGATGCATCAAAAACCCTCCAAAGATGCGTCCGTGTAGGTTCCGCTGTTGGGGTTGGCATACCAACGAATTTTCAAGACGGGTATCTTTAAGTAGAATGCTATCTCGATTTGCCAATGCAGGCATGTCACAGAAAATACGTCCTTCTGCCAATAACAAGTCAAGTCGGTTTTTATCTCCATTTTCAATCCCTTTTCTTTCTAATTTCTTTAATTTTCGCAACTCGTTTCTTGCTTCTGCATCTTCATAAAGTAATTTTTCGGTCTCAGTTTGTGGTGAGAGTCGATTTACTGGAGCCGCTTGCCCGGTTTTGGAATCACGCGCCACAAATATAAAGTTAGCCGTTAGAGCTACGGTTTCTGAAATATCAGCGCTATCTGCAAAACCAACATTGCAATGTCGGATCTAGTGGATTCCACAGAAAAATACTAATAGAGATTCGACGCTTGTATAACCATTCATTTTCTAAAAAAACTAGAGGTTGTAAAATGGGTAGGTAGGGTAATAGCTCAAACTGGTAAGTTGTTGCAAGGGGTCAAAGTGGATCAGGTAGACTTGGCCCGTAACACTGTTTGTCTACAATTTTACAACTTTCTAAAAACAATTAGTGTGTTAGATATGATCACAAAAATCATATTATTCTAGTAACAATATAATTCTTTGAATTCAATTATTCAGGGGTTTCTACGCACTCAAAAAGATATACTTCTGGTGGCTTTTGACCCTTTTAAGCCAATTTTTTATTTTTCCCGTTTGACAAACACTACCTGAACCGACCCGTTCATAAGTGAATGGTTCGAACTTGGCACCTCCAGAGAACAAGCAAGGGTAAAATTGTTCATGATATTGCCTCCAAATTCATTCTATTCTAAAGTTAAGTCTTTTCTGTTTGATGTTGACAAAACTAATTATGAATCTGATTTTCTAACTGTTTACGGTTATTGGATTTGAAAACCAGGTAAAAAGTTGTAAGAAAACTGATCCCAAGTATCGCTATCTTTAAGCACCTTAATGACATATACGTACCAGTGGACAACTGAATGACTTCAAGTTGGACCTCAATGGAAGACCTCCCAACCCATATAACTGCACCAACCATTTTCAGATCGCCATCAACACTAATTGTTTTCTTCAGGACCATTTTGTCGACAGATGCAGTAACTAGCAATAGAGGCCTTGTCATGCTATCATCATCAGAGCAATGCTATTTTCACACGATACAAATGCATAAATACATCAATAAGAGCTAGCGTTGCTCAACGTTTCTTATTCAACTGATTACGTTAGAAAAACTGAACAAATTTTTTTTCCAGATATTTTATATATCCACTTACAACGTCCAAGAATTGAACACAAAACGAGATAGAAATATAGAACCGAACACTGCTGGCTAGAGTGATCATACCACCACGTTTGATGATCATCAACAGAAAATGCTCCATCATATTTAAGCTAATGTTTAAGTATTGGAAAAATGTTTTATATATCCATAGATAATGAAATAAATAAGGGAAATTAGAAGATCATAATTCTATGTCAAAGCAATGTGGGAAAGGATATCCGATATCCTAATTATTGTTAATTTTTTACATTCAATTTTTATATTAATAAGCTACACCTAAATCCTAACAAAATACCCATATGAAAACACACATAAAGATATGAACTTTATAACAAACAAGTAAAACATAACAAAAAAAGTCAATACCTTGACTGAAATGGTGCCAGCCAAGGCATCAAGATCTTCAAGCAATTTCCCAATTCTAACCTCATTCCAAGGATCCCTATACTGTTCTCTCAATATATAATCAGTTGAAAAATTATATAAAATAGTTGTTCTGCTTTGAGATGGTGTTCTTGTAAGCAATTCACTTTGTGGGGGTGCATCTTTGGGTGGGTCAAGAAGTCTTTCAAAGATTTTAGACCTAGTTTCCCATAATGCAGCTGTAACAGGTGAATGATACATACCTGGCCATAAACTTAAAGCTTTTCTAGATGGTGAGTTTTCATCATCTGCCCTTGGTGAACTCTCAAATGGTGAAGTGAAAGTTGATTTGATTCTGATTGTGTTGTAATCCATTTTATTAAAATAATAAAATAAAATAAAAGATTTTCTGATCAGGGTTTGTGAAATTGGTGAAAGAGATTGTTAATTTGACATAAAAGTTGATGGGTATGTGAAATTGGTGAAAGAGATTGTTAATTTAAGTATTTAACAGAATTTTTGATAGGGTTTGTAAAGATTTCATCAGGGTTCGGTGAAATTGGTGTAAAGATTGTTAATTTGACACAAATTATTAATGGGTTTGTGTACGGAAGTTGGATCAATTCAATTGATCAATAACTGGGGAGCAATTACGCGTTGAAACTTATGGTTTGATCATGGTAAACGGTTTTCATGATTCCAAACCCATTTGGGAGAAAATTAGAACAAGATTCGAATATATTTTCCAAGTATGCACATATTACCCTAAAGGCCCCTTGACTATTTGGGTGTCTTTGTCTCCCTTTTCAACTATTAAATTGAAATGTTTGATAACGTATTAAGGACTTAAATAGTTAAATGATACACTCGGATATACATGTAATAGTCCCTTCGTCCCTGTCCACACCATTTTACTCATTTCAAAAAGATTATTCAGAATTAAATTTTAATTTTATTTTAATTTTATTATTCTTAAATATTTATATTACGATCAAACTTACTTTCAATAATTACAAAAATTAACATTTATTCAATTCATCTTAAGTCTCAAGAAAACTTAACATAAGACAATAAAAGTACGACGGAAGGACATATTATAGTCAATGATTTTATCACTTGAAACTATTTCTTTATGTACGAGACATATATTCGTTACCTTATATATAACTATTCTTGTATCTACTTCTACGGTTTTATTTTTCATTATCAGAACTTATATGTACCTTTAACAACACTTATATCAAGTACTGCATGAGCTACAGATGTTATCCTCGTATATGATATACACACACACATACATGTCTAATGCCTGATTATACGTTACAAATTCTCACACCGAGGTTTATCCTAGGGTTTAAGCCCACGAACACTTGTAACGACATTCATAATATACACCACTAGCTTGATTTGCTTTAGTTATCCAGCATACTCATATGTTTAGTTTTTTCCGATTGTGTAAGAAATAAGGATCAACGAGTGTTTGAATTTACTTATTTTGGGACTTACGAGCTTATTGAATTTCAAGAAAGTCTATAAGATCCATTTTAGTAGCTTATCAATTTGAGCTTATAGAATTAAGGAAGCAATAAGCTCAAGTTAAAAAAGTCAATAAGCTAGTAAAATGAAGATTCTTGACTTTCTGAAAATTCAAAACCTAATAAACCCGGAAAAAAAGCTAATCCAAACACTCCAAATGAGAAGTGCAAGCATAGTTTCATGTGTGTTCTTGTT
Organism: Logfia minima; assembly: GCA_963921325.1. Classification (NCBI taxonomy): domain Eukaryota; kingdom Viridiplantae; phylum Streptophyta; class Magnoliopsida; order Asterales; family Asteraceae; genus Logfia; species Logfia minima. The sequence continues at coordinate 5,884,792 of OY992775.1, read as the reverse complement.
GAAGCGGTAGTGAAAATGAACAAGTTACAGAAATAGCAGGATTCAGTTAAACATAATAATGACTTGATTATGCTACCGCAAACTAACTGTTATAAACATAAGCAACCATAACGAATCACGGGCTCATAGCAACACAAGAAACCCTTAACATCTATGGAAACCGCTGAAATAAAGTCACCTCTATTTACCAAAACCTATTACAGATTAACACTTAGCTTTCGCAGCTCGAACAGCAAGAACTCGTTGCTTCAAATACATATTCATTTCCTCTAGAAGTTCCGTTACAAACAACTACGAAAAACCTATAGTTCTTCAACCGGTATATAAGCACTATAGCATTTATTCAAACCTCAAAAAGCATGTAATTACACAATGCTTACATAATCGCTTACGCGTTTACCTTATCAATCAGTACTTTTTCGTCTCACGAGCAACAATGAGTTCTATGTCACCAACATCACCAAGATCAGTAGGCATCAAAATCTCATCGTCAGCACTAAAATGGTAATGTTGGCCAATAGCCCGTAAAAGTTGGTAAACTTCAAACATCGTGGGCCGTTCCTTATGATTAGTCGGCAAGACACAATTACACGCGAGCTTAAGAACCTGAAAAACCTCATTTTCAACTCCTTTCCCGACCAATGATTTGTCAATTGCATCATGAAGTTTTGATTCTGCAGATAAAATGGACATCCATTCGACTAAATTACCCTTAAAGTTTTCGGGCACGTTACTCACATGGGTCGGTTTTTCACCCGTTACTAATTCAAGAAGCACTACCCCAAAACTATAAACATCGCCTTTTGGGGTGGCCACGAGTGTTCGCGCATATTCGGGTGCTACATACCCGATATCGCCGAATTCACCGTTCACGAAAGTACTCAAGTGAGTATCAACCGGGTTCATAAGCCTAGCGAGCCCAAAATCGGATATTTTTGGATCGAATTCTTGATCCAGTAAGATGCAATTTGAGCTTATATTTCTATGAAGGATGCGCGGGTTGCAGTTATGGTGGAGCCATGCGAACCCTTTGGCTGCTCCGACTGCAACTTTTAGCCGTATAGACCATTCCATATGTTTTTTGTCATCGGTTACTGGATGCAAATTATCGTGCAGAGTGCCGTTTGCCATGTACTTGTAAACTAAAAGGCGTTCCTGTTTCGTGACACAAAACCCTAGAAGCGGGACGAGGTTACGGTGCTTCACGTTTCCGAGTGTAGCCATTTCGGATGCAAATTCTTTTTCCGAGTGTTGAGTGTCTTGCAATCTCTTGATCATTAGTGAGCTTCCGTCTTCGAGTGTTGCTTTGTATAATGAACCTGTTCTTCCCGATCTGATGATGTTACTTTTGCTAAAACTGTTGGTAGCCTTCATTAAATCACTCAATCTCATCTTTGAAATTGGATTGTCAAACATTAAGAGCTGCAATTCTATCAAAAGTTTAGTAAATCTGATACAACAAGAATCAAAATGAACAGATAACTTGAGATAATTAGGTACAGGTGGCAATTTCGACCTAATTATGCATGAATGGGTTTAGCGAAGTTATGTTTTATCTCTAACTAGTCAAAGGGATAAAATATTACATTCATAGCTCAAAAAGGAAAGAAGGTCAAATGGTCAAAAGTTACTCAAAAATGTATTTTTATGCATAAAACCTCTTGATTCATTTTCTTCAAAAACTTATATCAGCATATAGAAATAAGAAAATGTTGGCAGTCATACTTGGCACACTACTAGTATACAGAAAGTTCTATTACATTTATTTGGACAAAAATGTGTTTAAAACCCAACCTGGCCCATTTCAACCCAAAATTACACAGTCTGACCTAAACCCATTTTGACTTGTTACTGAACCACCCATTTTGTCAAAAGGGTAGTACAAAAGAATAATTAGCTTAGAACCAAATGAGTCAAAAGTTAGCAAAAGTGTATGTTTAATGCATAATACCTATTCAAAAAATTGTATTATCTTTGAAAGAATGTAAAACTTTAACCACATTTGGCACGGTACCTACATCGTAAAAAATTTCAAAAGTTTTGGACAGAATGTGCTTAAGGTCAATAATCTTGCCTTAATGGTTTTCGTTCCTTTGATTCTCCGGGCCCATTTATTTTCATCAGGATCCTCTTCCTTCTTTCTAACGACTTTACGCATAAAGAACATCATCCCTACTCCTACAATTAGTGCAGCAATAGTAGCACCACCAATTGCCGCCCCAATAATCACACCCGATTGCTTTTTCTTGGTTCCTTCACAAAGACCTAAAGGCCCCCCACATAACCCAGCATTTCCTGCATAGTTTTCTGCTTTAATACTAACATTTCTGAAAGTTGGAACTTGGCCTGTCAAATGGTTATTTGCAACATTGAAGTCCTTTATACGATCAAGCTTGCTCAAATTTGATGGAATCTGACCCGTAAATTGATTATTATCGAGCTTAAGGACATTAAGAAATGAACAGTTGGAAATACTCTCCGGGATCTCTCCAGAGAAGCTGTTAAATGAAAGATCGAGACTTGTTAAAAACTGAACAACATCAGTCATGTTGTTAGGAAGAGGCCCGTCAAGATTATTGTTTGAAAGATTCAAACCCGTTAATGAAGTACAGTTTTTGAGCCCCATAGGAAACCGACCCTTCAACCCCATGTCGGTAAGCTTAATATTTAGAACTTTACTCTCATCAATATGCCAACATTCAACGCCAGCAAATCTACAGATGAAACCTTCAGTCATGTTACTAAATTCCCATGAAGTTAATAAATCTAGTGGATCTTGAAGTGAATCTCTAATGGATTTTAGGCAATCGATGTCACTTTGAACAGCATTACTAACACTACTAGATATAAGCATCCAGAGAAACACAAGAATTATGGTTCGGCTATTCAGTGGCGTTATCATCCGGATATATGCCATTGTGCAAAAAACTTGCGGATGTACGTACTGGAAACCTCAGTTTTCAAGAAAGAAACCTGGTAAGATAATGAAACAAACAATCATGATGGATCTTTTGTAACAAACTAACCACCGTTCGTGCAAAAATGCCCATTGTTGTGTCTGAAATTTGATGTGTGTTTCAAAAAGTGCTTATGATATTGAATAATCACTATCAGATAAATAAGATGTACTCAACATGAAGTAGGTTACCCATATATTTTTAACAAATAGTTTTAGCTAAAGCTGAAATAACCCAACAATCATGTTAAAAACACATATCCAAAAACACCCTAATATAACAAAACAATTTGCAAGAATAAATCATATCTGGGACAAACTATGCACATGTAATGCCTAACAAAAGCATTCTGCTTGGCACTTCTGTCTAAAGTTACTCAGTGTTGTAGAAGTAAAGTATATCTCTCACAAAGTCAATAAATCAAAAACCTAACTCAAAAATCATAATCCAAATATTACCAACCATAATCACCTACACATCAACTTCAAGAAACAAAAGGTACCCTTTCTCAATGCTTAACATAACCTACAGTAAAAATTCACTATATGTCAACCCAATTGAGATATCATAACCCTAATCAAGTAACACTCAATCAGTTCTATATCCTTTTAAATTAAAACCTCATAATCGAATAATCAAAAACCCATATGAGCTCCATCTAACCCACATCAAATGTCACATAGGGTGAAGGTTTTTAGCAGCTATAACAGTTGGTCAAAACTGTATTTCCAATAATTAGCAACACCCACAACACAAAACAAAACATCAAAATGAACTCAACTAATCAAAAACTCATATGAATTCTATCAAACCCACCACATCGAATTTAGCATAAAGTCAAGATTTTTGGCAGCTATACCACTCAAATCAACACTGTTCCCACAAAATTAGCAACACACCCAGAAAACAGAACATCATAATTAACTCATATAAGAAAAGACCCATATGAATTCCAACAAACCCACCTCTAATGTTACATAAAGTCAAGATTTTTAGCAACTAAAAAGAAACAAAATGACAAAAAGGTGAAAAAGCTTACAGAGTGAGATTCAAGATCTTCAACATGTATGAATGAAAAATGAAAGAGTGATTTAATGGGTGTAAGAAAAAAGTGTTGTTGTTAATCGGGTCAAAGAAGGAAAGATCATGTCCGAATGAAGTTTTCAAGCGACGACTAATAATGAATGGTATGCTTGACTCGAAATAGTTTTGCTTTGTTACTATATGTGAAATGCGTGTGAAGTGATGACTTTTTGGGGATTTTTGGAGTGTAATTTGGACCTGAAAATTGTAATTGATGAGTGACATTAGATTACATTTTGATATAATCTTTCAAAGTTGTAATCATTTTATTTTAAGTGATTTGGAAAAATGTAACCCAAAATTAAACATTAGAAGTCATTATAAAGATGGAATTTCATATGTATTCTTTGAAAGCTTATATGAGATATAAATAATGATTTTATGTTAATACAGTATACAGTATATGTTTTAGTATTACTATATGATGATGATGATATTTGAATTGAACGATTAAAAAGGAAAATATATGAAATTATCCCCAATGAAAATAGAATGGGTGAAATCATGTGAACAGAATGAGTAACTTTATTAATCGAAATAAAAAAAGAAATTTAAGGTTTTAACATTTATGTAATACTTAAAGTTGCTTTTCAAACCCATCTGGAATAGACAAAACTTATATTTACAAAACCTTATAACAATTTTAACTTGCATCCGACCAAAGCAAATTTAGGAAATAAAATTTTACATATTAAGAACATAACACCTTTATCATGACTTAAAATCTTTATGTCTTTTACATACCTTCTAAAGATAATTTACGACCTTTAAAGGAAAGGTATATATTGTATTCTCTTTTTATGGAATTATGTAAAATTATATCATATCATATGATATGATTAATTATTGATTGATGAAGGTAATTTAGTGACCATCAATTAAAAGGTGTTTGGAACGAGGGTTTGGGGTTGGACTTTGTGATAAGAAATGATAAATAGTGTTTAATAATAACTGATTTTGAGGTTAGATTTAAAACTTTAAAATTTGAGCTACTGTAAAACCCCTCTAATTTCAATGGTATCCTGACACATCTCCCTGGTTTGCTGGCACATTTTCTCGAGACCTTCTCTCTATATCACAAAGACTCTGTATTCCTTTTGTTATTTTTTTCTCTTTCTTACTTTTTATAAAAGTTAATATTTAATTTCACAAACAAATCTATATTTATTAAAAGTATATATCTTCTCTACTCTACTTTTCTTTCGGTTCATTCTTATTCCAATTAGAAGTGAAAGTGATTTGATTTTTGACTAAAACTGAAGATTAAATTGAAAGTTTAGTTTTTAGATTTTTAAAAATTAGAATTGTCGATTTGGTCTGATTTCAATTTTTCAGTTTTTTAGTTTGGTTTTCAATTTTTCCAATTAACTTTATTTGTCAAATACTTTTATAAAGATATATTATCCACATATATCCTTTATATATATTATAAATGAGTTCAAAATTTTACTATAAAGAGTTAAATATACATACATATAAATATTGTATATATATGTATATATGTATTGGGGAGGATTCAAATAAAAAATATAAATATCGTGTAAATGTAAAAATGATTTTAAAATCAATTTTTAAATATTTAAAACACATTTTTTTCAAAAAAATTTCAATGATCATTATTAAAATGACTTTTGCAAGCTATAATAAATTTTTTTTAAAAATATATTAACTTTTTTGTTCGATCTTTTTTCACAGTCATTAATGTTGTGATTATTCATGATAATCACAAAATATGACATGATAATCACATGTGATTATTCTCTAATATAATTTGATTATCATGTGTTCGAGATAATCACAAAATAGGTTTTTGATAATCACATATTATTCATGTGATTATATAGCTATAAAACGTGATTATTATGAATAAAATAATTAAAAAAAACTTCAAAAAGGTTTTTTGTTTGAGAAATAAATTATAAAAGTTATTTGAATAAATAGTTACGAATAATTTTTTTGTAAAATAACGTGTTTTGGATATTTAAAATTGACTTTAAAGTCATTTTGTACATTCTCACAATATTTAGGTTTTTTATTTAAACGTAGATCTATATATATATATATGTATACTAAATTTAAACCGTGCGATGCACGGCAATTTAAGTTAAACAATTTTTATATTCATAATTTTTATAGGTTTAATAGTTTAATATTATTTTTCAATTAGTGTTTGAGTAGGACTCATAAAATTTTAATTAATTATTATTATATTCAAATATTATCTAACTCTATCTAAATTTATTTTTTAGTTTATCTTTTAAGTTTAAATAATTATTTATTTTTAAATTATAAGAGGCCGTCACGTGTCATTTTACCTATGTGACAAAATATGGAACAACTTTTTATTCTCCTTTAGTATATATATAGATATTAAATGAGTATAGAAAATTGCTCCATATTTTTCCACACAAACAAAATGATACGTAGCGACCTCTAAATTTTTTAAATTAAATTAAATAAATAATTAGAGTTAGATAATATTTAAATATAATATTAATTAATAACAAAATCTACGAATCCTACTCAAATACTAATTAAAAATAATTAATTATATTAAATTTAATAATATTAATATTATTATATAATTCCTTAAAAGTAGCCATCTAAAAATTTAAAAATAATTAATTATATTATATTAAATTTAATAATATTAATATTTTTATTTAATTTCTTGAAAGTAGCAATTGAATTTACTTTAGTCAATTTTGTAGTTTCAAGTTATGATCATTTATTTATTTTTTATTGATGAATAAAAATTGCATTATAAAAATTGCATTATTTAGATTGTCGTGCATCGCACGAGTTTAAATATAATATGTATATATAGGGAAATGATCCATAGGGAAACTCCAAATTTTAGTGAAGGAGGGAAGCAAATCTTAGCCATTAATTTTTTTATAAATAAATGTTTTTAACATTTATTTGTGATGAATGTTAAATTTTGAAATTATTTGTGATTTTTAAAATTCATTTATGATGAAATCAAGGGTTGAGATTTGTTTTCCTCCTTTCCTAATTATTTTGCTTTCTTTTTGATCCCCACCATATATATATATATATATCCGATTATGATTATTTAAAATCACATAAGAACAAAGGGATGACATAACCGATAAACATGACTACATAATATTATGATTTATGGTCTATTTTCAAGTTTTTCCTATATGATCGCCGTTGGTATGCGATATATCAAGAGAAATTGCAAAACTAAGACAGGAAGGGGAGCTACTGAAATTGGAAAAGAATTGGTTTAAAAAAGACTTATCATTTATGCTTGAAGATTCTCAAGAAGAAAGTCCGCCGATTCTAACTCTTCGTAATTTTCGCGGTTTACTTTTTGTTGGTGGGATTTTCTTGTCTTTGGTAACTTTAGTATACTTCATGTACACATATGTGTTTCTTGTCTACTATGGGTATGTTTAACGACACATAGCAGTAATAGTAGCAGTAAGTCGTAAGCAGCAACAGTTAGCAGTAGTTGTTTGTTTAAAAAAGTGTTTGGTAACGTAGCAGTAGCAGTAATTATAAAGTGTAAAATTATGAAAATGGCATATACACATTATTTATAATGTACTCATGTTATTTTTGAGGGTATATAGGTAATTTCAGAACCAAAATGCTAATTGTTAGTTGAAATGCTTTCTCATCAAGCATTTAGCAGGAAGCGGTTAGAAAATATGCAAACTCTAGTTGCGTTGTTGCCAAATAAACTTTTCAATCAAATCGCTAACTGCTAATCGTTTGTCGCTCCAAAATGCTTTTAAATACTTGCTACCAAACACAACCTATATCTTACTCAACCCTCCATTAGTATTGGAAATGTTGCATATGGTTTAAAGTTAAACTCTGTATAGTAGCATAGTTTCTAATTAACGGATCTAAGAATGTAAGTAGAATAGGTTAAATCTTTTACTAGTAACTGTTACTTTCTACCGCCGACTCGATTACTTACATCGATCATCTTAAAGATGTTTTATCAGCTTTTTGACATCTTTTGTACACTTCACATTTTCATAAAAGTCACTCAACCTGTAGTTATACTTTTGAGTCTTTTCACAAACTCCACCCATGTTTTTGAGTGTTCACACAAAACACGCCACAACTTTTGTTTTATTCATAACAAACCCCAACATTTTGCTTTAACAAGCAACACTTATATTTTTCCTTACACTCCAAGCAACCTTTTACCAACAAAACCAAACTAAACCCAAATCCAAGTTTTCGAGCTTCATCTATACTTACCAAAAGGATGGTTGTTACTACAATCAACAATCTCCAACAATGATCACATCCTCATCATCACGATCAACGTCAACAACAAGCATTCATGTAACAGCACTAGACGGCCTTGTAAACGTGAACTCACTCTTCACAATCGCAGTTTTTGTGGGACTTTCATTGACCACCCCTGGCCAACGTAGTCTACAGAATCAATCATCATGTGACGCAGATATTTCAGTCGCTAAAAAGCTTTTGGTATATGAAGTAATATCTTTCAGTTTCTTTCTATTTTCGTCGCTAGTGGCACAAGGACTTAAACTCGCGATTAATTTGTTGAATAGTAAGGATGCTGATGAGGTGTTTAGAGCTCATATTAATCTAAAAGCGTTGCGATTTGGGATGCTTGGATCAGCTGTTGGGTCGGTTATGGGATGTTTGTTTTTAATGCTTTCGATGGTGAACGTGATCGAGATTCGGTTGGGCATGTTGAGTTGTGGGAGTAAATCGATAAATGTGGTTGCTTCTATGGTTGTGTTGGTTACTTCTGCTCTTGTGGTTTATATTTCGACAGCGGTTTATGCTTTTTTGCATTGAATAATTTTAAGAAAGTAATGTTTTGTTACATTTTGATGGCGAAACTAAAATGTGCATCTTGAAATCTTGATGGGTTGTAAGTTATTTACATGAAAATGTGATTCGTTTCGGTTAGTTTTGTCCATTTGCAGTTGTCTTTCTGTTTGTTTATAACAATTTGATCAAGATGAATATTTCTAATGTAATCTATAAACAAATGGTTTTGAAAAAAAAAATTAAATCAGTTTAACGAGTTGTACAAGTAAATAAATTTTTGAAAAAAATAGAATCTTAATTTGAAAAGATATAATTGAAAATAGAACATTTTCCAGATTATTAAATATATATATATATATATATATGGAAAGGATCAATAGGCAAGTTTCAAATCTTGGAAAAAGAGGGAAGCAAATATTAACCCTTAAATCTGTGATGAATGTTAAATTTTAAAATTATTTGTGATTTTTAAAATTCATTTATGATGAAATTAATGGTTGAGATTTGCTTCCCTCATTCCCTAATTTTTTTGTTTCCCTCTTGATCCCCACCCTATATATCTATACTACTTTATAATACATATACTCATTTTTCAAATCCCTAGAATTTAAAACTAAGTAAAATGGATCTCCACTATTCATTTAAATTACAATTGATCTTAACCATCTATTTTCTATCTTTTTTTTTACCCCACCTATAAAAACTATCAACCAACACATACACACACTAAACACTTAAAATTACACACACCTCTCCCCTATCTCTCTCAACTAGATGACCACAAGCACACCCAAAAGACAAAAATAAGATATTTCACACAACATATAAACACACATAATATTATTGTTGCCGCCGCATTGCGTAGGTATTAGGCTAGTATATATATATATATATATATATATAAAAGATTAAACAATGAATTAGTTAGTTTAGGTAACTATGTTTGTCCCACATCGACTAAAAGAATAAGTTGTGCTTGGTTTATAAAGGGCAGAGTAACTGTATTTTCCGTTACTCCGTGGAGGTTGATACGTAGACGTTGAGAAATAGTTCAAATTTATTTATCCCAAAAGGTCTTCTTCGTAAAACCTCAAATTTTGATTTGTTACTCTTTTTTATATTTAATTGGGGCTCGAAATTGATGAAAGACGGTGGGATTCTGAGGCATTTTGTCAAAACTCTAAATTTTTGTTTCTCACTCTTTTTGATTAATTATATTCTGTTTATATTGCATTAGAGCTCGAAATCTATGAACCCCTCCCCCCTCTCGAAAGTCAGTGTTGCAGCCTTATTGATCTTTTTTTTTCTCTAATCTATTTATATGTAAATAAATCGGTGTAGAAGGTAGATAAAGAGACCAAAAATTAAAAATTGTACTATCTGTGTAAAAGTCTATCAATTGTCAAAGAGCTGCTTTATTCTTAAAAAATTGCAATTCATAAAGTGTAGATATGTTTTTGATGAGATAGTTAACAATATATTGAAACTAAATGTTTAGAATGTAACTATAATTCATACTTTCTAGTTACTCTAACGAAACTGAATAGTCAATTAAAATTGATTATAAAAGTGCAGAAAGGCCTTTTTTACTTAGACATTTTGTTATTCATTTTCTTTAGCTTCACAAATTACAATGTCATTTTCATATCAATTCTACCAAGTTATTCAACAAGTATTTATCTTCAACAAATATTATTCGTTCTGGTATAGTTTCAAACTTCTACACAGGTACTTCATTATCTTTATTTGTTTATATATTTTCACATATCTATTAATATAGTAAATTTTATTTGTGTATATAAATGAAGGTCGATGTGGTTGTCAACTACGTAATAGTTATGGGTTACCTTATGCTTGCGAACTTTCAGTCTATTTGAATTCAGGTCAATATATATATCTAAAATATTTTGATTTTTTTATTTACTTGAACTTTTTAAAATGCAGGTATCTAAGATACATACATCTAAATATTTATTTATATATGAATGGAGGTCGATGTATTTCTTTAGATTCGATAGATATTTTTTGGAGAAAGTTAGATATTTCGCCGTCAACATTTGCACGAAATGACGATATTAGTTGTGACGATGAAGTAGAACTTTTTAAAGAAAACTTTAACAAGGAGTCTAGAGTTGTGAAAAAAAGTTTATTACGAAAGTTAAGAAATATAATTGATCGACGTACAACTTTCATAAATATCAATTTGGACAAACAAAGAAACAGCATAAGGGTTCAAGACAAGGTTGTAATGCAATGATGCTTGTGAGGTTTAATAAATCTGGGAAATGGGTTGTGACTCGATTTGAAAAAGAGCATAGTCATCGTCTAGTGTTTTTGGCTTCTCTTTCTCTAAAAGAAAGGATGAGTTGGTCATTTCACTTACCATCGGTTATGTTTCTTTATATCCTTTCTATTTGCTAGAGGTATCAAAATTTGTGGTGGTTGTGTTGACCCTATAGCTGGCACAATAGGCAGGCGGGTGGGTTTGGGCAACCGGATAATAAGGGGTTTGGGTAAAATGGGTCCGTGTCAATACGGGTAAAAACAGGTCAACTTGACCTGAAACAGGTTAACTAAAAAAAATTATTTTTGTATATATAATTAGCTTTCAATATGATAACCGGTTGGACAACTTTCAACCTGTTTGACCTGTTTCTTTACATGCTAATTTTAAGTCTATCTGTTTGATATATGAGAGATGAAACGTAACCCGAATAGCCCTAATAGTAAATGTATCGAAACTGCCATCTCCATTGCTTAGGATGAAGTCAACCTTTTGAGTTCAATATTGAATTTCATCATGATTATAATGCCAATTCTTGGATATAATCTTTCTTTCGTCATAGGATTGTAAAGAAAGGAGAATTCAAGCATTGACTGCAGAGGTGAAGCATCAAGATAACTAATTGACTTTTATCGAGAACATCTAAACACATTTTTGAGAGATCTTGAGCAGCAAGTGAATATGAGTCTCGTTCTTACCTTCTGGTCCTATTCTTTAAAAGGTTGTCGATTTGGGCTATATATTAACACAGATGGGTGAAAGAAATTATCTAGCTAAAAGGGAATGGGTCAAACGGGTTAACGTCATCCAAACTTTAAAGTCAACCTTTTATGCATAAAATCTCGTAAATCATGTTATTCAACGATTTGGGTTATTATTGCAATAATTTTGTTCTTGTGATCATTATTGTCGCATCTATGGTTTATCAATTTCTGAAGAAATGGACAAAAACGGTTTTGACCTCTGCACCTCTAGTATTTATCATCAAACATTACTCTTTGATTCTGGCCATTTAGTTATATTTTTCTGAAGGAACAGTTACTGGCAGATGTACAAATAAGTATGTACAAAGTTGCTTGCATACAGCAAAAGGATGACTCTACACAAACGGATGACAAAGGAAAAAATAAGTGATTGTTGCATTTGTGAATATTGAAAAGTTAAAATCTTTAGCGGTCAATGTCACTGAAATGGTCATTTGACACAGAATCGTTTGTTCTTTGCATAAAGGAGCATTTTCTGGATACAGGTTTTCGACTCTGCTTAATCTTGCTGTCGAGTTTTACCAAAAGAAAGGAAGACTCTGGAAGTTCTTGATGTCATGATGCATAAATGTTGAATGAAAGCAGCATTGATGTGATTGTATTTGTTTGCTCAATTTTTGACATTGTTCTTAAAACCAATAAAGTGCCGAAGTACCTATAACCAGTTAGACATCAATCCAAAACCTGATATGTGGAAGTTGTATTAGTTATATCAAAAGGCTACACAGAGACTTGGGAACTAAAATATGTGTTTGTTCTGCTCAACTTTCATGGGCAAAAGTTGCCTTCTTAATATAGTATTGGTTACAGGTGTTTGGTCATGCAGAATGGATCAAAAAATTTGGTGCTACTAGTTTGATATCATATTATTTCTACCATGCTGCATAACTTGTGTATCAAACAAAGAAAAAAATAACAAATGTTTTCTTTGGTTATAACTCATCTAATTCGAGTCAAATGGTTAAATAGGTCAAATGAAATTTATGGCTTTTGCAGCCATTGTCAAGGAAATATACAGACCAAAATCTAATAACTTGAAGATTACAATCATTCAAGTCATTTAACATTTCAACATTTTCTTAACATTGCTCAAAGATATATTTCTTGAAAAGGGTACACTACAAACAGTCCAAAGATGGAACTTAAATGCCGGTAATTGAGCAAATCCAACCTATCAAAACCCTCATCTTCTGTTCTTTAAAAGCGATGCAGCTCGTAGAACCACACGGTCGACCTCATCAAAATCTGGCTCCAAATCCTTTTCCTTCCTTGACTTGGCAGAAATACGCCTTAAATGCTCCTCAAAATCTTCTTCAACCTCATTACTTTGTACAGGTAACTTGTCAAATACATCTAAATATAGTGTTTTTTCATCCTTCTCTTCATCCGTTTCACAATCTGTTTCAAAAATATCCGAAAAATCTTCTGAATCTGAAACTAGTTCTGAACTCGTCATAGAATGGTCATCTTCGTTGTATTTATCATTTTTAGCAACGAGTTCTTTGAGTTTTTGTGAAGCTTCAAGTTGAATGCTGTATAACTCTTCAGGTTCTGGAATGTCAGTGTCAGAAAATTGTGTCTCTAAATTAACCGCTGGTTCGTTTTCGGCCTTTGCACGAAGAAGCTCGAGATCCTGCTCAAGTCGAGGAATGTATCTCCTAACAGCACGAAGAGCGTCTCTATATTTCGATTTGTCTAATGCCTACAAGATACACAAAGCAAAATGAAGAAAAGAAAACAGCCAAGGAGGTATCCAGATGTGGGTTATAAAAACTTATTATTTGATTACTGCAATTTGAGGTCACAAGAATCAGCTTTTAACTTAGGGATAAATAACCAGTTTCAGTTAACTTCATATTGGCTGCAAGAAAACTGATTCTGCAAGAATAAACTAATGTTACTTATCAACTTCTTTAAGAAAAACAAAGAATGAAGTTACCAAGCTGGCAGGCAACGTAATGTGTCAAAATGAGATCAGGTATAATAAGGTTTTATTTTTTTATGAGCAGATCAAAATTGTCAGGGTAACGCTGGGCTAACCCACCAACACTTTGTAGACCAACTTTTAAAAAATAAATAATTAATACTAATATATTAACTCCAATGAAAAAACTATATTATTATTATCATAATAAGATGATCTCTTTAAAATAATATGATCTAGGACATTGTCAGCATGTAAATACATGTTAGGCAACTTTTGACCTATTAAACCTATTCAACCCATTTGACCCGTCTAAATCTTTAGCTAATTTTCTACATTTGACCCGTTATCGTATAAAATACACCCTGAAAGGGAAGCATACCTTTTTCCTAGGGAGTGTGACCCTGGGCGACATTATCTCAGTAGGTGGCTGTGAATAATTCTTCCCTCTGTACATAATGATTGTGTCACTATTCTGTATATCGAGCACAATTCCTCCACTTAACTTTGCAAGCTCTACAGCCATCTCCTTAACCTCATCTGGCGTAAACGTCTTCACTATCACTTGTAGAGTTTCGTGCTTCTTCCAATGCAAATGCATGTTAAGAATGACACCTTGATATATCCCCCTTCTTCCAACAGGCACATAGTTCTTGCTTTTTATGCCCATTTTCAAGAAGTAAAAATGTTCTTCAGGAGTCAGTATTTCGGGATCATGGGTGGTTTCCGATAACTCTTTTGGTTCGATCTTGTTGAGAGCTTCAACCAATTGTTGTTCCTTTCTTCGAGCCTTACAATAAGATCATATAGATATAATTGATAAAGCCTAAAAGTGGTTATGTTTAAGATATGCCATAATAGTTTCAGAACACATAACCCTTACCAAAAATGTCTACTATTTTTAATGGGATTGTCTGATTGCACCCCCCTATATGTGTGTACAGGGAAGCGTGCATGAGAGAAGGAGGGGGGTGCTTGCCCTAACACCCTTTTTAATTCATACGAGACATCAAATCAATAAGGATCAAAGTATGCAACAATCTACCCCTAATAGCCAAAATATACCTTTCTCAATTTGAAGAGAATTTTTTCTTCAGTGGTCATTCTTTTGTAATCTTTCTTCTTCTTAAATCTAAAAAACTTCAACCACCTGACAACCTCTCTTTTCCCTTTCAACTTCTTCCTCTTCGGTTTAACTTCACCCGAACCATTAACCACCATATTGGTTCCTTGACTAGCTGCTGGCTCATGAACTTTATGACCCGTGTTCACAGGAGTCGAATGGCACAACAAGATACTCCCAGGGAGGTACCTTTCAGCTCTATACGATATAACCGCCACTTCACGATCAAAAACCTTGTGTATAACATAAGAAAAACTACTACACTATGAGATTGAGAGAAACACTAAGCTCAAACAGATCAATCATTTATACAATTTCGAGCTATTAACATTATCAAAAATATAAATAATGATGATCTCGTGTTCATACATTACAGTTTTTTCACTACAGATTCAAAACCTAGCTATTATATACAGTTCATATAAGACATATATATACACACACACACACACACACACACATACTATGGGTATGACATGTTCATCTAATTAACATCAAATTCATAATTAATTGAATATTTGAGTTTCAGATTAAAGAAAGTGTGTACCTGGGTTTGTGAAGTAATTGGCCATATAACACGGGGATAAAGATGAGATTTTTAAGATGTTTTGATTTGCAAAATGCCATCATCATTTCTTGATTTTGTTTGCAGCTCTTAAAGTGTTACCTTTATAATTAATTAGGGTTTTTAGCAGGTTTCGGTTATTGGGTCGAACAGAGAGCTTTGAGAGGAAGCTCAAATTGTGATGAAACTAGGGTGAAATAACTAGGCGCGCAAACGGACAGATATATACATAGTACTACGTTACGAAACGATATTATTGCTTGCTACTAATGTATATTAGGTTACAAAATAATATTATTTGATTGTTAAAATGTCTGAAACTCGATGTTTAAGCTCCAATAATATGATATAAGAAGTCTGAATACACATAGGAAAAATAAAATATATAAAAGTTTAATTCCATCAACAAAAACTTTTAGTTTTTTCCTCATAAAAAGATCTAAATGTCAATCAGTATAACCAATGAAAGAAATTAAATTTTATGTTATTAACAAAAGTAAGTAAAAATTAAATTTTATAAAAAAAAAATGAAAATAATAAATAAGATATAAAAGCCAAGTGCGGTTACCTATATAAAAAGATTCATTACACTTTTTTTGTAATATTCTAATATCATTTTATATTTTTATTTACATAATTTAACTTATAATAATTTAATGTAAAAAATAACTTTTTATATATTGAGAATTTTTAAAACTTATACCACCTAAATTTCAAATATATCCTTTAACTCATACAATAATTTAATAATAATAACTTATTAACTCAATATAAAAAGTTACCAAGATAATATTAAGTAAGTTAAAAAATGATAATAGTGCTAATTATAGATTAATATAAACAATGATGGTACTTACTTGTATATATGAGAAAATAAAAAAAAATAAAAAAGTTATAATAAGATATATAATGATAATAACAATAATACTAATAATAATGATATTAATTAATTTACAATCCTTCGATAGAAAAAAGAACAAAAGATAAAAGAATGTAAATCAACATCACCCATTAATTTTTAAATTGTGAATAGTATGCGAAAGATAGGGAAAAAAATGATAAAAAAGTAAAAACAAAGGAAATAAAAAAAAAAAAAAAAAGTAAAAGAAAGTGAAAAGTAAGAGCAAAGAAATCATCTCCCATAATAACAGTATGATAGACGACTACCAGTAAATTGCAACTGTTGTTCATATTTCTTTTTAGTATATAACTAATATAATAATTTCATACTTATAAGACAAAAAATGTATCGTTCATTAAACTTGTAATTATTGTTATATATATATATATAAAGGTAAAAACAAAGGAAATAAAATAAAATAAAAAAATGAAAATAATAAATAAGATATAAAAGCCAAGTGCGGTTACCTATATAAAAAGATTCATTACATTTTTTTTGTAATATTCTAATATCATTTTATATTTTTATTTACATAATTTAACTTATAATAATTTAATGTAAAAAATAACTTTTTATATATTGAGAATTTTTAAAACTTATACCACCTAAATTTCAAATATATCCTTTAACTCATACAATAATTTAATAATAATAACTTATTAACTCAATATAAAAAGTTACCAAGATAATATTAAGTAAGTTAAAAAATGATAATAGTGCTAATTATAGATTAATATAAACAATGATGGTACTTACTTGTATATATGAGAAAATAAAAAAAAATAAAAAAATTATAATAAGATATATAATGATAATAACAATAATACTAATAATAATGATATTAATTAATTTACAATCCTTCGATAGAAAAAAGAACAAAAGATAAAAGAATGTAAATCAACATCACCCATTAATTTTTAAAAATTGTGAATAGTATGCGAAAGATAGGGAAAAAAATGATAAAAAAGTAAAAACAAAGGAAATAAAAAAAATAAAAAAAGTAAAAGAAAGTGAAAAGTAAAAGCAAAGAAATCATCTCCCATAATAACAGTATGATAGACGACTACCAGTAAATTGCAACTGTTGTTCATATTTCTTTTTAGTATATAACTAATATAATAATTTCATACTTATAAGACAAAAAATGTATCGTTCATTAAACTTGTAATTATTGTTATATATATATATATATAAAGGTAAAAACAAAGGAAATAAAATAAAATAAAAAAATGAAAAGGAAGGGCAAGGGAATCCTCTCTCGTAATAACGGTCAAACATGGTGGGTGACTACCACTAACTTGTAACTGTTGTGGTTTATATGTTTTTTAAGTATATATAATAATTTCATATATAAGAAAAAATGTATTATTCATTAAACTTGTAATTATTGTTATTGTTATATATATATAACATATAATATAATATAATAGCCAGAATTTTGTATGCTGCTTTTCTTTGAATCAAAACCCCAGTTTTTGTCTTTTTGGAGATTTGGGGGTTTTGGTATCCAAAGAAGTGTTTTCTGAGCATAAAACAATTTTTACATTTGATAAAATAATATGATTATTGGATAAGATGGTATGAATTACTTTAAGAAACACATTCAAATACATTTGAATTTATAAGTTTTCCATAAACTGTTAGTAATCATAGTTGGATCAAAATCAGGTAAAATTGAGTTCTAAACCATCATAGAAAAAAAATAAATTTATAACCATTACCGTATCATCATGCTCTAAACATGCATTTTAAGCTAAAAACCACACAAGGGTCTTTATGATATCTTCGTGACAATGTTAACATTATAAGTAGTACATGAACTACTAAAATACAAATTAAGATATAAACTTAGATTAATGAATAAGTGTAAGCATCAAGGTTATATATCTTAT
This sequence comes from Logfia minima, assembly GCA_963921325.1. NCBI lineage: Eukaryota > Viridiplantae > Streptophyta > Magnoliopsida > Asterales > Asteraceae > Logfia > Logfia minima. The sequence goes on along the minus strand of OY992775.1, from coordinate 5,866,505 downwards.
CTATAATGTTCAAACAAGAGTCATAATATGAACTCTCGAAACAAAACTATCTTAATTTGATGAACTATTAAGTTTCTAACCAGCAAAACCACCGGCTTTCATCATTTGCTTGAACTCTTTGTAGTTAACCATCCCATCACCGTCTACATCCACTCTCTTGATCATAAGCCTGCATTCCTCAATGGAACGACCTTGCCTTAACCCGAGTGAGCTTAATACAGATCTCAATTCTTCAACGGTGATGAACCCGTCTCTGTTTTGATCAAACACATTGAATGCCTCTCTCATATCCTCTTCCTCGTCCCTCTCTCCCAAGATTGTTTGATAAAGTTCACCAAATTCCTCCATGTCCACAAACCCATCTTTATTCACGTCGATTTTCTGAATCATTTGGGCCAGATCATCATCCGGGATGTAAATGCCAAGGTTTTCAAGAGATTTTGCTAGCTCTTGCTTTGTGATCTTTCCATCACCATTACGATCAAACATATGAAAAACACGACGTAGCTCTGCTGGATCCATATTGGATAGAAATGGTGTATATGTTAATCAAATTGAATCAAATGTTAAACAATTTTTAGGTGCAATGAGCTAATATCGAAGGGAAATGGAAGGTATTAACACAGATGATTCGGGTTTACGAAGAACATTAATATGAAATTATGGTTGAAGAGAAGAAAATATGCAAAGAGTGTAACAATGGTAAGGTGGAAGGTTTATTGCAATAGTATTTGTAATAGTTTAGGGAGCTTGTGGTTCAGAGGAAAATAAGGAGAAAATATATAAAGTAACATTTATGGTCACCCTCTAATTTCGTTAATTGTCATTTTGTTTGCATGGTTAACAATATTATTGTCAACTTAGTTATTTATACCCCAAAAGAATATTTCTTACTGTACTTGTTTTTTTCACAGAAAGAGAACTGTTCACGCTAAAATAAAATTTGTAAATTAGATTTTTCTTTTTTTTTGGGAAACTGCTACAGAAAAACTGCAAGATTTGTGGATTGAGACTGCAGCAGTAAATAACACTTGTATTATCATAAAGGGAAGGGGAGGGGGGCAATGGACTACAAAATAACAAGTTATCATTGTTTTCATACCTCGAGCATAATTTTCTCTACTGTAAATGCGTTTTAAACATATAAATTTCGAGGTATTACCATTTAGGGTATAACAACACCTTTCTCCATTCTCAGTATCCATGACATTTGCTGTGTTATTTCTCCCTAACACCAAATATTCTTTAAACTAAAGAGTACATAATACGTTTACAAACAGATTGAAAGTGATCAATAGGATTTTCCTATATTTTCTTCCCCTCCAACCAACGACTGTAAAATGCCAATGCTTCCTTTGGTTTGTACTCAGGTACCGTGTGCCCCGATCCCTGCATCAACATTAGTATATAAGAAACTTAAAATGAATAAAAGACAAAATAGCTAACGCGGTATTAGCATGTTCCACTGATTTGAGACGTCTATAATATTTGTTGCTTATATAATAAAGGGGATAACATATGTGAAATTAACTGGCTGGATTTAGTCCTTTGAGTTTTTTCATTACACGATCAGTTCCCCTTGTACTCTTTTAGCATAAAGACACATAACGTATTACATGCTATTAGCTACACATAATATTTTCCCTATTAGATATTAAAAGTTATGCCTTTGATCATGTACTTTATAGATGGTCCTAATCTATTGACTTAGAGATATACATTATCAGAATTGTTGTCCAAAATAATGTTTCCGACCTGCACTTTGGATGTTAAATGGGACTTAACGACTCACATGCATTCAAAGTGTGAGTGAACCAAGCATGATCCGGAAACTGCTTAAAAAGTATGACTTAAAACTCCATACGTATTCATGCAATTAGAAGTTAATGCAACAACTACATATATATTTTTTCTTTCTCTATATAGGTATGTATGTGTGACAAACCTTAACAGTAAGGAATATAAGGTTGTTGTCATATCCTTGTATGAATCTGCAAAAACACAAGAAACACTTCCACTTAAACATAGCTACCGTAAAAAAAGAAATAACCTTTTTTTTATATGAATATATTCTCGTATCGTATTTTTCTGATCAAGAAAAAAGCATACCCTGAAACTTGGCCATCGACCTGCCATTTCCTCCACTCGTCGTTAACTTTGTAACCTAATGATCGTGTCCAAGCTTCACTTCCGGTGAAAGGAACACACATATCATGATCCCCACTGCATGAGCATAAGAAAGTCAATACCATTTTTATTTTGTGGGTCCAACTTATATAATGTGAGAAGGGACGAATATACGATGTAACAAGATCTTGTTGAAAAACAATTAAAGATGCCACTTTTCCCTATCTTATCCTATAGTTGTATGTCTTTTTTTCCTAAATCCTCTTTCGACGTATCTGGTGCCAAAACGGGAGGGTTGGGAAACGGGTCGAACAGGTATATTCAGGCCGGGTTAAAACAGGATTTGGAAACACGCTTCCATTGTTTTATTTAATCCTAATACGTTAACTATAATAATAAATATTAAATATACTAATATATATTAAATATAATTGAAAAACTATCATTACAACAATGGACCATTTCTTTAATAAAACAATGTAAGAATTATATAAACTTGATTATAAACTATTACTACAATAATATAGTTTGATTATACTCGTATAAACACGTTAAAATGTCGACCCCAAGTGCCTATACTGCTACTTAATTCACACACACAAAGATACTAATTGGTGGATGTAACTTGTAATTATACTATTGAACTATGTAAATGTTCATTTGTCTTCATTTCTTTCTATTCTTTGATTATCAATGTCGATGTTGATGTGGCACATGATGAACAAAATTTGTATAAAAACAAGTACCAGTCTCATTTTCTAGGGTTACATAGAGATGGATATACCTGAAAATAAGAGCACGATAGCCACGTGCAGTGAGGTTTTTGTGGTAAGGGATCATGCTACCGGCATCATGATAATATCTGATCTTATCGGTACATAGCTCCCAATCACCGGCCACACTAATCTGAAGAATCATTATAGTTTCATCTTATCAAAGATACAGTTGGTGTAATCTTACTTAAAGTAGAATTGTATTACTATATATCTTACCGGGTCAGCGTGAATTGCCTTCCGGACTGCTTCATTGTTTAGCCATTCAGTTGCTACTTCATCATCCTACGTGACAAAAACCTCAAAAATTATTTAATGTTCGACAAACAAACAAAAAAAGTTGTCACTTTTTCTGTCCCAAAAGAGTACAATATCTAACTTGTCTTCGGCTAATAATCATATACCTAAAATCGCCACATCAATATGAGAAAACATAGAAAACTTGTGTGCCATTAATGATTCATTGATTCCTATTACACTATTAACCTTAAAATAAACAAAATAAGTTTGAATATTATCAGAGAAGAATCCATCAATTTTTCTTAAATAATAGAAAATGTAGCATTGTTTTTAGAAAGATGGAACATTACAAGGAAAATTATAAAATATTCGGGACGGGTCAAACAAATTGGGTCGATCTGCCAAAACAACTTTTCTACTTTCTTAAATTTGGTTATAATTAAGAGATTAGATACGATATTGATACTAACTATCCAAATAATGATGTCAGCTTCTTATAAAAGAAATCTAGGAAGTTCAAAATACTTGAGTGTACTTTCGAGTTTAGACAGCTAATAAACCATTGAACCATTTCCCTTGTTACTGATTTTTTTTAATTTCACCACTTGACCCATTAAAAATAAAAAAAATAAACCCGGTTGACCCATATAATGACTTACAGTACATGGGACGTTTTCTGCACTGTTTAAAAGCTCTGGCCAAGAAGGCACATAACCAGCCTTGACAGGGGCTCTAAAAGGCCAAGCACGCCCAAACATTCTGGTTCGGACCGGAAGGGGCCTTTCGGTCTCACCCAATTTCCTGAAGCTTGCTGGCAAGTTTGAATCTGTCAAGTTTGACTTGCCAAGTCTAATTTTACTTGAACTGTCAGCATGATAGCATGGCTCTAATATGTCATATATGTTTATACCATCAATATCCTGGATTTACAAGTTGAAATCCAAGTTAATCATGAATATTTTATAATACACGTAAAATATACGAGAAACAGAAAAATGGGAGAAGGAAAAAAGAATTACCTGGTCAACTTTATCAAGCATGCTTTCACAATTGTCATTTTGAGGATTGTAATAGTTCCCCTGACACTCCTTCTTAACTTCCTGCTCATAAGATTAAGTTTGACTTTTCATATCAAACAGACTAAAATAGGAAAATCCCTATCCGATTCTTTTATTCTATTTGAAATTTTCTACCATGTTAACGTTTATAACAAATTATTACAACGATGATTGTAGATGTTAACATTTGTAAGAAAATTCCTATGAAATAGAATCTTGAAGATCTGACCTTTAGAGTCAAACGTCCAACAGAAGAGGAAATGTATACACTGTTTGACTCTTCATGTCAAACGGACTAGTTATGTACTTCAAATTTGATATGAAAAAATACATATTTTCTCTATAATTGCATTAATATTAAGCTCTAAACCATTTGATACAAATAAATTAACATGGATGTCAAATTTGTAATCAAATACATATGAATGTCTAACTTGGAACGTAATAGCATTGACCAAAAAAGTCAAAGTGTACCTGATACAGTTCATCAGAAATGAGGCCCATCCCATGTGCAAACGGAACAAGAGCATTGCCATCAAACTCGCCATCCGTAACTCCATTTCCGACAATGTATCCCTGTATTTTAATGAATTATGATTGAGGCGAACAGTGTCATATGCATTAGAGGTGGCAAAATGGGTAGGTTAGGTAACGAGTAAAAATCAATATTTGTACAGGTAGTGTCAAGTTGGGTTGTTTATGCTTTTTTGTTAAAAACTTAGGGTGTCAAATATAATTACAAACAATTATACTATAAAATGAAATTTGAAACAAGTGATTTAGGTGTTAATACTTTTATGCACTAAACTACACTTTGACCAACTTCCAACCCATTTGTCACGGTTCGTTTTAAGCTAATCTTATTGCTGTCACCCGTTTGACCTGCTAGAGATTAACATAACCCGAACCGACCCTTTCACAAGTAAGCTCAAAATTCTCTCTCTCTCTCTCTCTCTCAATATATATATATATATATATACATCTTGCAGTTTTAGAATAAGGGTGTACCTTAAAGTTGATAGTGGGTTTATCACCAGCATCAAGTCCTGAACATTAATGAGAGGGGCATTATGGAAATTTTCTCATACTTGTATTGGTGCACGTTTTAAGAAGAGATGGTTACCTTTCACCACTTCATAAGATAATGTAGGGACATATACTCCTGCATATGACTCACCAGCAATGAAAAAGGGATTTGAAAGGTACTCGGGGTATAGCTTGAACCACTAAATCAAACAAAAGTGAAATATGAATACGTCAAAATTCATTAAATGTCAATGTATGTATGTAACATGCGTTGATAAAAAAGACTTGTACACTTGATTAATTGAAACTCAAAACTAAAACAAAATGCAGATATTCTCCATACATGGTAATTTGACTTGCAATAATGTATTGATAGGTTAAGATTCGTTCCAATAAAGAGATGAAGGCTTGAACAAATAATGGTTTACCAATGTCAAGTAAACAGCCTCTTAAACTACGAAATGATAGATGCTCCCACTTTAACGTACCACTCAACATCATTAGAATCACAACAAATTTAGCATATATAATGGATAACACCCATACAGTTTGTATAAAAGGTGCTTTATTTTGTTTGTTTATTTTCAAGAATACCTCAAGGAGAAACTTGTGAGAGTCCAAAGCGGTTTTTGTATCCATGGTGATGTAGTCGGTTTTGTTCCCAGAATATGACATTCCAACACCAGCAGGAGAGTCCAGATATATCACGTTTGATACCTAAACAAAATTGTTTAAAAGGGAAACCAAGATTATAGAAACTCTGTTGATCAAATTTATCTAATTAGTAATATATTAGATTATATTCAATGAACTTGTATACATCAGTATCTATAAACCTTGTTCCATGAATATGGATTGAGATGAAGCTTGGGAAAGCTTCCAGTTTTTTCAAAATTAAATGGACCTGCAAAACAACACATCCTTGTTCTTAAACAAATGTAATAAACCAACAATTTCAATACCTTGTATATATGGGCCACTATTGTTGATAATCTAACAGTCAAATTGATTAAAATTAAAGCAGCAGCTACAAGTTTGTTTGTAGAATTTTGATTATAAAGCAAGTTTATCTAAAAACACAATTGATCATCTAATTATCTTATTCTAGAAATAGCAGTAATCACTTTTTCGATCGCAATACAAATACCCTCTCTAAATTCAACTACTTGTTTTTACTGGAAATCAAGTTGACATAGTCAAGTTTGTACATCAATCCTTGTAATAACTGGATTATGATTCTGAAACAAATATATTATCAATCAAATAGATATTGAATGTTGTCTGGCACCAAGAAACAAGAAAACTAAGTAAACTATACCATGTTCATAAACAAATCCATCAAAACTAGAGCAACCAGGGCCACCATTGAGCCAAAGAACCACTGGATCCTCAGAGGGATTTCTTTCTGATAGCACAAAATAATAAAACAATTTTTTGCCGTGGTTTTCATCTATTGTCACATACCTGAAAACCCATTAAACAATATACAAATCACTAACAAACCCATCAATAAAAAACAAATAACTGCATGAATACATCAACAAATAAGCAAATTTAGTAAAAATTAAGAATACCCATCAAAGTTCATGCAAATTAAACACAAGCCCATCAATAAAAATCAAACATTTTCATGAATCATTAACAAAGAAGAAAATAAAGTAAAATTTAAGAGTACCCATCAAAGATTATACATATATAACACAAATCCATCAATAAAATCAAATCTTTTCTGAAAGCATCAGCAAATAAGTAAAGATTAAGAGTACCCAGCATAGTGTTTGGAAGGTATGGTGCCATCAAAACCAGGAATTTGAGTAACAATGGCATTTTGAGGAGCAGATTGTGCCAATAAAATGGTAAATGAGAAATAAATTGAAAAAATTAGGTGAATTGAGTTCATCATCTTCATCATGTTAAAGAAGACTTTTTTGTGGATTTAAGAAAGAGAAAACGGTGAAAGATAGATTCTTGAATGTGTTTTGAATGAATATAAATATGAGCATAGAAGAGAGTGAAGTTTGTCAGTTATTAGCTTCCAAGGCAAGAGAAGGATAAAAAGGGAAACAGTGGTGGAATGGGTTCCAACAGAGCCATCAACTATGAAGACTTTTTTATTCACTCAAAGTCAGGCCCTGGGGGTGATATAATTCCCTTTCCTACACTATTGGTATTTTTGGTAAAATGTCTAACAAAGTAGTTGTGGTTAAAATAGAGATATATAACCCAACATAAAAGAATACAAAAAAAATTACATTTGCGTAATGAAATTTTACATTTGCACCCAAAAAAAAAAGAAAAAATATATATATAGATGGTGTTTTTCTTTTTTCTTTTCCCCTTATAAGTTCATAACTTCAAACATACACTTTCTAATCATATGCAAGTTTCTTAAACTAAAAGGTATATAAACCTAAAGGTATAAATAAAATCACACATTACATTATAAAATATCTAAGGATTCCAGCGTGCATCGGGATGGGTTGGATCATCTTCATATGAGTCGTTATGATGGTTTTCTTCAAATGGATCAATGGGATTGTCTTCCCAATCAATATAATCTTCAAGTTCGTCAGAGGTTTCTACCACAGCTTCAAGATGTTCTTGTTTCCACTCATAGGTAGCTTGTATCCATTTTGCAGAATCTGGATGTTCTCCATTGATGCATGTTGTGCATGATCGAAAATGGTACTTTTGAGGGATCAACACCATTTGCTCTTGCCATAGTACTTCTTGTCTCGATGTAAACTTCTTTGTTTATAATTGCACATGACAGGCTGGCTGGATTGACTTTGTACCAATCAAGGATGAAGCAGTAAGGAGAGTGGTAAACAAGTGACCCGACAGTGTAAATATTAGTAGGTGGAATAAATGAATTGGGTCTTCGGAAGACTACTACTAGATATGTTTTTGCTGAGCAGCTTGTTAACCATCTTGTCCATTGGTGGTGAGGGAGGAACCATTGTAGCATTTTGAACAGATTTTTTGAATGCGGAGATCCAGCTTCAAACTGGCATTTGAACATATAAGCAAGGAGTTTAGGGGCATTAAAGGACATGGCGATTGTGTGGGATTCAAAGAGGTACCAGAAAAAGCATAACGCTTCTTTTGGAAACCTGTATAGGTCATGGACATGAAATACATTGAGGAATGGATAATCCGGATGAAATTTGAGACCTTTCATGAATATGCCATGTTTCTTGAGCAGGATAGTAAGGAAAGTTTTATAATTGACCGGACCTCTTTCTTTTAATGTCAGATCTGCAATACTTTCTGCAACTTCATCTGGGAGTTTTAATACCGGAAAAATTTCTGGTTCGGTGGTGTTTGAGGAGTTTTCTCCATTTTTTTCTGTGATCGAGTACACCATTGGTATTGCTTGGTTGATGCTCTTGTGACTACTGCCTGCTTTATAGTCCTTTGGTCTTGAGAGGAAATCTGCAAGTACATTTTTTGTCCATTTGATATGCTTGACTGTAAACTTCCATTGGGAGAACCAGTTTGACCACCTCAAGAGTTGTGCCTGAGGGAGACTTTTTCTTTTGAATTGTAGCATACGTGGAAAAGAAGACATATCCATTTCTATTTGAAATTCGTGTCCCACAAGATGAAATTGGAAATTTTCAATTCCTCTTTTGACTGCAAGAATTTCTTTAAAAGTGGAGTGGTAATGTTTTTCAGATTCTTTAAACGTGCCACTTTTGTATCAACAAATGGATCTCTCCTTTTTGCTGTTCTCGACAAGTAGGACAGCTCCCCAGTATTCATCACTAGCATCTGTCTGAATGATTCTTCTTTCTGTCAAATCAGGAATCTTCAGGGGAGGCATCTCATCTGCTAGTTTCTTTATTTCTTTGACGGTTGTTGTTTGTTGTGATGTCCAAGGGGCAGGATTCTTTTTCAGCATGGGGAATAGCCAGACTGTATGATTTGAAAGCTTGGGTAAGAAATCAGACATATAGTTGACTAGTCCAAGAAACTGTTGGACCATCTTTTGGGTGGACAGCTCATCTGGGAACGTATGCAGTTCTTGGGCAATATGGGGCTGGGGTTGATATTTTCCATCAGATATTTTCATTCCAAGAAAATCAATAGTGGAGACACCAACCTCCATTTTCTTTTCTGATAACATAATCCCATATTTATTGATCAAAGAGTGGAATTTTGTAAGTAATTCCACGTGTGACTTTTCATCAGGAGAGAATAGCAAGATGTCATCAATGTAGACCAGTGTATTTGCAAGAATAGGTTCAAAAATTGTAACCATTGCTTTTTGAAAAGCAGATGGAGCATTTTTTAAACCGAATGGCATGACATTCCACTGATAATGATGATCAGGAATACAAAAAGCCGTTTTAGACCTGTCATTAGGATGAATTCCTAATTGCCAAAAACCAGACTTCAAATCGAATTTTGAAAGAACTTTGGCATTAACAAGAGACTGGAACAAGGATTTTTTCTGTGGAAGAGGAAATTTATCATCTGCCAAAAAATGATTTAAAGGCTGATAATTTATAACTAACCGTAACTTTCCACGGACTTGTTCGCTTCTTTTGTTGACGTAGAATGCTTCACATGCCCAAGGTGAAGTGGTAGGTTCAATAATTTTTTGTTCAACAAGTTCAGTACATTCTTGTATTGCCAGTTGGTAATGGTCTGGATTCATTCCCGGATGACTTGCTTTTGTGGGGTTAACATCTTCATTTTGTTTGAATGGGAGTGAAACAAAAAATGAAGGGTTTAACCATAAGGGGGAGGAGTGTTTGTTGAGAAATTCTGTATGAGATGTTGCACATGATGTTCTGATAATTTCTCCTTTCACAACTTCAATTGGGCTTGTTGTGACTGTAAAAATGCGAGGGATTGAAGTCCATCGATTGATAAAGCTCTTGTAGTATAGACCTTCTTTGGACCATTTTAGATTTGATAACCTATGGAGTATATCGAACCCAATGATCATGTCTTTTCCTGGAGCATTTGTGCCTAAGAATCTTTGCTTTATAACACATTTTGGAAAAAGACGAACGCTTATGGGAATGCTTATTTTATCAATAACAAAGCGTTCTCCATTTGCAGCTAAGAAATCCTGGCGATGTGGTCTCCAATACTTTGCCGGTAGTATTTTTGGATCAAGTATGGAGACTGCTGCACCTGTATCAAAAAAGGCAATCACCGGAATAGGTACATCATAAGTGTCAGTGAGGATATGGATTTTAGCTAGAGGTGTGGGTGGACTTTCTTGAACCGGTAATAGGTGTGGTAACGGGTTCATCATAAACATCTCTAAATCAGAGTGTTCTTCAGAGGAGTCTGACTCAGAATCTTCATCAGAAGAATAATCTGAGTAACCGATTGAGCATAATGCATCCTCACTAGGTTCATCGTCTAGAGAATACAGAGATTCTAGATCAGAGATGTCAACTGGTTTGATTTTACTAAGCATCTGAATTAATGCTTGAGACCTTTTTTTTTTTATTTGGACATTGTTTTGCAAAATGCCCTTCTTTCTGGCAAATATAACATTTACCAGAGGTTCGACCTCGGTGTGATTTTCGTTTTACAAACTTCCACTTTCTTTTGCGAGAGAATTTTGTATTTTTCTTAGCAAACTTCCATTGATTGTTTTTTGGAAATCTTTTGAAGTGGGAATTTTTCTTCGTTCCAGTGCAATCACATGATGATTTGTCTTTGCATTTAATTTGCAGGTAGTTTTCATCACATGCTGAACCGAGTCTTTTGCCAGTCTTTTCGAACTCTACTAAGAATTTCTTTTGGTTGCACAATTTAGCAAGTGCATTTAAAATTAATTGGTAGAGTTCTCCTAGAGAAGATTGGGCAATAGTGATGTTCCTTGCTTCCAGTGATCTGTATGCTTCATTCCCAAGAGATTCCGGGAAAGAATTAAGAAAGACCTGTTTAAGGTTGACATCATCAACACCATTGAGACAGTAAAAGCGTTGTGACATTCGATCATAATGCTTTTCAAGGTCTTTTTTCTAGAAGGAGCAACACTTCATTTTCATATACTCTTCTCGTGCGTGAATGGTATGTTCATAAGGATTGCCAATAAATTCTGAATAAATTATATTCATGAATTCTTCAGGCGACGAGGCTTGTTGGATCTGGAGTTGGCGGTATTCACCAAGACTGAGATACCAATCCCTGAGGCGACCCTGGAGTCGGGTTAAGAACCTTTTGATGACAATCTCCATAGAATAATATTGGAGTTCAGCAGAACACCATGTGAGCATTTCCACATTTCTTTCACGCCACTTGGATGGCGGGATATCATCAAAGGTGAACTGTTGTCTGGTGTCTGATCTAGGAGCAAACCTTTCTTGTTGAGGGGTTTCAAGGTCATCTGGATCGAACTGGACAGTTGATTCAGCAGTTTCAGGTTCTGGTTCTGTCATGAACAAATGTTCAAATGCCTCTGTTGGTTCAAAATCATCATCTTCTGTAATGGGACCCATAAAAGTTGTAACTTTTGGTTTTCTTTCTTGTGCAAGGGATTCCAGAAATGATGATATGGGGTTTGCCTTTTCTATGGGAAGAAAATCTGGTGATTTAGAGGAGGCTACAATGGGAGAAGTTTCTTCAGAGAATTCTGGCTCATAATTGGATGTGGAACGATGAGAGCCTTGTATTTTTGGTTTTATTTTTGCTTGTTCTGAAGCCCAAAGGTTGAGTAAAGGTGAAGGTTCTTGTAGCGGTGATTGAGGTATTGGTTGTGGATCAAACGATACTCCAACAAAAGGAGTTGAGGGTAATCTCCAAGGATCATCAACCAAAGTTGAGATTCTTTTTTGTCTGTGTTGTCGTTCAAGATCCTGGAGTTGGGTTTTAAGGGTGTTCATTTCTGCTTCTTTTCGAGAAAGAGAAACTGTGGTTTGGGATGTTGACGGAGCACGGACAGTTTGAATCAGGTCACGATGAAGTTCTTGTATTTTAAATCGTACTTCATTGATTATGCTCTCAAGTGACCTTACTTTAGAGGAAAGGTTATCTTGTGTCTTTGTGAGCTTGTTTTGTTGAGAGAGAATCTTCACAAGAACCTTATTTTGAGCCACTGCATTTTCACTTTGCCAATTTAAGGTGGCTTCTGCTGGGCTGATTATACAAGGTGCTCCTGTCGGGCTAATTGTGGTTGGCGTTTTGATCTTCCAGTCATGTCTTGTTCTATGTTCAGGAAACTCAAAGGATTTTAATGGAGGAAAATCATTTAAGTATTCTTGCATACTAGAACTTGAGGGATCTTTAGTGATCGGATAACAACAAACTGGTTGTTGAGATGATGGAATTGGCGAGACTGTTGGATAAAATGGAGATGGGTGTAGTACCTTGTCTTTATGGATTATTGATAAAGCCTTTTGGTGATATGGGGAAAGGTTGGATGGAGGAAATGAGTTACAAGGTTGTGGTGGTGTTTTGAGTTTGTCAGAGTAAATGACGTAATAGTCAAATTTACCTGAATGTTCACCAAGAAGTCCTACTGAGGGGTCACCATTTTCATATCTCCTTTTAAGCCTTTGTTGAGAAGAATTTCTTTTCTTTGGGATATCTTCATCCATTTCAACTTTGTAAGCTTCTTCTAAACAATCTTCACAGTCACACACATCATACTCTATGTGTTTTATAGGCCGCTCGATTTTTTCAATCATATGGATTCCCGTTGGGAAAACATTTGGTGATTCGTTGATAGGCCTTGGTGAAGAAAACTTAAGTTCTACAAGTCCATTTTCATGCCTGATAAACTCAGGAGCAGTTGTTGTCCTGACTGGAGCTTGGTGTATCTGCTCGTAATTTGTTATCCATTTTTCTGGGAGGAGTTTCACCAGTTCATCTCTTGATAACTGCTTGGGGACATATGTGCATGTTGGTGTTGCATTTGAGTCGATATCAATGTACAATGCTTCACCTGCATTTTCTTGTCCTGGGACCATGATGTCTAACGAGTGATTTTGGACTCTATAGGTCATCTGGTAGTGAAACGTTGCTTGTAAAGTATTCACTTGGGGAGTGCCACCAATTTGTATTTGTGCTTTGAGAGCCGTAAATAACGATGGATCATTAAGTGGCATGTTGAAATTTGGGTAGAATGTAACAAAAACTGTTCCAGCATTTAATGTTGTTTGTATCGTACCAATACAAGCATGTTGGTATTCTACAAATCTTGTATCGAGAAGAGCAATTCGTGAATAGGCTGGTAATCCTTTTCTACCGTGAAATGTGAGTGCTAACCTTATCGCTCCAAAGTGAATATGAGTGTACCCTTGAGACAAACAATGTCTAGGGAGATCTTGTGGTATACATAACGGAACTAAGTGTTCTATTTGAGAGGCTGGTAGTTGATGAGAGTCAAATTTAGAGGCTTGGACATACTCTTTTATTTGTTTATTTGGGGTAGATCCTATTAATTGTTTTACTTTTCTGGATAAGGAGGTGGAGGGTTTGGCAAATACCTGGTAAGGGTTTACTATTGGCATCTGGGAAATTGGTATTTTTGAATCGTCTGAAACATAGGTTATTTCATATAATTGATCTATTTTGGATGCAGAGGATTGGCGGAAACTGGAGGAGGGGCTTAGGTATTTATCAGAACTCATGGTTGACTTGAAGAATAGAGTATAATATTTCTACAATATATCGGAGGAATCAACTGCGACCACCTTTGTTGACTTAATATCGTATTTATCATAATGTAGAATGGAGTTTGAGGGTCACCGATCATGCTTCTAATGTCCATTTTGCCCAAAAATGAATGTCTTGTCAAATAGGACCCATTTTGTAATACCTCCAAATAGTTTGAGCAAGTCTACTAGATTTTCAATAATTAGCACTCTTTGCCATTGTGAGAATTATTCTATTACCAAGATCCTGTAAGCTTATTAAACAAGTTTGTGGCTATTAATACAGCGTTCCTTCATCAAAACGTCCAACCCTGAAAATCTTACATCTTCTCCGAGAGAAGAAATATAAAGTCGTAAGTAACCTAACAAATACAAGTTAACTCTAAAACAAGTAACGAAATCATGAATTTGTTCATATGGCCTATGTTTCATCTCAATGAATTAAAAACTTATCAACCTCGATGAATGATTTGTTATACGAAGAAATGGATTTCTTTACGAGTATGAACGGTATTTTACAGTCTAAGTCGGTAAAAACTTCATGACCATATCCTACATCCATTAGAAGAAAATGATTTCAAAGTTGTTAGTTTTCTCTTAAAGAACCACGGGCCTATGCAATTATTTTTCTTTTTCAAAAAGATATGAACTTTCTTATTCATCGTCTTATCTTCAAAATGGAAAACTTTAAAGTGCAGTCATGACCAAGAAAAGCAAACCAGTCAATCGTACAAACAATGATACACGATATAGAACTCCAACCGACAAACCAATCACAAAACAACTCCAACGCAGCAGTGAACATACAGTTATGACTTTTTACTAAGGGATGAACTTTTACAATCTAATTACACTTAAAGTAATGAATACAGAGCTAGTGGCATTCATGAGAATATGATCTAAAAAATATTACTACAAATGTGTCAAAATTTTACTCTTGATGATGTTTCAACTGCTCAACCAAGGCTCCTAATGGTGTTATATTGCGAAAGTAACGAAAAATGTAATGATTAATGTGATTAAGACTCTTGTAGCTACTGCAGGAACTGAAGGAGCTCTGGAAAATCGAACTCTTTGAGCTTGGTCCCTGCATTAGTATTATATAAAAAATTAGATTAGATTTTGAAGAGATCATAAATTTAAGATGTAAATGAAAACTTGAAATATTCATGAAATGCGTTCAACTAAAGGTATCAATTTCGATCCATTTACTTATGAATGGGTCTATTTGGGTTGTTCTTTATTTCAAATGGTTGCTTTAAAACGTATAGCTGAAAGTGGAATCGGTAGAATGGACCGAACAGGTTGAAAGTCGCAAAAATTGTATACCTTTTTAATCCTACATCTCTATATTCAAATATTTAGGCCATTAATGTGACAATACTATTCTGTTACGGATTAATTATTTGCAAAAAAAGTAGAAAATGGACAGAAAAATTTGTTTGTTGGTCAAGCCTAAGCAACCCATCTCAGCCCGTACGAAAATTGTCCCATTTCAACAGGACCCAGTGTTGACACGTTAAACAACCTGACCATCTTGCCACCTCTAGGCTTAACCATCTAGAAAAAAATGATCTTTGTGTAGATATCTTACTTTTGCAAGGACGAAAGTACTCCACAGTAGATGGTATTCTCAGGCAAAGGAAGCTCGGTTTTTTCAGAGACCTCAGGGTTAACCACACTCAAATAAACTTCTTGGCCAAGGTACCATGAATCTAGGTTTTGTGCCCGAAGGTTCCACAGGCCAGCATTATCAAGGTAAACCAAAATCGCCGTCCATGCTCCAGGAAACACCTGCAAATATATTAAAGAATCTTCTCAAACAAATAAAAAAGTTGTAATTTAAGTGAGAAATAACCAGACAATGAAAGAAATGTACTTGTAAAAATGAAAATTCAGAACACAACTAGAATTCTAGTAACCACTTAAAATTTGTGGTTAAGTTTCATTTTCAAAGCTATTTAGAGTGTGATTATAGATCTTGCAAGCCCAAGTGAACGAGTTTTGACTCAGCCTCAAAAATCAAACCTTTTTCTTCCCAAATTAAAATTGAAACAATTCTTTGATTCATTTTGGCCTCATTGTTACCATTGGTACCCTTATTGCATACTCTAATATGGGAGTTAATCATTTCACTAACAATAAATAGATTTGTATCAAATTTCAAGTTAGGGTTAATGCAAAAATGATGCAACGTATTGCCACCTAATGTTCCATGTATACAAGCTACCCATTTTATGTTCTAGGTATGCAACAAACCGGAAGAAACCGTTTTCATATCTTGAAATTCTTGAACTTTACCTGCTGCAATATGCAATTTGCTGACTAGGCAGCTACGTATGATGCCACGTGGATAATTTTTGCCACGTCGTTTGTATATGTGTAGCCACGTCACTTGAGCCTGCTTTTAATAGTGCAACGTACTGGCATAAAATGTTCCGAGTATGCAACAAAATGACAGATCTTGTACCGATGTAAGTCTATGTAATAAACTTTTATTCACGTCACATTTTTAAAAAATTGAAAAGTGCTTACAAGTATAACTTTACCGGTTGTCTCGGTAACCGGTTACCATGTTACATACATGGGACAAAAACCTTCCAGTTTGTTGCATACCTAGAAAATAAAATGGGTAGCTTGTATACATTGAACATTTGGTGGCAGTATGTTGCATCATTTTGGCATTAACCCTTCAAGTTATCAGATACTTCATTTGACTCCCAAAATCAGACCAAGAGACGTACAAAGTAATTTCTATACCATACTAGTAAATTGAATCACCAGGTAGCAACAAATAACCACAACACCGTAAGAGGTTTATAATCTTGTCAAGTGATGATAAATAGATAAGACAGACTGATGTAAAAACCAAGATTACCTGAGTAGTACTGCGAGCCACCCCATCCCACTTATTATATACACTTCTACTATTTTCTGTCCAGACTCCATAATCCATCCTAACATTCATACATAGATCATTAAACTCGTGATCTTATACAGTCATAATAAATTACAAAAATAGATACACATACCCAACAACGAAAAATGCATAACCATCCAAATGGTAGCTCTGAACGGTGGTATCATTATTTTGGAGTATAATTTCAATAAATCCTTTGTATGTACCATTCATCACAGATGTGTCAACTACCGGGGGTCGGTTCATTGGTCTATTCGGGAAATCAAGCTTGAATATTCCCAAAACATTAAATTGTTGAGCAAGCTTCAATGGTGTTGAAGGAACAAAGAAAGAAATACCATTTAGAGTAGTACGCCTTTTACCATTTATAAGCTCGGGTGGCCTATTTTGTAGCAAATATACATCGGTTACTGTAATTTCACCATATTTGAAAGATCCTTGTGGATTTGGACGAGCCGCACCAGCAGTAACATTCATTCTACATAAACATTGCCACCTCTAACATTAAGAAACCCTTGAAAAGAAAGGAAAATGAAAGGGTGTTGTGCTAAACAAATACCTTATGGATCTTGCTTGACTCATTGAGAAAGACAGGTCAGATTCGTCAGGACCGTCAGGAAGCGGGCCAGAAGCGGGCCCTTGAGAATTCGAATAGTGCAAGATGGCAACTCCAGAAACTTTTGTGGATTTTTCAAACCGTGGACTGGCAACAATGTAATAATCATTACTGCCAATTTGATCCATAGTCACCAAGAAAGAAAATGATTGGCCAACATGAATATCCATGTTTGAATAGTTCTGTTGTACCGTGTATGAACCTTCAGTTTCTACAAGAAGCAAGTTGTGATTTTGAATTCTGAAGTTCAAACTTGTTGAGATACCAACGTTGTGTACTCGGAAACGGTATGTTTTTCCTAGTAGAAGTCAAGTAAAACAACAAAGCACATCAGATAATAGTATATTGTGTAAAATGCGACGCTGATTAATGGGGTGTTAGAATATACCACTGTGCATTTTGGAATAATTTGGATTGGTTGGTAATTTACATTCATCCCAATAATTCGTTTCTTGCGTTAATTTCATACTTGTTTCTCCAAATTTAATAATGCTTTACCCAAATATTACGAAACACGAAAAAATACTTATTGCAACTTCAGGTTGCAGTTATCAGTTTAAACCAAATGTGGCAATTTTAACTCATTTATATGAAAACTGGTTAATATGTGTTGCATAAATAGTTGGTGAAATAGAAGAAATAACTATCAAGACACCGGATCGAGCACAACAGGTTAAAAAGTTAATTATATGTTATATATAATACATCTAATAATTTCACAAAAATGAACCAAAAAGCGTTGGCAGGATCAACCCATATAATTTTGACCGAAACTTAAAGATGGCCCATTTTGACCCATTGCTTTACCCGCCCATTTACCACCGGTAGATCAAATGGAAATCCAAATACTCCCTAAAAGATTTGAACTTTATGCTCAAAGAAGATCAATAACTCACCTGGTTCAACGTTAATCACCTGATACGGAGTACCATCAAGAACAATGGTACTATCATATTGATAAGGACCTAGCCCATTAAACAAAACACCATCAGGAGATCCAAGATCAACGCCATTTTCAATATCCTTCCTAAGGTCCTGTTCCAAGCAACAACTATTTAGCTACCTACAATACACCATTTGTGCTCACCAATAAGGCAATAACAAATAACGATATGAATAATGCTAACCTTATGACTCTTTATAAACCAGTCCCCAATAGCGAGTGTAATGTCTCCATCTGGAGTCCCAAATGGTACTGCAATAACATCCCGATTGTTGACAAGAATTCCTCCATACCCACCGGCAGCCCGTTGGAAATTTGTTGAAAGAAAGTAGGAAAAACTGCCAATTTGATCCTTAACTTGAAATTGATATGTCCAATTCCAACCGGCAGGAATTGGACAATTTGTCCCTAACACACCATCCTGCCATGAATTCTTTCTCTGTTGGATGCCATTCCTAAAATGAAAATAAGTATAATTACTTGAAAGTCAAATTCTATTAATTCACACTTCATGGTCATGAAAATATACCATGTGAGAAGTACTGCCTCATCAAGATTGTTTCTAACGTTGACAACAACGTTCCAGTTCGTTGTTGCTTCAAGAACCGGTCCTGGAAATTGCCCATTTATTGCAATCACCTACAGAGGGTACAAGTTATAAATCTTGATAAGTTTCTTGATATCAAGGGGTTCATATCTAGATTCTAGAAGAATTTAAATGTGCGTTTGAAGTAGATGGGGAAATTTTGACCCATATATTTATAAATGGGTCGATTCAGGTCATGTTTTATCTCTAACGGATCAAACAGATACGACAACTCAAAAGGAAGCGAGTGGAACACTCACATAGTATATTTTTATTGCATAAAACCTCTTCAATAATTTTATTCAAGAAAATAGCTTATGTTGAAATAATATAACTTTTCTATTTCATAATTGACACACTAATCAGATATTAAAAAAAGTTCAATACTTTGGATAAGAAGTGTTTTGAGTCAACCTCACCCGGCCCACTTCGCTACCTAAAATCACCCGGTTTTACCTGTTACTCACCCCATCCATTTTGCCACCTCTAGAAGAGATGCATTCAAATTACCTCCTAGTTATCCATTTTAATTATGTAAATTGACCGGTTTGACGCCTGATGCTAAACTATAAGTGTAATTCGTCAAAGTTAAAGTTCTGAAGTGAACATCCTTCAAATAATGGCATCAATGCACCCACAGCTACTAATACTCATTTATTTATAGGTCATTGCTTCTAAAAAAGCCTTTAAACCCAATGTACTAACAACAAACAAACTTTCCAAAAAGAACCCTACGTTCTTAACTAATGTACTAACTTAAATGATTAAATCCCCAGTTTCCTCCCATCATTAAATAATTCCCAAATAGAAATTTTACAGAGCATAATCTTCACAATCAACCAAACACAATTATTTTTTGCGAAAAAGCTCACAACCCTAATCACATAAACATGTATACATCCATAATCATCAAGATCTAAGCAAGAAAAAGATCAAAGTTTCAAGCTTTTTCATCAAAAGAACAGAAATAAAACCTGTTGCTTAACACCAAGTGGTGAGGCTGTGATGTAAGATACAGTCCAGTCATAATACACAAAAGGGTCTCCTGCAAATGAAAAAGTAAGCAAACCCACAAAAGAATTCAAAATAACCCACCAATATTTTGAGGGCATTGCATAAACACACAAACTGTTACTCTAAATCAGTGAAAGAATTATGGGGATCTGCAATTTAGAATTATGATCGAAGAAAAGGTAACATGGAAAACTGAAGTAAGCAGTGTATGTAGAGGTTGATGAGTGAGAAATGTGAATAGGGATTGGTTTTTTTGTGGGCCCATGTGTCATAAATTGTTGAAATTTCAAGCAAGTTGTCGTCTTCTTTATTCAAATTTAATGTTGGGAAAGTTGCAGAATCTTCTGATTTACAGTTTCCATTCCTGTATTTCTTCATGTTTTGAGTTGGATCGTTGATGCTCTAAAGTAGCTTTATCCAAAGTTACCGAAAGAAAACTTAGGGTGTGATTAGTTAGAAAAAAAAAATGAGACTTTTTCGGAAAAAAAATTAAGGAAAGTAAAAAAAAAAAAAAAAAAAAAGCTGTTTTCCCGTGTTATAATTATCGGTAAACAATTAAGTTAAAATGAGAATGAGATTTTTTGTGAGAATGGATAAATCAATCTCAACCGTTCATTTCATCAAAATAATAATACCCTCAACATTTTTTAAAATTGAATATCTCACAAACGGCTAGTCAAAAAAATATAAAAATTGCACCATAAAAATCAGCATTTTTTTTTCTTCGATTAGACATATCACAAGGTATACTTTCGACGAACTTTTTTTTTTCATTTTTTGGTGGGTTTCGAAAACTGATAACACATGTGTTAGTTTCGGTATAGTGGTTGGTAACACATTCCACTAACACATGTGTTACCGCAACTAACACATGTGTTACCGCAATTAACACATGTGTCACCAACCACTAACACGTGTTGCTGGTTTTCAACCCAAAAAAAAAAAAATTACCGAAAATATGTCATGAGTGATGTCTAATCGTAAAGAAAAGAATGCTGATTTCTATGGTGCAATTTTTATAATTTTTTGATTAGCCGTTTGTAAGATATTTAACTTTAGGAGAAAATTGGGTTTTGCAAAATGGATGGTCAGGATTCATTCCTTCATTCTCACTAAAATTTTCATTCTCATTTGAACTCAAACCTATGGGTGAAAAACAAAAATGTTCACTTTTCTATTTTTTGTTTTTTTCTTTATAAAACTTCTCTACTTTTGAAATTTTCAAAAAATTTAAAATTTAACTAGTTTTTCAAATTGAAAAATACAATAACATTTAAACATGATTTTCAATTTTTTAACACTTTTTTTTTATTATAATAAAACTCTTTTATGTTTTAGAAAATTAGAAATAGAAATTTTTTCACAACAAACACACTTTTAGTGTTCAAAAGTATCAAATTCAAAAAGCAGATCTAGTGAGACAATCATGTCACCATTGTTAGAAACTTTTATTGCTATCTTAATGCTTAGGAAGTTATGAAATAAGAAGAGTTATGTTTCTTTATTTATAGTCAATCAGTTTAGTTTAATATTAGGAGTCTCAAGAGTCTTCTGTTATGTGTTCATGTGGGATTTGGTTAATGAAAAAAATAGACCTTAATTTCTAACATTGTCACTCTTTGCCCTTGTTTTCTTTCTCTTGTGCTAACAAAGTGGTATCCAGTTAGCGATGGTGTATCCGAATGAAAGCCTTGCTTGGATCGCAAGATGTGTGGGAAATTGTTGAGAGACGCTATGAACAACCAAAAGATGTTCAAGCCTTGTCTCAAGCTGAAAAGGAAGCCTTCCGAAGGATGAAGAAGAAAGATAAGCAAGCTCTAACGTTGATCCATATGTGTTTGGATGAAATAGTGTTTGAGAAAGTTTCGAGTGTAACGAGTTCAAAAGAAGCATGGGAAATATTAGTCAATTCCTTCAAGGGTGTTGACAAAGTGATAAAGGTACGACTTCAAACATTAAGATGAGAGTTTAAGGAACTCAAGATGAAAAGTTCAGGATCAATTTCTGATTACATTTCAAGAGTATTGGCTATTGTCAATCAAATGTGAAGATATGGACAAAGAATGGAAGAGGTTACAGTCATTGAGAAGATTATGCGTTCTCTTGATCCAAAATTCAACTATGTTGTGTGGCCGAAGAAGAATCAAAAGATTGGATTCCATGATTGTTGATGAAATCATGGGTTCTTTACAAGCCTGTGAAGAGAGAAGGAACCAGAAGCATAAATTCTTCTTTCAAATTTTTCATTGAATAATAACGATAAGCAAGACGGGACCGATAAATCACAAAAGGGCAATGGTAGAGGTCGAGGCTATAGAGGACGTGGAAATAGTAGAGGAAGAGAAAGATAACGGTCAGATAATAATTCCTCAAAAATTGAGGAACCAAATCAAAGATATCATACATCAAGAGGACGTGGTTGAGATAATAGGCAAAGATTTGGAAGACGAAGGTCTGACGTTCAATACTACGAGTGTGAGAAATATGGTCATTGTGCTCCCGAGTGCAGAAGCTTAGGTTCTAAGGATGATGAAGCTTATTGCGCAAAAGGAGACGAAGAGAAGGAATCTAATTTACTGCTGACATGCAATGGACAAAAATCCCAAGAAGCATGGTTATTGGATACGGGTGGAAGCAATCATATGACATGAAAGAATATTTCTTTTCATCTTTAACTAAATTTAAAAGAAGTATTTCTTTTGGAGATGAAAGAAAAGTGATGGTTAAAGGAATTGGTGACATTTTGATTCAAGCAAAAATGGGTCTCGTAGCTTTATTTCTCAAGTTCACTATGTGCCTGCACTCAAAGCAAACATTTTAAGTTTAGGACAACATTTTTAGAAAGGATATGATATTCATTTGAAAAATGGTGGACTTGTGATTAGAGATTCTAAAGACAAGTTGGTTGCAAAGGTGAAGATGTCGAAGAATCGTATGTTCTATTTAAACTTGAAGTTGCTAGTGCAAAGTGTTTAAAAACATTAGTATCAGACTTTTCTTGGCTTTGGCATCAACGTATGGGCCAGTTAAATATTAACCAGTCTTAAACAATTGGAGAAAGATAAGATGGTTTTACGGTTTACCTTCCGTAAATCACCCGGAACAATTTTGTGAAGGTTGCATTTATGGAAAACATTTTAGAAATAGTTTTCCAAAGAAATCAGATTCAAGAGCAATAGAGCAACTTCAACTTGTGCATGCATACTTGTGTGGACCATTTAATCCTCTTTATATTGGTAACAACAAATACTTCTTGCTATTTATTGATGATTTTAGTAGAAAAACGTCGGTCTATTTTTTGAAGCAGATATCAGAAGCCTTTGAAACTTTCAAAAAGTTCAAAGTGCTTGTTGAAAATCAATCAAGTTATTCTATTCAAGCGTTGCGGACTGATCAAGGTGGCGAGTTCACTTCGAAAGAATTTGATAACTTTTGTGAGTTATATGGCATCCGAAGGTTTTTGACTATTCCAAGATCACCTCAACAAAATGGTGTCGTGGAATGCAAGAATAAAACCATTCTTGACATGATTCAAAGTATATTGAAGAGTAAAAACATGCCTAATAGGTTTTACGCTGAAGCAGTTTCATGAGCTGTATATTTAACAAATAGAAGTCCTACAAAAAGTGCCAAAGTCTACACCAAGAAATTTGGACATGAAGAAAGCAGACTCTTGCACATTACAAGTTTTTGGATGCTTGGCATACATTCATTTTCTGATGAAGTTAGAATCAAGTTGGATGACAAGAGCGAGAAACATGCTTTTATTGGAAATGATGGAAGGTCCGAAGGTTATCAACTTTACAATCCAATAACTCAAAAGCTTATTATCAGTCGTCATGTAAAGTTTGATGAAGATGATTGCTGGAATTGGGAAAAGCAAGAGAGTGATTATAAATTGAGTAAATGCAATACATGCAACGTACTGTCACTCATTATTATATGTACGTAACTTATCTTTTTTATTGTTTATGTGCGTATCAAATGGAAAGAAAACTTGTCTAGATACATAATATGGTAACCGTTGTCCAGGTAATTTTGATTACTTAGCATTTTGCTTCTTTTTTTTAGAAGTGACATGGTTATTTACGTGGCTTTTAAATAGTTTTATACCTTCCCTGTCTCTCTCTAAACCTACAAGTCATCACAACCACCACCAAATTACCAAATCTCCACCACAACAACATTTTTCCTCAAAACTAAATCAATGATTCAATAAACCTAATTGCTAAAAAAATTTCAACCTGCATCAGAACTATAAGAAAACACATTTACATAATTTCCAAATCCATTGACTAAGTCACTCGTATCAAATTGATACAATGATGCAAAATAAATTAAATCAATAAGGAAGTACTGTAATTAGCAGCAAAACTTTACAAAACAACATCGCAATGAAGAACCCGACGAATAAGACGAACAATATGACCGCCGCCGCCATAACTACCGGTAACGGCGATGTAAAATAAGAAATCGCAGGAAATGGAGTTGTAAATGAAGAACCTGACGAAAGAGACGAACAATCTGAATAGTAAAACAATTTTCGTATACCTAGCTGGAGTTGCAGATGTTGCCGGAGAACGTGAAGATTGGGGCAGAGTTGCAGGTCTCGCCAGAGAAGACGAAGTTTAGGTTAGAGTTTCAATATTACAGGAACTAATTCAGTTATGTTTGATGTTTTCAATAAAAAGATGGCTGCTGAATTTGACATGACTAATATTGGGAAAGAAGTCAACCATATCGTAGGGATTTTTTATTGATAGCAAGTCAACCATAGCATTGGGAAAGAATCCTATCTTTCATGATAGAAGCAAACACATTGATACAAAGTTCAATTTCATAAGGGAGTGCATCAGCAAGAAAGAAGTCTAGATCAAGCATGATAAGTCTCAAGATCAAGTTGCCAATATACTCACTAAGCCGTTCAAGTTTGACGATTTTACAAGACTACGGGGTTGTCTTAGATCAACCAAAATTCAAGTTTAAGGGGATGTTAGAATAATAAACTTGAATGGGGAATATTGAAAGTCTACTTTTGCTGCTATCTTAATGTTTAGGAAGTTATGAAATAAGGAGAGTTATGTTTCTTAACTCTTATTTAAGGTCGATCAATTTAGTCTAATATTAGGAGTCTCTATGAGTCATATATACTTATATGGGACTTGGTTATGAAAAAGATAGACCTTAATCTCTAACATTCTTACTTTTTGCCCTTGTTTTCTTCTCTTGTGCCAACAACCATTTGCAAGTAAAAGTAATTGTAATTAACACTGTATTTGTCATAATTTAATTGTCCAAAATTAAGAAAAGTTCAATTACTCCAATACTAACATGTGACCTAGGGTTAGCAATTTCCAATACAAACGAAAACTCGACTCGAAAATAAGCAGATTTGGGTAAACTTTTTTGACCCCGAATCCACTAACTCAAAACCCAACAACTTGATCCTTTTGGGTCGGGTTCGGATCACCCAATGGATTTTCGGTCTGACCCAACAGCCCGGAACATTATAAAGGTAATTTTTTCTTGTTGAATTAATGATGTTTTGTTAGTGAATCTAGATACATATAATAGGTATTATGATTATTTTTAGGATTTTAATGATTAGCTATTATTTTTGAAAAGATTGACACACGTGACCTATTTGAGCCGTGTGGCCCATTTGATCAAAAACCAACCTGATAACTAGAAAATCAATCGAAAATTTGTTGACTAGATTCAAAATCGGATTACTTGGGTTAAGTCCGAGTTAGTTGGTTTTGGGTTAAATTAAAATACTCAACCCAATTATAAAATCGGGTTAGGTTCGGGTTGACTATTTCTGATATGTCAACCCAATCAAACCCGAATTGATACCCCTTCATTGACCTAAATAAACTAACTTGAAATAAGATGTTGAGTTTTGACAGTCTCAAGTATATTACTTGTACTTACTTATTCTCTTGATTTATTCAACTACTACAATTTTGTTGTTTATGATAACATTTTCTCTGTCAGATAAAAATTTCTTCAACAAATATCGTTTGTCATTAATCAGTTTGGACATGTATATATTGTAACACCTTAGCTAATCACAACGAGTAATTGAGTTTGTTATAACATGATTACAATATTATATGAATGGTGTTAGTCCTTCAATTTGAAATGGCTTATTTGATAAGGTAGTTGATTGTTAGTATCTATGGTATTCGAATAGAAATAAAATGTTTTTTATTTCATAGAGCAATTGGCTCCAAAATCCTTTAAATGTTTATACTTTGTAATTGTTTGTCTAGCTTCTTGCTAATTTTATATTATTCACACGTCCAAAAAGAAATATTATATGAATGTCTTAATGCCTCAATACCACCCTTTATACATATCGTCATCATTTACTATTAAAAAAATAATGCATTTATATATTTATAAAAACTGTTTTTTAAATAGTAGTCTTTCAAGTACAACATTGAGGGGATACATTATAATGCATACATCTCTAGTGACTGCTTACTGTCTAACTTGCTATCAATATTGCTAATGTCAAAAGCATGACTCTATACAAACTATAAAGGGCTATCGTGTATAACGTTTTGCAATCGAAACTAACTTATAAGTACTCTTTACATGTATGTGTATAAAAAGACGAGCTTTCCCACAATGATAACTTTCGCCGGCTTACATCCGTCCTATTTCTTTCTCGAATTTTATTGTTGTCTTCACTGATATACAAAACTGTGATATATAAGTTATTAGGCCTATTGAGATTCATGGTGAAATACGTAAGCCGTACAATGCAAGTATTGAATAAGAGTATGCATTCTAAATAATATTTCATACTTTTGGTATGAGTCAAAAATGTATCTTACTAACCCACTTTGAGCTACTCCTTTATCTCCGATATATGGTGCATTGGTGCTTAGTGATACTTAGCCCATATCATGAGCCTGGTCTTTCCTTTTCATTTTGGGCCTTGGTTTTGTTTTTGGATAATTGGATCCAAGCCCAGATGTAGGCAAATAATCAATTTTGTCTTTGTTAAATGTGAACCAGTGTAATATCGAGGCGATGTCAGGGAACACTGTTTTATATATGTTAAAAGTTTGATGCCAAGTTTTTAATAGCAACAGTAAACAACATACATACACTTTGATGCCATTGAAGAAACCAAAAAACAAATGAAATGAACTACCAAGAAAGTTGATAGAAATTGGAAATGGCAAGAAATGCAAAAATGCAAAGGATATAACCTGAAGATATTTAGAAAACAGATCCCATATCTGTTCCACTGCAATATACATTTACAGTATTTATGTCAACCCAGCACTGCCCATTGTTGTGGCTACAAATTAGTTATACTCTGTTGACTTTTTATCTAATCCACCTGACCCTGACCCGTCCATTTATACCTCTTTTTCAGTTGTAACCTATACATTTTGCCAATGCCAAGATCCATGTATTGATAAAAAAAATTCCAACTACTAAAATGGTTAGGCTACGTTTGATTTACCAGAAATAGTTTGTGTCCAACTTTATGACCTTTCATAAATAATTTATGCAAAATACGATTAAAAAATTATTTCAATGGTAATATGATTTATCTAGTACAACATTTCAATAGGTTATATGCAATAAATAAGGGCGAAAACGAGCCGAGTTGAGTCTGAGCTCGACTAGACTTGAGCGCAGCTCGTTTAGAATTCAAAGGGCTCGAGCTTAAGCTCGATTTGTCTCAAACCTAATATATAAAGCTCGAGTTCGATTCGTTTGATATTTAACAAGCTCGATCTCGACTTGCGCTTAACTTGTTTATTTCTAGAATGCTATTTTTCTAATTATTATCTTATTTATATATAATTATTCTTAGTTAAATCTTAACATATATAAAAAATCGTAGAAATTCAAAGGGCTTAGTATAAAAAATCTAGAAATTCAATTAAGAATTCCAAGTGCTATCAATGCAAAAGAACATACTAGATTTTTAAGTTATAAGTGCTCCCGATGCAAAAACGAACATGCTGATTTTTTTAAATTTCAGTGCTACCAATGAAAAAAGAACATACAAACAACTCACGTATGTAACTTTGCGGTGTAACATACGCACAACCTAATCCTCATTAAGTCAAAGTAGTTCCTTGCGTACTATTAGAGCATTACGATATAAAAAGTTTTTCAAACGAAACTTTTTTAAGACATTATCTCTTACAGAAAGTTTGTTAATAACAAAGCCCTATTTACTCTAATGTTTAAAAACATTTTAACTAATAAAATATACACACAAATATTCAATTGAGTTATTAATCAATAACTAAATTTTGACAAACTCATTTAAAAAAAAAAACCTTTACACTTCTATGCTCAAACCTTTTCAAAAAGATCTATAAAAGATAAAAACCTTTAAAAAAAGCCGTAAATAACCCTAGTAACACCTATCATTTAAAAAAACAATTCCAGTAACACACTGCGCAAAATCAGATGCATCAAACGCACTTTGATGCACTAAACATACGATAATTTGAAAATAATTAACGAGTTAAGGATGCCAGTTGCGGCAACGTTGTACTATTGACATCACTATAGTCTGTTTCTTCTTTTTTTCTTCACGATTTGTAATTTTTCTCACGGTATATCGCTACTTTTTCAGCATAATTTCTCGTCAAAAGATTCAATACGACTGTTATTTAAATTATATCGCAATTTAATTAACGAATTTGTCACGTGAGTTGACGCACATGGGGCGAACTTGTGCGAGGGGGATGGGCCCCGGCATAAATATAAATTATATAATTGATAGATTTATGGTGTTTTGTCGTGATATAAATAATTGCAAATTTTTACATGTAGATCGGTAAGCAAATCATGTGTATATCACTTTCAGACACGCTGGACCACATTAATGCCATGGTGGAACTGTTGCTACGTGTACTTTTGTTCAATGCTCTTACACGATAATGCATTAAAAAAAATATATATATATATATAATAAAAAAGTAAAAATAATAAGACGACGTGTCTTTAGCGACCAAGATGCTTTGGAGAATTGTTTTTATTTCTATGAGCGGTTATCTATTTATTATATTTGTCCTTTAAATAAAAAACAAAATATTAGATAGATAAACAGATTATTCAATGTGTCCTTGATTTCAAATAAATTGACTCACAAAACTTGACATAGTATCTAGGAAAATAATAATATAATAATAAAGGTAAAAATAAATAATTAATATTGGTTATTTTGACAAGTAGATAATTGTACACATGAAAACAGAATAATCTAATTTGAACGTCGGGTTTCACTATTTAATGAGTTTTTCAAATACTCTGTGCAACTATGATATGTGTTGATTATTAGAATAAGTTTATTTATGTCATAATTTATTTCGTTCCATTTTTATGTTCTATAATGAAAAGGTTGTGATTTATGATATATTAATACAATATTAGTTTTATCTTTATATTCAACATAAGTTTGACTTGAAATATTAATGAAATCAGTAATTGAAAGTAACGAGGTTAAATTTGACAATCTAATGATTTTTATTAGTTATTTTTTGTAAATAGATTATATTTGTAAAAAGATAAAGATAATAATGTAAACGATAAAAATGCGATAGAGAAAAATACATATCAAGTGTAAGAATTAAGAAGCAACCAATTATATATGAATCCTCAAGAATTGAACTATGTCAATTATATATTTCATTTTGGTTCCTATTAATTATTAATTATATATATGAATCCTCAAGAATAAAAGAATGATATTTAATTTTGGTTCCTATAATTTTTTACTTTTTTTAAATTATTCACTATTTTTTGGAATTTTAGAAATTACAATCCTTTTTTTTTTAATGTTTTCTTATTTTGCTCTCCAAATCAGAACAAATTTGTACCTTTCTTTCCGTTAAATTATATATATTTTCTTAAAGTAAGAAATAGAAAACAAAAGGTTCACCATAATTTTAAGTTAATTTTGTATTTAGAACAATAATGTAGTATTATCTAATGGATCTCTCTCTCTTTATGTGATAAATGATTAAAAATGGTTTTATTAAGCTAAACACACATTTCACATATTTAAATGCAAGAATGGCACGCCAAGCATTATAATGAAATCCCATCCCAATTCGATTTAAACACATGATGAACAATTTGAGCTTTCTTCTTACGTTTCACCATCAAGTCAATGCCTCTTTCATAAGTATCAACAAAATCATTTTTAATACTTCATGTTAGCCTTATAAAAATGATCAATATGGGACCTAGTTTAATTAAAACGCCAAATATCAAAGTTTCAACCGCTACTAAATCACAATCTTCTCGTTTTCCAAATCCTACGTCAACCGCACGAGCATGACAATGGCTATTTGTATCATGTAACGCATAATGTAAAGTATAACATTCTAGTGTTGACAAAGAACGATTGTGTAACCATATTTTGTTGAAGAAAAAAAAGAAGTCCTCGACTTGTTTAACTTCGTTAAATACAAAATAAAGACGTTATACACGAAAGAACAACAATAAAAGATCACAAACAAATTTCCACCGATAAAAGAATTAACTTCTAATCTAATTTATATAAAAAAAGAATAGTACATTATAGGTAAATCTATACAAAATGACATTGACACGACTGCCGAAACTTATGTATTATTTTAATTTACACTTATTTATTTTCGTATTATTGGTATATATCATTTTTATTCTGTTTTTGTAAACCTCTTATGAAATATAGATATATATAGAGTTTGGGTAAGATATAATAAATCTTAACAAAGAATAATCTAAAATTAATATGTGAATCACATTTTATCAATAAATAGTATGTACATCAAGAAACATCATAATTCGGATTTTTACAAATGGGCATCACAAATTCAAAAATTGTGTAATTATGTTTTTACTATTTAGAGATATTTGATTATTATTTACGTTTTCATCTTATTAACTTACTATCGAACAATTTATTTCATACGAGAGTTCATATTTTTTAACACAAATACTAGATCATCTCAAATATTATAATGAATCATATTATATTATTTACGTGTGAGAAATAAGAATTATAAAAAATCAATACCCATCACACAAATATTTGATTATATTAAAAGATGATCATTTTACATAAAAATCAAAAGAATAAAGGAAAATTACAAAATATGCATACAAAATGAATGTTTATAAATGTACAATTACTTGTTATTGTTTCATTTCTTATCATTTCTATATCCTTGTATAATTAGTACACCACATACTTTTGTAAATTTGTTGAACGCGGCATATCCCAAAAAATTAAATAACCATTTGTTTATTAAGAGAATTGGTCAAACATGTCCTTCCATAAAAGAAAACAGCATTGCCTCTTAAATGTAGATGTTACTTGTCAAACAAAAACCACCCTCTATATTTTTTGGACTTTGAGTGTTTGAGGCTTAGTCTTGCCATTCTTTACAACTTGTCAACAGATCCATGTTTGATTGTTAAGTATGTGTTTTTAGGACAGATGAACTTTGGACTTCTTTGAATGTATTTTGTAACACCCTGATATCATAATTCCAAATTGCACAAATACATTAAAATCTTAGTACATTTAAACTACATTATTACATTCTGTATCCAAAACTTGCATATAATAATTTGTCACGCCTACAAACACCCCATGTGACCGTGCACTCATATCCATCATCAGCTCAAATAAGATTCGAACAACAACCATTTCCTAGTCTTGGATCTAATGCAAGTGAGATCGAAATTTAGTTAACCGGCATTCTCATGTTATGTTGACGAAATAACACCTCATGTCGACTTGTTACAATCAAAATTTCGTAAAACTTGTATCTATTTGGAAAATTCATGAAATTCATTGTTTTTAATCATGAAAAGATACCATATTATACAATATCCACGTGGCTATTTATAGTTGGTTGTTGATAGGCCACACACAACCCTAGAAAACCAACACTATACAAAAACACATTTGCTATTGTCTTGGGAGGACCCCTTCAGTCCAAAATCCCAATCATTGATATCATATCACTCTCCTTCTCTTAAACCCTACCCCCGCTCATACATATATACCCAAAAAAAAAGAACATCTCTAAAATAACAAAAAGGATGAATCTTGAACAACTTCCATCTTCAATCTTGATTCTCACACTCTTCATCTTCTCAATTTCAATCAATTTTTGGGTTTCATATTCTCAAGAATCACCAACAATATATGAAATTTTGAAATCAAATGGACTACCCATGGGTTTGTTTCCAAAAGGGGTGACTAATTTCAGTTTTGATGATTCAGGAAGGTTTCAAGTGTACTTGGATCAAGCTTGTAATGCCAAATTTGAAGATGAGTTACACTATGATAGAAATGTTTCTGGGAATTTGACTTATGGTAGAATTGGTCAACTCTCGGGGATTTCTGCTAAAGATTTGTTTTTGTGGTTTCTGGTCAAAGAAATTTGGGTTGATATACCAAGTTCTGGTTTGATTTATTTTGACGTTGGTGTTGTTTCAAAACAGTTCTCTTTATCATCTTTTGAATCCCCAAGAGAGTGTTTGGCTTCCTCTGTACCTAAGGTAATTAAAGTTCAAAGTATTGGATTAGTTTGACTTTTTTTCAGTTGCTAATTTGACTTTATATATGTGGGTTTTTGCTATTGTGTTCATAAATATAGATACTGATCTTAAATTTGTTTCACCATTTTGTCAATTTGAAATGGAGTTGCTTCAGTTTCTTGTTAAATCCTATTGCTGAACACTTGAGCTTCAATATGTTCATATGTTTGACTTTTATTATTTGTTGAGTTCATGTTTTTGAGGTTTACGCTGTTGAGTCCATTAAATTGGATACTGATCTAATATGGGTTTCACCTATTTGAATTTAAAGTGTAAAACTTTGGTCAACTGGAAGTGAATTCCTTCATAGGCAAAGGTTTATCAATTGATTATTGTAGTTCAAAATGTTGATTTCTCTGTTTCCGACATTTTAAATTTTTATCATTCCATGCTTTTTTTGTTTATACTTTTTGGGGTTCTATGGACCGTTCAGAACCTTGATTGATAAAGTTGTATTCTTTTTGCCTCTGGCTTACATTCTTATAGGTTTTTAGCATAAAAGACCCAAACTTGATCATTAAAGATCTAATCTTTTTGCTTATGTTATGCACAGATCATATCAAGAAAGCTCGGTCACGATGAACCCAATCATCAAGAGCTATTGAGGGCCGTTTTATAAATGTGAGTTAAAAGGATATCTAAAGATGATTTAAATGGGCACAACTGCTCAAATCAAGTTATGGGTATTTCCATTTCTTGTATGTATATGTCTTGAAGTCGAAAAGCTCCTAGTTTAGGTGGTCCAATCCTTCATTGCAGGTGTGCTTGGTTTATCATTTTGTTTATGTATTATATGCAAATACATCAAAAAGATTAAAATTAAGGAGAAGATAATACAAGAAATACAATGTAGAAGCAAATGAAATCAAGAGAACTGTAAGATATCGTACAGGCTGCCAGACCAAGGGGAGCATATAGATTCATTTTCGATTCCTCAATTCATTATGATTATGGACATAAAACATTTCAAGTTTTGGTATTTATAGGTGTTTGAGTATTGGTTCATTTAGGCCTCCCTTGTTTTCTTATTTGAAGAAATAAGATATACTTGTTTTTTATTGTGGTTGCTTTATAATTCTTAGTTTTATTGTTTCTTGAATTCATTCGCGTGTCACTTAACCCCTAAACCAATGGGTTTCAAATAATGGATCATCGTATCCTTGATTTGTATGTCGGTACTAAGCTACTGGGCGTAAACCAAGTAAGACGGTATGAACTCGTCGTATCCTTGATTTGTCTGTCAGTACTAAGCTACTGGACGTAAACCAAGTAAGACAGTACGAACTCAGTTAACCTCTTAGTTATTGGATATCTCAATGATCGACTTTAGCATCTAAACTTTAGGTTTCTATTGTTTTAACAAGTCTGCGTAATTTAGTTACATTCTTTAGTGTAACTTTGATATAAGGTTCTTTCTTATGCATATTTTCTGTTCTCTTGTTAAAATATTCGAATTAGTAGTAATATTTGGAATTAATCATTATAGCTTGAAAAGGAGATGCCCTTTTGTTGGTATGGTTTCTATCTGGACCCTCTTGGAACATGTTTATTCTCTTAGAAATATCTTTATGTGTTTCCAATGTTTTTTTATTCCTCAAACTGGCAAAGGGACTTTTAAGATTACTTAGTTAGCAATATACGATAGAAGAGGGTAAATGACTTCTTTTATTCAATAATAATTATAATTATTAATAATTATTATATTATAAAAAATACTTAGTTCGGTTATTATACGAATCGTCTTACGTTGTTAGCTATAAATAAGGAATTATTTGTGTACGCATTAGAAGTTGAGGGTTAAAAATAAAACTATATTATATTTTTATAATTTTTTTGTTTGCAGATTAGGTGACAACATAAAGCTCTTATGTTGTCAAGAGTATCGATGTTAGACCATTTGCAGTCATAACACCCGTTCTCACCCGTTCTTACTGTCACATCAACCACGACAACTCACGACTGAAAACTGACCACAGTGGTGAATTAATCACAGCTCACGACGGACAACTGGGACCCACTATTTTCATTATTTTTCATTTTTCTTAAAAATACATTTACTTTTAATTAAATATAGTTTTATATAATTAATTTAAAAACTAGTTATTAGTTAATAAAATAAAAGACACATTAATTAATAAAATAAAATATACATTAATAAATAAAAAATACCATAAATATTTTTGGGTGACGTAAATATTGTCATTTGAAATAATCAAGTCAAGGATTTAAATTCATCACTAGGAAACCGATAGTACTGAGCTACACAGCCCACGAACATTAACAATAATAAATTAGTGTTTGATAACAAAAGGTCTTCAAGATAAGAATTATAGTAAAATTAGAATATAATACAAACAAATTGTAATAAGAAATTAGAAGAAAATGAAAACGAAAAGAAGAAATCAATTAAATATTACGTGGGCCCCGCGTGTTTTCGTCCTGGATCCGTACTCTTCACTACAAGGACGGGCCACGATGACTACCATACCGTCCGTCCTCACCCCTCATGACCAGTGGTGAGTTGATGACACACCATTGCAAGTGATCTTATATTCCTTGTATTATATTGTAAATTATGACCCTTTTTTTTTCTAAGAGCTAGAAAAATGATGTTACTAGGTCACTCTTTCCGATTACCACTACAGAGTGTCGTAACTTGTGAGAAAGCTTGCATGTTTAAAAAGTGGTTTGAATCATACGATTAACTAGTGAAATTTTTAATGCGTACCACACTTAGAAAAGTTAAGTTAATGTTGATTTTTTGCGATGTCCTTTATATATATATAATATTACTAATTACTATTACTAATTACTATTAAAGGTTGGTGTTTAATCGACAGAGAGAAACTTTTATATTTTATCATCTACTATTGCCGAGCACGGGAACGTCACAAAAGATCAACATATTCAATCAGTGCGTTTGACCTACCTTGAATATTAGGTATCGAGGAGAGAAAAACAGTTACAAGATCCAGCGAAATTCCTAGAAATTAAAAAAGTTAGTGTTGTCAACCGATCATTTTATATGACCATTTTGGCTATTAGCACGTCCTAATAATCTTTTTTGTTCTATCGTCTTTTTCATCGTTCATAATATTTCACAATTAAACAACATTTTAAATTCTTTCACTTGATCTATATAATCAAATATACATATCGAACGCTTCGAGCATATAATATGAAAAAAAGAAATCTATAGAAAAAGATTGTTGATCTACTATAACGTATTAAGTCAACTAGTAACAACTAATGTAATTGTAGAAGGAGGTTGAATACAATTACTTTTTAAGTTTAAAGTTTTATTTGAATTAATCAGAGAATAAATTTACAATTATTCACTACATAATTAAGACAAGTAAACTAGTTTAAGTAAACAATACTTGATGAAAAATTTAATTTCAATAAGCCAACCAACATAGGGATTCAACACTTACTAAAAGTGTTGGTACAATGTTAGTTGACTAACATAAGTGACTGCTCAAATAAAAAATGAAAGTTAATACAAGTTCTGGACATTCAAACTCTAACATGTGTCTCAACCGTATTGCATAAGGTCATATGTAACTTTCAATGTTTTGGAGGTGACATGACATTCTAGGAATAAATTTTATTGTTGACTTTATTCTTATGATTCAGAAAAGGCAATGAAATTTTTCTGTAAAGATATATAATTGGTTGTACATATCTTTACACAAGATATATTTCAACCGTTATATTCCTTTACATGTTAACCTTCTATAGTACACTAGGTCTTTGTCAAACCCAATGTACTTGCTAAATAATAACATGATCCACTCCTCATATAGAAGAGAGCATCAAACTCCACTTCAGTGTTGACTTCTCTCTCTTTGTTTTTGACTTGGACAAATACTTCAAATATTCTTTCTTAGTTTGAAGCTCTTGTAACTTGTTTTTGGAAGGTCATATCAGTGAGTGATATAGACACAAAATATTCTAAGTTACAGATGGGGTCGCTGCTAACATATCCAACATCCCACAAACTAAAGTTTATATTTCTAAGTTATAGAAAGGGCCCCCAATAAATCAAAGTATATTCTAAAAGAAGAGGTCATTACTAACATATGCAGTGACCAATAAACTATTTAAGTTTATCTTTGTTATCTATAAATTACATTGGTAGGGTCAGAGACCCAACAAATATTTTTACTATAATTAAAGCTAATTAAGGAAAATAATGAGCTGTTATAATTAGTTTTTATTGAAATTAGTAAGTATATTTTTAAAGTACATTTCACAAAAGGGTTTTTTCGACGGACAACCCTAACCTTAGATCCTTTAGATCTGACGCAACCCTTTTATCAAAGCCTGCACATTAGACAACATTCAGTTGTTTCCTCTGAAATTGCGAGGAGTTGAGATTGAACCTATAACCTATTTCGCAAAAGCCTTGTGTTTACATATCACAATAGTTTTTTAGCAAATTTAAAGCTATCCTATATATTCATCTATCAAGATTTGATGTTTTATAAATTAAGTTGTTTTTAAATTTTTCACAAGAACTAAAGATAATTAAAGAAAATAATGAGTTTTGATTTTAATTTTCAAAAGAAATTAGTGAATTTAACTTCTTTTTTTTTCTTTAAATTACACTTGAAGTTGTTTTGTTTATACTACTTTATGATATATTCATCCATATCTTAAAATTCAGCTAATATTCAATCTTGACTATTGAATCCTTCATATATTAATCTTAACCATTGTTTAGCTATATATTAACTCTCTTTTCCCTCTATTTACAAACATGCCGCTTCAATTACCACCCACTACTGCCATCGACCATGACAACAACCGTTCCTTTTCTACTTCCATTACCACCTCTACAACCACCTTCAATCCTTCAATCGCGTCCATCTATCACATCTTAGATATGAAGTTTTTCAACAAATTTAGGCTAGAGCTTTACAAATAAATGATAGGCTCACGACTCCATCCAAAGTTACTGACATCTTGAACGTTATGCAGAATGAGAAAGAGAGTATGAAGAATGTTAATGAAGCAGCCCGACAATGGTCTAATGTTGCATCCAGACACCAAGAACAAAGAATGCCTTGATCTTTTCATCCAATTTTGGTAACTCTAAAGGTATTAGTTAGTTAGATCCATAAGTTTTTTTTAACTCTCCCCCTTTCTTTCTTTTTTTGGAGAGTTTGTTTATACACAAAAACGAAGATCTTTGAGAACTAGTATTACTTCTACCACCACTACAATCGTCTTCAATCCTTCAATCGCGTCCATCTACCACATCTTAGACCTGAAGTTTTGTTTTTGTAATTTTGACTATTTTCATGTTGTTACTTTTCAATACAATTTTTACAAAATAATTTTTTTATTGGATCTATTTTGTAATATACGTTAGATACATACATAATTAACGTTATGATAGACTAGACTTTGAAGAAACACAGTTTATAAAAACGAAAAAGAAGACAAAAAAGAAAAAAAAAAAAAAAAAAGAAGAAGTACAAATGGGTAGTAAAGAGAAAGGGAGGTCGAGATGGAAGAAAAATTGGTGGAGAAATGAAAGAATACGGAGAGAATGTGGTGAAGAAATGGAAGAAGGTAGAAAGAATGAGTAGGAGAAATGAAGAAAAATAAGAGAAAAAGGAAGACATTTATTCGATTCTCATTAACTTATTATCCTTCTTTTGTAAATGAGTCTTTCCCTATGATCCACACTTTCTTTTTCATTAATTTGTTGTTCGGAGTATAAGATTAGTAGAAATGGAAAAAAATACAAAATGTAGAAGTTACTAAAATTTTGAAATCATTAGAGCCATGGATTCGATCACTACTTTCATTGCTTAGAATATTGTTTAGAGTCCAGGTTTTGAATGAAATTGTTTAGACTTGACATTTAAAAAATCTGAAATCATATTTTGTAAATTGCTTAGGCTTGAAAAAGAAAAACAGGTACCACTTCTAAAGCACTATATACAACATTTGTTAACGGTGGACTCTCATTTTACTTCTTATTTCAAAGTTCATGTTTAAAAGTACTTTTGTTTTACCATTACATGTTTCAGACATTCAATCAAAGTCTGGATATCTGACAAAAAAGAAAGCAGATGTATCATTGTCGGATGATCCTTTGTAAATGAATTTAAGGTGAACGAACATAAAGAATACACTGATATTTTAAATACTCATAACGGTTCTCAATTTTTACATAAGCAATTAAGCATGTCAAATACATCATACCATTAAGCATTCAGAGAAAACTTCTGAACAAGATTTAAGAAAAGGATTAAAAAAGGTTTCAAATATATTTAACCTAAAAGTTTATAATCATGTAAAAACTAATGAAGAAAATGTATTTTCTAAAGGTCAATACTATTATACAAAAATAAGGCAAGTACAAAATGTCTTTATAATACTGCTATTTGAAAAACAAAAAAACTACGTGGTAGAAGTCATATTTACATTTACATTTACATTTAATAATAAAAGAAAGAAGGATAATACTAAATATATTAAAATAAAAGGAAACAATATTTCACTGAGTGACACATTTTGCTAAATTGCGAGTTAGTAATATTATCGTTTTTCGCATATAAGCTTCTCTTGAGGGTTTAATAAATATTTTCACAACTAAACATAAAACATGATTTGGTATCCCAGACATTAACATAGTAACATTGTCGTATCAACCGTCGACCAATATGCTTTTTGGCTTTGAGATACAACTATCAAAGACAAAAAAACATTCGAGAACTAACCAAAAGTTGCCGAAATATGTGGGGACTGCTAGAAAAGCAACAAGAAAAGAAGACATCCATAAAAGTACCGTAAAAATATTTTTTCCGCAACCGCTTTAACCGAATATAAAACTAGTGATCCTTTTTTTCTTTTTGTTTTTCCTAGAACGACAATTATAGCTACATGGCCCCTAGTTCAGAAGGCATAGCAAACCTACACAACCAGATATAAGACTAGTGATATATATACTCGTCTACTAAGATTTGATCTTGTTATAAATCAAGCTACTTTTTAAATAACTTAGATTAATATGTTGTAAATGGAGTTAGTGGTGTCTATTAGTTTTAATTTTTTTTATTTAGTACGCATGTCATTTTCTCCAGGAGCTTACGAGTCCATTTAGGAAGAGTTCATAGTTCTTTTTATATATTACTTAATTTTTATTTTTATAAATAAAGTTATTTTTTAAATAACTTAAACTAATATGCTTTGTAGATGCAATTTGTGTTTATTTGTCAAAATTAGATAGTATTTGAAATTGTAGCTGGAATATTTTTAAGTGTTAGAAAAAATTAATTGGAATTTGAGTTTAGAGACGTAATATTAATATAAAAGGATAAAAAAAAAGTACGTGATAAATAATTGTATAAGAGATATTTATGTAATTCTTCGATTTATTACACATTTCATTTTTAATTTTTTCTTTATTACACATTTCATTTTTTGAGGAGCTTATGTGTCCAATTAGGAAGAGTTCATATTCTTTATGTATATTACTTAACAAAGAAATAATGATGTATGTTTAAATTGACAGATTAAATATAATCCAACCAACTGTTCATACGATGCAAAGTCAAAAGTTCTATGAAAATCAATGAAGCCGAAACCAACAATGGCATTTCAAAGATTATCCGAACGTTACACAGCCTTGATCCAACGATAAACAAACGTACGGCAAAGATGAGGTTTTTGGTTCCTAATAGTTTAATCACTCTATAGATGGATGGGTTATCTCAAACAATTCAAGAAATCACTAGGCTGAATCATGTATCAAATTGATAGCAAATAGTATATACTTACGAATCTTACTTACATTCATCAAATGATTTGTTACGTCACTAAGTTAAAGTTTTTCACTTGGGAGTTGCATAAATTTATTTGAAACCGTGAATATGAAACTGACTTTCAGAATACAAATAAGAAAACTAACCCATACAGTCATTTCTATGAAAGTAATATAATCTTATATACTTCTGTAATCATTTTCTTGAGCACATATTTCTTAGCTTAAAATATCCTATTCGAGCCCAACAAGTTAAGTTAGCCTTAGCCCATATTGTTCAAAAGAATTATTTTGTTGGGCCTTTGTATATGTGCAATTAACCTTCTCAAACTCAAGTCATATCTGACAATGACTACTACTATATATTATTATACCGATCACTGTAATTTAGTGAACTATAAAAACGAGTGTAATTCGAATTAAAACCTCTCAGTCATACTAAGTTCAAGTTAAATTCACATTGGGTCATTAGAGACGATTTGTAAATACCCAAAAGATGTTGGCAAATATAGTCATCTTTATGCATATTCAGCGACTCATGACATTGATCAATGTTGTTCGATTAGAATGACTGATCGAGAATATATTTATGGGGCAAAATGTAACTCAAACACAAGTTGTCATTTCACTTCTGCGCGCATTTTACGAATGTTAAGTTTGCATATAGGTTAATCATAGTTTTTGTTGTTATTATTAGCACCAAAGTGAGTGCGATAACTAAAACAGCAAATGTTACGATTTGATTTATAGCATTATTAGTTTTTATTCATGCAAATGTGTAAAAGAAGTCATTACTTTTATAAAAACATGCTAAGTAATGTTACCTACTCTTTTCTTTAATATTATTCTCCTCTCTCCATAATTTTGCACCTTATCATTTTATAACCAAAATTTAGTAGTGTAACAATTTTCTAAATATAGTATTTCTCATCTATAAAGTTTGCTATAATTTGCAAAAGTTATATGAAAATAGCCAAAATAAACAAACAAATGATTCGATTAGGTACGTAGCAAAATATTGTAAAGAAACTATTCACATGGGACTTGACTTGAACCTTTTGTGTGACCTCCATATATGTAGTCTCCACCTTTCATATATAAAATATTTAAGTAATTAACATACATATATACATACATACATACATAGGGAGAGAGAGATGCAAAAGTGCACCAAATAAAGTTTAATGAAGCAATTAATCAATTGGACTGGTTAAGTTCTTCTTTCTATTCAAGAGATCCCAATTTTGTATACTTATTGGAAGGTGAAAACACTAATAAGCATAAATGTAGTCGATGTAAATAAAGTTTACAAATTTGAGAAATATATATGCAAACTGTGTATTAACATTATATTAGCATATATAATATATATATATATATATATGAGAATGATTCATAGGGAAGCTTCAAAATTTGGAGAATGAGGAAAGCAAATCTTAGCCCTTGAACGTTTTTAATATTCATTGGTGATAATGGTTAAATTTTGAAAAATTTTATAATTTTTAAAATTCATTTATGATAAAATCAATGGTTGAGATTTGCTTCCCTCATTTCCTATTTTTTCTCTTCCCTCTTGATCCCCACCCTATATATATATATATATATAGTTCATTTCATAGTGTTGTCACCTTCCAACAAGTATACTCAAATTGTTCACCAAAATTGTGTTGAACTCCCTACAAATTATTTGTATGACGATCGTACGTCAAACCTTTACTGAAATATGATAAACATCGATATAAAAAGTTAATACGCATACGGCATATACCTATGGTCAGGATATTGGTGTTATGAATATGTCAATTTGATCGTCGTTTCCATTTATGTTTCAAGAAAAATTAACCCCATACGTAAAATCAAGAAGCGGATAATTAACAATCGAAATAATTATAACACTAATTTTCTCCATTACTTTTGGTCCCAAAAAGTTCATTATGTGAATTTAATTTGTCTTTAATTAAGGAGAATATCTTTCCAGCTTTAACATTATGACATTTTTTAATTTAAAAAGTCAATAAGGAGCATATATATGGTTTTTCATCTATGTCACCATATTAGTCTATTGAATTCACAGTATGACATTTTAAGAAAAATCTGGCTTAAGTTCCTTTTAATCCATATATTTATGTATGTATATCAGGTGGTATTGTTAAAATGGACATATATATACATATATAGGGGAAGGATCCACATGGAAGCTTCAAATTCTGAGGAATGAGGGAAGCAAATTTTAGCCATTGATTTCATCATTCATAACATTCATTCCGGATGAATATTAACTCATATCTTGTTATTATACATCCATGAATGTTATTTAACATCATTTCTTGATGAATTTTTAGTGATAATATTCACCCATGAATGGTATAATCGGTGTATAATAACATATATTAGTTAATATTTATCTTAAATTAATATTTTAGGATGAATGATAAATGTCGATTTTGAGAGTTTTTTGTTTAAAACGTAAAATTATAACAAGATTATTTGATTAAATGATGTATATAATCGATTCATTTATATTTCAAGCTTTAATTTGATGAATCTTGCGTGAAAATCATGTTTTGATGCTAAATGGGTATTTACTTTCCTACTTCCTTCTTCTTCTTTTTTCCCTCTTGATCTCCACCCTATATATATATATATATGTATGTTCTCATGTTGCTACTCTCAACACGATCATACATTCATGCTAAGTTGCATATGTGTAATTAATTAATAATTATAACAAAGTGAAAGTTAAAAGATGAAAAACACAATAAAACATAACTCAAAAGGCCTTTGTAATAATTTTCACACAAATAACATAAAAACATATCTAATTAAATAAATATATACAGAACTCACAAAAGTAAGAACTTGTTTATCACTTCTGTATTCTACAAATTCAACATATAATTTCTTTCTTAAAAATATATATAAAAACTTACATCCCAATCCCAAACCACCTCCATATACCTTTTTTCACAAAAGTATAACCATTATCTTGTTCTCTGCACAAGATTAGGCATACACTAATTCTATAAACATACATGTGTATACATATAATTGTGTGTATGTAAGTACGTTTGTATATTCAAGTGGAAGTGTAGAGATCCACAAGGGTTTTCATGACCTCTACCTGTGCAGCAAGACACTTGATATAATCAGCAGTTTCAGCCATCAAACACCATGAATTCATGGTTTCACCTCCAGGAACAAGTTTCCTTAACTTCAATTCTTGACCCGAATACTTAAACATATCAAAATTTTCTCTTTTAGGAATAGGGTTTCTTTTTTTTACATGCACCTTTGCATGATGATGACAATTACTACTTATTGTATGATCAATTTTGTTACTTTTCCTTACCAATAAACCCTTATTTCTTAATCGATTTCTGATCTTCCATAAAACCGCACGGCTCCATGCTCTTTTCGATCCAACGGTAGAAGCCATAGCAGTGTATGCTGCAATTTGGACCATACGAGATTTTTGAGAAATTTTGTGATCATTTGATGATCTTTTTGTGTTATTTAGGCTGTTAAGAGCTCGAATGAAGCGATGTGCGAATCGGTTCTTGAGATGGTTAGGGTTTGGTGACATGATGAATGGATCTTGAATTAGGGTTTTGTGAAAAAGGTCAAAACCTGATTATGAATTTGAAAGATCTTGTTTCTGACACAAAGGGGTCCTCAGGAAGATAGAAGGACAAAATTCAAGAAACATAAAATGCACTTTGTTCTGACACAAAATCTAGTTAAGAGAGAGAGATAGAGAGAGATGTTGTGAGGAACAAACGTGTGAAGAGATAAAAAGAAGAAGAAAAGAAAAGTGTGTGAAGGGGAGAGAGACTTGGGATATAATCTTTGTGCATAATTGAACATGTATTTTTATAATAATAGTTATAGTTATATTTAAAAGCAATTAAAGTATTGTTTTTAATGGTTTAAAGCAACATGTTACACGAGTATGATACTTGTACAATACGATGCTAACAAATAATATAGCGTAAATAACAAATCAATTAATGACATGCCGTCTCTACTCTTTAGATTCATTACTTTTAATTAGACGGTGTTTATAACATTTAGTTAAAAAAATATATGTTACAAGAAAGTAATAAATTGTTGTTTCAATAGTTTGTAAAACATGCATTAAATATGTCATTACTTAAATTTTAAGAGATTAAAGCCTCGTTTGTTTTTAATTTAATGACTAAATATTACAAAAAAAACTTTATTTATTACGGTAATTTACTCATTCTTTTTATTCAGACGTTCAATACATAAACAAACAATAACTTATTGCATACAGGTTATTCAGAATTAAAGTTGTATATTTAAACAGACAAGATATCTATTCAGAACTCAATAAAGAAAAAATCAAACAGAGTCTAAAAAACTTCTATTCATGCATGGTATAGATATAGATATTCTAAATATAACTAAGACAAGTCATATTTTATAGAAATAACAAAAAGTTCAAACCTTCATATATATTGGAAGCAAACTCTCAATATAACTATCTAAGTTTATGTACAAATTTCCTCATATATAATACAAATAAACATATACACATACAAATGTTTGAGAGAGATGGATGCACACGTGTGTGCTTGCATGTGTCACGGAATAAAAGAGGCTAAATTAGCTTTAAAT
This sequence comes from Logfia minima, assembly GCA_963921325.1. NCBI lineage: Eukaryota > Viridiplantae > Streptophyta > Magnoliopsida > Asterales > Asteraceae > Logfia > Logfia minima. Next base: position 5,821,569 of record OY992775.1, on the reverse strand, counting down.
TAACGCAACATGGCCTTGTAGTTTAAGCGATAAATTACAACCCTTTTGTGTGTGTTTGAAAAAACAAGCTCTTTTGTGTGTAAATGAACCAATATTAAATTCAAAAATTGTTTAATTTCATGATGAGAAAGGGATTTGAGATGGAAAATGGAGGGGTTGGTGTGGGCCTAAGAAGGGCGAACTACCGGATGATTCGCACATGGGTTTCCCTTGCCCACTGTAAAGTTGGTGGGCCCAAAATGAACATATTCTGGTTTTTTAATCGTGTATGTAAAATGTGAGATTATATATATGAAAAGACATATTAGTATGAATTATATTTTACTATCGATTACAAACTACTTGTACTACCATTTGACACATCGATTGAGATAAATGGTAGCACTAAATAATTGACAATTTCTCTTTACGAGTTCAACCCAACACAATTCTTTTGAACTAGTATAAAAAGTACGTATATTTTACATTCATTAAAGGATTATTGGTCTAATATTATCGTGGTGACCCTTTCAATTATAAAATTGAAGGTCCAAGTCATAGAATGAGAAAATTATATATATATATTCGTAAACTAATAAATATATTTATGATAGTAGGGTGCGTAGGTAGTTACTTTTCTAAAAAACCAAATATTACCTTCAACCATTCTGCTTAAGATATTTTGACATTTCATTACGAATATATAAAGTATGTATTTGAATTTCAACATCAGAACAAGTTCGATTATTTTTCGCAAAAAAGGACCACAATCAAGTGGCGGAATATATTAATCCATGTGTAGCATAAACGAATAAAACAAACCATAGAACTGAGTGATGTGTGTTTGTATCGGACAGCATCTTGAGTTCGTTTTACTTCTACTGGCAAATCATGACAGAATAATTGTAATCCATAAACTGTACTACTATTCAAGTATTTGTTGATGAATTCTTTTTACTTTTTCTGACTATATAACTTTTTTGGTTAGATCATGTACTATGTGTTTATCTTCAAGATAAGATACACACATCACATCTTTATGATAATTGGTTAGTTTTTTTTTCAATCTGGATAATTTAAAGTAAAGAACTATATGGTAATACATGTAGATATAATAATTAAAGAGATATAAGATCATGTTCTAATTATGATGACAACTTAACAAGATCATGTGTCTAATTGTTGTGATGAAAAAGTGGCAATTTTTCAAAAAAGAAAAATAAAATAAAATAAAATAATAGAGTTTATAATCACCCAAAAAAATCACATAAATTAAACATTAATTTTTATTTCTAAGAAACTTGGCCAATTATCTTGAAAAGAAGAACGGGAATCGTGCACTTTTTTGACAAAAATATAAGATGCCAAATAAAAAATTCATCAAATTTTTGCTAAGGATGTTTGAATGGTTGTCGGCTTATTGCATTGATGTCTACTTTGCTTGTTATAAAGGTAAAATATATTTGTTTATATGTACCTACGTGTACTTTTTAATTATTTTTTCATTTCGAATTTATTATTTCCAAATAAAAAATTTATGCAATTTAAAACATATCGCCATTAATATTACACAGCTTACTCTTAACTTTTTACACATATTTTTCATACTATATGTATACTTCAGGGAAATAAAAAGAATTTTAATTAATTATATTCATTTATTTTTTATAATGAATAATAAAATTGATACATGTGAAAATAAAAAATGCAGACTATAAAATATAAATGAAAGAAGTAGTTGTTATCATTTTAGTTTTATATATTTAAAACCATAAAATGGTGGATTCCATTTATATTTCAAAAAAGATATTTGAGGTTGATATATAAAATTATAGTACTCTTTAAGAATGATGAACTTGTGAATACGACGGTTAGAATTCTGATTATAATTACAAATATATAATATTCATATATGTGGAAAGGTAATTTATTGGTTTTAAGACCTTTTCAGAGTAATATGTTAGTTATATTAAGAGGTTTAATTGTTTTACTTTTGTCGATTAACAAGTTAATTAGTTTACACGTCTCACTCTAAAATCTGAAACAACGCAAAAAATGTTGAGCAAACGCTCTAACCTGAATCAATAGTATGCCAAGGAGACAACTAGTAGTATGTTTTTAATCAAAGTAACAACATGCTTTATTTTACATTAAACTTGAAACATATAATTTGATCTAAGAAACCTAACTTAAAACGGGTAACCAAATAAAATAAATATAAGATCGAACTCACGGTCATAGAGTAAGATGAGCATAGAGTATGTCCTTTTGTGTTCATCCGGCACTTGAGAGAGCGTGCGTGTGATTGAACTCGAATTAAGTACATACATGATTGAAAGCTTAGATGTCCATTTAACATTTATCATTATTGCGAAATAGAACATGGTAGACCCAAAGTTCGTGTCTTGGTCGACAAACTTTTAGTTCTTTTAATACTAAGACTTCTCAACTAATTTCATAATAATCTATAACTAATCCGAATTAAATCGAAACCAAATGGTGGCCCGTTACACAACAATTCGACACATGGCAATATACCATCTTCATTTTCATCGAACTATAGTAAATTAGTTAGGATTAGGATTAGGATTAGGGTTATTTAGCCATTTGCTTGTTAATAATGTTAAAGGGAATGTTAAGACACGAAAAACATAATTTTGATAAACGACGTTTAATAGTCGGTTTAAATAGATAGCGATAAAGAAAGGGGAATCGAATTTATTAGGTTTGTGACATTGTACCATGAAGAAAACGAAAGAGAGATGATAATTAATTGATCTATAATGTCTCGAGTGTATATGTCAACAAAAGGGGAGGGGTCCGAAAACAACAATTAGTTTCGAGATAGAATCGTTAAATGTCTTGATGACAAGTAATAAAATCTTGCAACAAAGCACATGTCTATCGTTGTCGATCCCAAAATATAAAACACAATATCAAACAAACAAATTAACAACACAAAATAACAATAATAATAAATATATACGAAGAGTTCTTGTTACTAAAGAAATTAATTGAGTTGAAGTCGCTCTTTTTTGAGATCGAAATAAAAAAGTTTTTATTGATTTATAAATTTACTATTTCTTTTATCTTAAATAAATTTTTATCTTTTCATTTTATTTCATCCCAAAAGAAGTGTCAATTTTTGAAAATAATCAACAAGTTTAATTAATTTACCATAATTTAATTTTTCACAAAACTGATTAATAGAAAACTGTATAAAAATTAAGGATAAAACTGTTTTTTTTTTTTTACTTTACACAATGTAATTATTATTCTTTTTTTTCTAAACTTTGAGTCATTTTATTGTAGACACTTATTATAGTGTGGATGAAGTATTTATTTTACATAGGGACTCAAATGATTCACTGAAGCAACGAGTGATGTGAAACTGAAGCAACGAGTGATGAGTTTCACGCTCTCTTAGCTTGGCCTCACGTGGTTAGGAACAAAATTTGACGAACAAGAAGGAAGGTCCCTTTTTCATTTTGTCTTTTGGTTCTTTTCATCTAAAACTTTTACTACTTAATCAAACAATACACAAATGGTCATCTTCATACCTAAATTGGATGCATTCAACCATATGATGGATCAATGATTCTCTAAGATGCTTATTAGATATATAAATAAAAATTGTTTCTTTTTTCTTCCTTTTTATCTTTATTCGCAGGATATATAAGAAATAAGGTGGTTAAGAAGGTACCAAGTGTAGCATTTCTTAGGTGTTTTCCGAAATCTTAGATATAAATAAACATTTCAAGGACTTGTGTGAAGGTTAACGAAAAGATCCCCAACTAGTCAAATTAGTAAATCGTTGGAATCGGCTTAATTTAATTAAAACATCTGTTAAATTAAACAAACTATAAATATAAACTTAACATCATGGTCCGGCCCAAGCTTCGTGCAAATTACTGGGCTATAAAGCTGGGCCAGGAAACATCGGCACTAGCTGAAGAAGTACTGGGCAAATTACACGTGATTGGAAAATCACATGTATATAAATAGAAATTCATAAACTTTAATCACATATCACTTAAGGCGTAATTACGTGTGAAGTGTAATTATTTGTTATTTAATTAATGATGTCAAGTTTTACACTATGTTTCAGAGTTCTATTTAGAAGAGAAGAGAAAGTAACTGTAAAGAAAATAAGAATGATTTTTGTTTCCTAGTTTTTAAAAAGAAAGAGAAAAAAAAAATGATTATTTTTGTCTAATTTTCCTTCTTATATTTTCTCCCAAATTGGAAAGATTTGAATTCTTTTCTTTTCTTCCCTTTTCATTTCTCTTCTTTTATTTTTTTTCAAAACTGGGGAAAGAGTGTTAGGTATAAAACAACTATAACTCAAAACATTGCGGTAAGAATCTAAAATTTCTTCCCTCTATATTTCTCTTTTTTTTTCTTTTCTTACAAAACTCAAGAACAGAGTGTTAGGTATAAAATAACTATAACTCAAAACATTGTGGTAAGAATCTAAGATAACAAGGTAGAAGGTTCAAAGGTGGAGCCAATTTTAGTATGATTTTATCGGGAACTTTAATATTTATTTAACAAGAGTTTGTGTTGCTGAAAAAAAAATTAATAGTCTATTTTTGTGGTTAAAATGAGTTTTCCCAACAAAAACAATGGATGTTATTGTTATTTCAAAGCTTTCTAATTATGATTTTATTGAATGCAAATATAAGTTTAGGGACTTAAAATGTCAATCTATATATATTAACAGGGGCATTTTGAAAAAGGTATGGTAAAATTTCTGAAACTTACTGTTTGTTGGACTTTTATCAGTTTATGGATCCTCTTCTTCATTAATCCCAACTCTTTGGATTCCCCATTATAACACACTCCGGAGCTCTATTTTTGTCTTTACTTCAATAGTTATATATAAGATATGTAAAAGACATTTACCGATTTACGTACGTAAGTTAAATATAATTGTAGGACCGAGGGCAATTTTTTTTCTGAGCCGAGGGCCTAACCCAAAATGTGTAAAACTTTACCTTAAAGTTTGTTGGGCTACCGGGGGCATGTGACCCCCTTCCCCTGGCTACAATGAGAGTTTTCAAAGTAGAGCTAACCATGCGGATTTTAAGTACAATAAATATTAGAAAACGAGTTTTGTCAAAGGAACTCAATATATGTTGAAACTTTATTACATCGACAATAATATAATAAGAATTAGACACTATAAATTAAGTCATCATTGTGACTTGATCCATTGATTGCTCAAGTCATAAGAATTACTTTTATAAAATATTCACACGCCATACATAAGTACAAGGATAAACACCTAAATATGTTAAAATATTATAATAATAAAAGTAGATATAAAAGAGTACTTTGAGAGTTTGTACTGTATAGAGAGCGTAGAAGTAACAGAAGTTGTAAGAAAATAGCAACTCATGATGCTGTTTTGGTAGTCTGTCTTGTACTTTTAACACTTGTACTATTGTCTTCAAATATCATTTTTCTAAATAAGATGTAAATTAGTTAATTAGGATTTGATTTGATGTAATAAATAAATGAGAATGAAAGATTTGATGTGGCAAGAATGGACTGGAACATCATGGTTCCAAAATTCAATACAATGCCTGACTTGATGTTTACACACCCCATCACCTATTTTCAACTACTCCACATACACATACATGATGCCTGTGTAAAAACAAACTATTTGTGTATAGTATAGTCTTTAAAAAGAATTGTAGTCTTTTTATGAATATATGCATTGATATATTATTACTTGTGTATGTAAGAACATTCTCAAAAATGAGTATTAAAAGAATACTATTGATTAGACTAACAATTTAAAGTTATAGATAATGTCTCAAAAAATTTGATTTACAAAAAACAGTTCTTCTACTATGTTAGCTTGTTTTGATGTCTCACTAACATTACATATTTAAGACACTGATGTTAGTATAATAGTGAAGGATATGAAACGTAAAACATAGATCATGAACTCAATTTCATCTTTATGTTCCTTTATTTATCAGCTACACGATTTATTTTTTACATGTTCGTTGTATAACTGATCGTTGTAGGTTGTCAAATGGCCTAATTAACCCTATTTTTCAATCACATATTTAACTTATTATATGAAAATAAAATGAAGATATATATTGTATGCAATAAGGGTATCGTGCTTCAAGACTTTTTATTTTTATCTCTAAACTTTTTATCGAACAAGAATATATTTGGTAGGTTGCTAACACGTCTCCTTTACTTAAGATAATTGTTTTATTTATAAAAAATATTACAAAATTTTAGATACAGAATGATATGTCACCGTAATAGTTTTGGGCATCCTCTAGCCCAAGTTTGAAATCAGGTATTTGGAACTCGATTATTGCTAACTGTAAGAAGATTGAGCAGATGGATATTGCTTTTGACAAGGCATTTGTTAAGGATATAGGTAACGGGCGGCATACTCGCTTTTGGTTGGATGTTTGGTGCAAGTCTGGGTGCTCTTTGAGAGAAAAAATTTCACGCATCTTTTTTCTTGAAAACATTAAAGATGTCTGCTGGTAGATCGGTGGATTAAGCATAATGGAGTTTGGACTGGAAATTGGGATTGGAGGTTGATTCCAAGATACCGTGCTGCTGATGATTTTTCTTCGTTGTTGCTAGAGATCAGTTATGTCTCTCTCTGCGATTCTCGTGACGATAATTGGTGTTGGTCTCTTGATCCTTTACGTAAATTTTTGGTTAAATCTATATCCATGTTGGTACAAAGCAAGTTGTTATCAAGTGTTAATAATGATACCTCGTTTTCATGGAATTCATGGACTCTTAGTAAAGTTAATATATGTGTTTGGCGCTTCGTTGAATCGTCTACCTATTCGTGATTATTTAATAAAGCGTGGTATTTCATTGGCTTCATCTTTTTGTCCTTTAAGTATGGCGGATGTGAAAATTTCGGGTCATTGTCTTATAAAATGTTTCATGGTCCAACCCTTTGGAGAAAAGTATCGTCTTGGCGGAATATTAGGGTGCCGCTTTTTGCTTCCATTAATGAAATCATATCGAGTCGATTAATGATGAAAGCAAATGGGTGATAAAAAGCTTTAAGAGAGGTTTGCTATGTTATGATTCGGGCTATTTGGAAATGGAGAAATAGGCTTGTATTCGCATAATTACGAAGACTCAGATAAAACCAAAGCCATCGCTATCTTTTCCAAAGTGCAACAAAAATCCTTTTTGTGGCTCAGTAACATGTATTCAAAGTTATTTTTAGAGTGGAACAATTGGGTGTTGAATCTTAGAAGTCTAAAGGATGGTTAGTGTCTATAGTGTTGCTTCTCGTTTTTTTCCTCTTATAGTGTTCTTTCTTAAAGTTCACTTTCTTTGTTTTTGTTTTGTACACGTCTTTGTTGAGTTTTTATAAAGCTTTGCATTTAGATAAAAATAAATAAAAAACAGATGACTGCTATGCGCTAAATATAAATAAAAATAATAAATAAATTAATATAAGGAAAACTCGTTTAATGTTGCGGTAAATTTGTGAAAAGTGAAAAGGAAAAGGTAAAAAAAGGGTGTTATGGGTGAAATGTTTAAATGCTCCCGTCACTTTTTATCTGCGTGCCTACATAAACAAAAGGGTGTAGGGGAACTGTTGATTACTTCACTTTTACTATTGACCTGTATTACGTTGACTCAACATTTAACTTACCTTACATTCTTCTTTAATTAATCAATAAAAAGAAAATGGTAAATTGCTTTATTTAATCTAACATTCTATTTTGAAAACATACCTTTAAGAGTAACGTTTTCGGATTCATACCATCTTTATTGGGTCTCGAATTAATAAGTTTTACGAAAGTTATTCACATAACTCACATTATTTCGATTATGAAAATCATATAATTATTTTACCTGAACTGATTTATGTATCTAGTACCTCATTAATATTTGAGTGACGTGAGAGACCTAGTAGTTTTGACCTCCCTCATCGTTTCATTGGTTTATTTCAAGATGAATTACACTCTAAAGTATTTTACCACTTATTTAATTCAATTTGATCACCGACGATTTAAGAGGCTCTTTTAAACTTTTTTAGTGTCAGTTCAGTATCATATTAGTACTCATTCAAAAATACCAAACTCCTCATTTACTATACATACAAAACGAAAACTAAAAAAGAAAAGATAGCCCACTACGTCCCACATATGCTCCGTCTTGAAACTTCTTCACCAAGAAGAAAAGAGAGGACGGAAAGTGAAAGACGGCCAATGATAATCCGATGTCAATAGAAAACGGGAAAGACGAGACGACGGACATACCGAAAAAAGACTGTTGACACTGGTCTTACCCATTAATTCATAGATTTTTGTATTTTACATCCCCATTAATTAATAATTGTAAATTGTATCTATTCTGTATAAAACCCATTAATTCATAAAGAAGGCAACGAGACTTTCGTTGTGGTTTTTCAATTTATAAGACAATTTTATTATCGTCGGATATAATGTTTATCGATGTTATTTTATAATGAATGTTTGAGCCCCCATGCAAATCCTAATTCACTTTTTAATTATGTAATTCGAAACCTGAGTTATTAAAATAATTACCGTTTATTTACCAGCATTCTTTTTTTACCATTTTCCTTGTCTTGAAATAGTGCACTTCTCGATAAAACTTTTCTTCTGAAGATGACTCATAATGTCTGGGACCGAGAAATCATCTACAATGTAGTTTTTTTAAACTCAATAGTCCATAAACGTTGTTGTTTAATATGGAAGTCGATGTCAAACTCCACAATTATCTCACATTGTTCACACGCCTTGTACGTTGATATCAATTCTTTTAGGTACGTTAATTGATTATGGATTAGTGTATATTGCAAACTACAAATCGAAGTTAGTCGTTAATTGAGTCGCTCAGTCATCATACTTCTACGTAACACTTAAACCTTTTAATATATTGTCAAAACTCAAATCTCCAAATTTAACACAAACCAGTTAGTAATTATTGTTTCTACTATTAGATGTCGATATTAATACCAAATTAAAAGCTACATAACATGTTAAATTATTAACTATGCATATCTTAAAAGGATTCAAGGACCACCCTCTACATGGACACAAATTTGCTAAGGTATTTGTGTTGGATTGTTGCACCTAGTGACAAAAGCCATATTGACCTATTTAATTCATAGAAGAAAAATAAGAGAGAATTTTGTTGACTTTATAGTTGATAGCCCTAAAAGTAGCCCACTAGGAGTAGCGCATACAAAATCAAATCCAATTCTTTAATTCTTTTCGTACATTTTCATTTATTCATTCTACCAAATTTTGTACCCTTCACCCTCTTTGATTAATGAGTGTTCTTGTTCCATACCTTCCAAATTTATGTTTTTGACTTAAAAAATATATGGATGATTAATACAAATTTGATTAAAAAAACAATAATTTATTTGTTTTTTACGTATACATTACTACAATTTTACGGGGAAAAAAATGCTTTTTAGACATTAGACGAAATATTTATGTTTTATAATTGTATAATGTTGTTTGTAAAATTTTTAATTATAATTTTAATATATATAATATATAAAAATGTAAAATAAAATATGAAAAAAAAAACGGAATGTTGGAGAGCGCGATGGGGCGTAAAGAGTGTTGGAGACATCGAAAAGAATGAAAACTGCCGTTTGACATTTTGGGCGAACAGTATTGATCGCAGACTTGTACCAGCCCTCACCTTTTTTTAATTTGTTATTTATATTTTTTATTTTATAATATAAAATGTTTAATCAAAATTTTACCATAATGTGAATGCTCCATCACATTCAACAATTAATTTAAATCAAAAAAATTATTAGAGCATTTTCATAAAAATAGATCGAATAATAACAAATTAATCAATAAAATGGGACTGATTAATGCAAAGAAATTGAATAATTGATCGTTCAGTTTAAAAACTTTGATTAACTATAATCAATGTTTTGAATATGTTTCACGTGTCAATAAGTCCATTATAAAGTGAGAAGTCACTGATATATATGACTCCATTCATGTCGGTGTTCTCTTTCCTACTAAAACTCAAACTCAAATTATGATAAATTTTAGTAGAATCAGACCATCGTGACTAACAAAGCTTAAATGATAATAATTTATAGTCGACTCAAACGACAATACCTAATAAAATAGACAACAATTGTTTGATACTATTTTCACGAGTTTAATTATGTGTTTGTCATGATTATTAAGCGATTTTACTAAAAATTAAACTAGAAGATTAACTTTAACTGTTAACTGATCTCTCTTTAATTATAATCGATCAATTAAGAACTTAGATTCTTAATTAACTAATAAGTCGATCTTGAGGACAGATTAGGCCATAACCACCCTCCACGAGCCTCATGTTCATAAGCCAGTGTATCTAGTTGAGTTAGTTCAAATACGAAAACATGTTTTATGGAGTATATCATTATCAAAAGTGTTATTTACTTCAATTAATGTGTTTTATGAATTTTATTATTTTATATTTTTAAATTCGAACTCGGATGATTTCAACATTTTCAATGTTGATTGATTTTGAAATTGAAAATATTAACGTTGCGTTTAACTGGCAGAATTCAATTAAATTGAAATCTCAATTATATTCTATAAAAATGTAAGTTTATATATAAATTAATTTGAAAGTTATCAAACTTTTTACCCAAACGAATGTAAATTCATTGAAATTTCAAATTAATAAAAAACATTTCACGAATTAAACGCACCGTAAGATTAAATTCCTTGAATGGACATTAACTCCTAGATATTTCTCGAAATCGAGATTCATGGTAACATAAGGAGTGTTCATTACGGCAAGTTGAAACATGCTTTAATTCCAAAGAAAATTAAATGGTCTCAATTTTTATTTATTTGTTGCAATTGATTTTCGACTCTTTTTATTATTTTTAACAAGTTGAGACATGGTTTAACTCGACGGACACTTTATTCACGTCAACAAATGCAATACAAAAGCTAATAGCATTAAATAAAGTAAATATACGATTAAAGATAATTCAGAATATTTTACTATTTTTGACCATAGGCTTTTTAGTTACCTCGATCAAATGAATAACTATTTAGGTCCAACGTTGAACTACCTCACACTCATCACTCCTATTCCCCGACATATAATTGTCTTATACTCCTTTTTATTAATAATTATTAATTATTAATAAATAAGTAAAATTACTCATTTTAACACAATCAATAATATTTATTTTTACTTTTTAAAAAGATTTGATTTTGATTTATGGGAGTTATTGTTAAGTGTCAATTCGATATAAAGCAGACAAGTTATTTCCCATTGATTATGTCAAAACTTTTTTTTAAAAATATTTATTTATTTAAAAAAATAATACGTTTGAGTTATGATGAATTTAATTATCACAACTTAAAAAAATGTCATGGTAACAGAAGCCAGAAACAATACAAAAAGCCTGTGGAGGATATTGTGCCTTTTGTTTTAATAAAAATAAATTTATTGAGTTGTCACATTCACTTGCTTAAATGCTTCCCTTAACTTTTTTCAGTTTCCCCACTCTATGACAAATTCCATATTTTTTAAGATATAAAAGTTATTTAGGTACAAATTCTCTGGTATTAGTGTATTGCCATATTTGGATGGTAATAAATGAAAATAGGAATAATTAAATGTGGTATATAATAGAATTAGTAGTTACATTTTAATGGGCAAAAAATGTACTATGTAGTCTCTTGTACATTGGGATGTTGAGGAGAGTGAAATTAGAGGAAATTGAGAAATTTGCCCATTTTTCAAGTGTTATGTAATTTTTAATCATAATTTTAATTATATTTCTAAATACAGAGGAAATAGAGAACTAGTTTAGCATATTAAACTTTAGAATATATTTTTTTTTCTACCACCTACTCTAAAAATAACTTTATACATTTATATACCACTTAATTCATGTTTAGCCAATATTTTCAAGAATTTTCTTAAACATAAAATCTATCATTTATGTTCCTTTTATTTGATTGTAATTATTGTAGTGTAATATTGTAGATATTAGTTTTTGAATGTACCTTATTTTTCAAAATTTTATTTTATTTTATTTATTAAATATAATTAATAAACACTAATATTTATTAATAAAAATTATTAACTATTTAACAATTTACAAATAAGATTTATATTGATTACAAACTATTAATTTAGGTTTTAAAAGGATCAATAGTATTCTTTTTTATCCAGAAGAAATAAGATTTTTCAATATTAATTTAGGTTTTAAATACAGACGAAATACAAACATATATATATATATATATATTTATATATTTTTCAATTTTTAGATATAGGGATAGAAGATCATATCGAAATATTGAAGTTGGCCTTACCATTAATTTTCATACCTAACTTCAATGTTTTTTTTTCTTTCTATTATGTATATATAAAGAGGGCATACTCTAGCGGTTGATTCTTTTATTTTTATTATTTAAAAGAATTGTGTCAAAAAATACTTATGCTCAGACTATCATGCTACATTGCTATGGATGGTTATTGGGCTTTTATTTCACAAAGAATCTTGAAATTTAAAATATTAAATCATTTCATAGTATAAAGTTAAGTGTGATCAATGAAATTGGAAGACTCATTACCAACCCAATTTACGTCCTAAAACTCGCTTAGAAACCAGTTTTTCGTTCGTCTAGATCATGAAAAAACTTAGGCAATACTACGCATTACATAATGCCGCGATTTATTTTAACTTAATTGCGATATTTTCCGTTCGTCATAAGTAGTTCTATAACAAATTGGCTGACTGACTAAACACATATGCGCACAACGGCATAAATTATTATCAAGGAAGTGAACTTGAACAAACAAATTATAGTAGTTTAATCCCTTAATACAACATGTCTACTTCATGGATCCAAAAAAGTTTTTGAACACTATTTTTAGGTATGTTTGACCTTTTGGGTTTTTAACCCATACCCTATTCCACACACTCCCTAGATATCCATTTCCCTATCACCATACCTTCCCATGTACTTATTTCTCATACACCTTTTTACCCTTTACCTCAAATACTCCCAAAAAGTACACGTCTCACTACACAATGTACAACTCACCAAACCAACATTCATTGAATTCCACAGTTCCTCTATTCCCCTATATATATCAACAAACACAACCCACTACATTCCTACAAATCCTACTTCACTTAATTTATCCTCACAAATTCACAACAAAACAACACAACCAAAACTATGGATGTAAGTTACAATTTACCTCCTTATACTTACTACTTTTGTTCAAATTTCACCCTCCGTTAACTTTTTTACTTGTTTCTGCAGGAATTTAGGGGGAATCATATACCGCCGTTTGGAAGTTGGGATTGGAACAATCATCTTCAGTTTACTCAGTGTTTTGAATCAGCAAGAAAAGGTGGTTTCATTGGTTATGGCTATGGTTACCCACAAGATCGTGATCTTTATGTCGCCGGTGATCTTTACGAGAACAATGTCGTTACTCCGGCTATGATCGTCGTTCCTCGACGTCGTGTATTTTTCGCCACCTTTTACCATCTATTTGTTATTTGTTTAAATCACATAATCACATAATATAACAATATTACATAATAGTTGTAATATTGTACTTATATTATAATTAGATTACATAATCATGTCTATTGTAGCATTACACAAAAACAGTACTTATAATTTCTTTTTTGTTTCAATTTATTATTATTTTACTTTTATTCTTATCTAATCGTTAATATTATTTTTTTGTCCCATTATATATGTTTATTAAAATTTGTTTTTTCTGCTTTTCTTTTATTTGGTCATAAAAATAAGCAAATATTCTTCATATTTTACAGTACTTAATAAATATATTAAAAGAAAAATTTACAAATGACATAAAATAGCTCAAAAATGATTAATTACCAAAATGGGACAAAAAATCGTATGTTTAACTATTAAATCGAAATAAAATTAAGTAAAATAAATAGAATAACACAAAAGGATAATACATGCGTTTATGCTTTTTGGTGTTACTATTTGGTTTGACTTTTGGGTTGTTGGTCAACAGAGAAAAGCTCCGGTGAGGGAAGGAAAGAAGGAATCATGGGTGGTATGTGATTATGATTACGAATTTGTGCATGGCGGGAAAGTAGCTCCGGCGCCGGAGAAATACCACCGGAATAATCTTCATGTTAATGTGAAACCAAAGGCTGTTGATGAGGATTTGTATAAGATCTCGCCGGAGCTCCTCCGTGTGCCCCCGAGAAGGGTATTGATTTTATAAACTTTTTATGTTTTTCATTCGTTTTTCCATATATTTTTCTGACACCCTTTGAATCCCCGCAATTTATGTAATACAGTTTTGTCCATTTTGAAGTTTTTAACGTGACTTGTGGACCCCAAAGTCCAAGTAAACATAAAGTCAACACTGCTTCATTAGTCAAATCTTATATTCTTATCTGGAATTAATATTCATTAGAGATAACAAAAATGTTTTCAAAAAAATTAAACTCTTACTTTAATGGGTATTTGTATGTATTTCTTGATTTTGGTTGGTGGGCATGATTTAAAGAAATTAAAGATGTGATTTTTAAGGTAATATCGTTTTTTCTTTAAGGTTATAGAAGTTTCAAATGCCAATATATATTAAATATTAATTAATATTAATAATTTATACTTCAAAACAAATGTAGTACCTTATAGGTATTTTATTACTAGAATTTGGGAGGTTAGTTAAAGATAAGATTCTTCGGAATTTTTAATGGTAGTTGATTTTGTTTTGTTGTTAGAACACCAATAAGTCAAATCATTTAAATAATTAAGATCCTTGATAAAGATTAGTAAAGTAGAGAATCAGAAGTAGTGATAAATCATGTTTGATTAATGGATTTTGGGAAGTGGGTCATAGGTGAAGTTAAAATATAAATGTTAGTTTTAGCTTGTTTTTGTTTTGTTATGCAGAAGAGCAAGAGGTGGAGTTTGTTTTCAATGTGCATGTTACCAACTTGTGTCATGTGAAATCCTTGAAGAACAAACGCTTTAGATAAATAGTAAGAGTTATATATATAGGTGTGTTAGTTAAAGAGAATGAAAATGGCCTCTATGTGCATGAAGATATGAAGATCAAGATGAAGCTGTGAAGATGAATATGGGAAGGATTAATGTTTTCATTTTTGTCGTTTTGTATAATCCATTTTGTGTTTCACTTGATATATAATTTCAAGAATTAAGTTCTGGGCCATTAATATAATGTTAAACCTTTTTAATTATTTGAAATTTGTTACCTTTCTTGTTGTTAGTTTTACCCCAATATTGCAAAAGTTTTAAATTCTTGTTGTTGTGGGTTGTTTTTTAATTTCATTTTGACTTTACCAGGATACTACAAGTTTAATGTGGATAGTACTTTAAACTGGTGGACTGCAAAGAACTTTTGAGTTGTATGTATCAACTTTAAAAAGTTGAACAAAACAGCTAGTACTTCTTGGTTCAGCAAAAGGACTGATGCATGAAAAATGAATATATACAAACAAAGCATTATCCATATTTTTATTTTTTGAATCTACTATACATATGAAACTATTAGAAAAAGCTCTAAGAGTATAATGCAACAAAAATGAAAAAAATAAAATAAAAAATCTTGACCTAATATATTAATTTCATTACTCCACTTTTACCCATTAATTGATTGGAAGAAAAACACTCAAAATCACCAAGGTAAGTGACTATAATTCATATGCCACAAGTTTATAATTCTTGTAAGCATATTTTACACATTATGTAATATGCTCATGTAATCTATTGAAGAATTTAATAATATTTTAAAGTTTGAGAATGCATCTTTGAGTGAAGATTATCACCCAAATAATGAAAACAATGTACCCATATATGTAATTGATTAAAATGCATCTTTTAAATCATCTTTAACTATTAACTCTCACTTTTACTACTGATGTTGTGACACCTTATATTTGAAATCTTTAATTTTAACTTGTGACTTCTGCTTCTTTAGCAAAGAAGATGTTTCTGATGTGACATATATTTTAACTACAAATTATACGTATACGAAATTAATAATGAGAAAGCATACATCATATTGATTACTCATAAAATAATAACCAAAGTCTTATATTTCAAATTAACTGTCCTCATTTTAATGCCTAAAAAACCATTATTTATGACATAAATATTTATGTCATTAGAAATCACTATTTCTATTTGGAAAAAGAAAAAAAAGAATTAGCCTTACAATCACATAAATCAATTGTTTATGAGATATTACCAAAACATTATAATCACCTCCAATTATAATAATAATGAAGTAGCAATACAAAACAACTTAGAACAAATAAAAAAAATTCATAAACAACAATGTAATTCTATCAAAAAGTTATCATGGGTTACAAACTAAAACAAAATACAATAATACATTTGATAAAATAACCTTTCCAATTATTTTGAAATGAGAAAAGAGACTATTACCAAAATGAAAAAGGTAACATGAACATGATTTCAATTTCAACGCATGTATGGTCAAATATTTTGACAACATATAAAAGCAGAATAAGAATACTAGAGTTCAATTACGAGCATATGCTCTTATGAGAAATTATTCTAACATTTAACCACTACATCACCACATTAATTATGTATTTTGAGAACACACTATTTTATTTAATAGTTTCTAATTTAGTAAAGCTAATTTTACTGTTTATTAACTATTGAATAAATAGTTCGTTTATAATGTTAATATAGTCGACATCAAAGTAATGGGGAAAAAAGGGTACACGAAAGGTAGAATTTTTTATGGTGGGTCATTGTTTGTTACTACAATTATAAAAGTTTCTGCATGCTCTAAAACTATCAAAAAAGAAAGCCTTTATTCTGAATGCTCTGATTTTACCACTAGTCTGTATTTATTGAAAGTGACCTGAGTATGCTCCTGAGCCCAATTTATGTTGCCTTGTACATAAATTCAAAATTGTACTTTATTTTGTATTATATTTTATATAATTGATATTGTTAATATTAGATGTTTAGGTTGTTTTTGAATACTTTGCTACTTGAGTTATAATTAGCAGTAACATGATGGTTAACAAAAGTAGAACATGACATTTTTTATACTCGAAATAAGTCAAAGGCCAGATGACTAGGTCAATGAGACTGATTAAGATAGCCGAACCTGTAGTCTTGATTTAATGTGTGTGTTCATAAGAGTCATTCTAAAATCATGACTTGATAATGCTCATTATCATCTATCTTGTCAATCTTATATTTAAGATACAAGTTTTTGGCATCTTATTCAAACAAGTGTATATGAAATTTAATAGAAGTGTAGATGTGGATTGGGAACATATAAGTATCCATGAAATAAAACAAGAAAGGGAAAGTTTCTGAGTGAAACCTTTTGTTTTCTTAGCTTTAAGGCCGCCTTTGCTTTCTTTTTTGGGTGCTTTTTCAAAAGAGTTAAAAATGAGGCATCTTTGCTTATAAGATACAAAAGCTCTGGGTAGGTAATCTTTTAAGAAGTCAGGGAGACAATATAAAAAAGGTGAGTTGAACATCAAAATGTTTGTGGATTGTTTCCTTTTATTGGTGGTGCACATGCAAAAGGAAAGACTAAAGAGAAAGATAGGTGACACTCCAAGAACTTTTCAATTTAAGTTTGATTATTGTCACTTTTTGGTCTAACCAAATGGGAAATGTTATGAAATAAAGTTGATATTTCTTGATTTAAAAATGACAAGCTAATCATTTTGTTGACAAAAGAATTATTTATTGACCATCAGTAAATCATACAACAAATAAATATACAATTTTGTTGTGAGAAAAAAATATACAAAAACCAAACTAACGCTACAGACTCTGCCAACAACATTGCAAATGAGCCTATTAACCTAAAAAAAAAGAAGACTAGGATATACTGATTTAATGGAACTGTACAAGTGATTTTAATTAAACCATTCAATGATGTAATAGAAGAAGTTGATTTATAACAAACCTCAGATTAAATTATTTCATTACATATGGAAAACAAATTGTAACCAATTAACTAAAAGTATTAAAAAAATAACCAATATATTTATACCCTGAACAAAGAGTTTACCTATTTATCCTGCTGACATGACTTTTTAACTTATATCAACAGATTAATGCCAGATTCATGGTCAATGGAAATTCATCTGTAACAACATTCAATCAGTTTCGTGTACCAGGAAATACTGTACTTGGAAGGTAATTGCGCATCAAATCAAGAACAAGCAAGACAATGAACCAAATCATCATTAATATTAATTTAAAATAATAATACATATATAAAAACCATGACATTTCTAGTTTGACGAAGAAGTCTTATATTAAGTATTCTAAGTATACAAATGGATGAATCAACTTAATGAGGTTTCACAAATGTTATAACTAATAAACTAACACTCCGAAAACAGGGGTAATATGACAATGAGAAGACGAGAGAATACATACAGTAAATAATTACGATGCTTGCAACGCCCTGACTCGTGCTGTTAATTCCCTCACTTGATTTTTTAGACGATCGGGGTTGCAGAAAAAATCAACAAAGACCTGCCTTTGAAGTGCCATTTCTTGTGAGTGATGCTTTACGATCTGTCCACAAACAAAGTGTATCAAGATTCAGAATGATGATGTTAAAATATGGGTCTATTAGAAGAGAAAATTTCAACCCATTTACTAATGAATGTGACAATTTAGGTTATGTTTTATGTCTAACTGGTGAAGTGAAACGGTTTGAATAAAAAAAGATTAGCAGAAAGGAAAGGGGTCAAACAGGCCAAATGCCACCCAGAGTATATTTTTAGTGCAAAAACTTCAAAAATCAATTTATTCAATATATTACGAGTAGATTATAGGTAACATAATATAATTTGTGCAACAATAAAATAGGGAGTTTGGAAAACTTTCTGGGCTGCCCCCATATCATGCAAGATATTTTCACCTGTTACCCAACCGACTTGCCTTTTTGCCATCTCTGGTCTCAATAATTGAATAACAAGAGACATTGTTACAATTGAATCTAGCATCCAGTGATAAGCCAAAAAAAAGCCGCAAGAAAGTTTCAAAAGATCAATAGAGAAGCTACCTCATTCTTCTTGCAGTGCTCGAGTGTTACTTCTTCAACTGCAACAGACAGTTTGTGATTCACCTTTTCCATCTCGTCTAACTCCTTCATTAGAGTCTGCAATTACGTAAAAGGTCAGTGTTTTCAGTTTACACATCGAAGGGCATGTAGTTCAATATCATAATTTTTCATGGAAACATCAAATACGTAATGTTTGATGGATAGAGTACCCGGGGAGTCAAAATTGGTTGTGCAGTGGTGGACGATGCAAATAGTAGCTGTTGCAAACTTTGGATTAGAGTGCACCTGTAATAAGATCGAGCAGGATACATGAGATTCAGTCTATGACTACATGAGATTCAGTCTATGACTACCACGTATATCAATGTTAAATGCGTGGAACAATGTCAAATGAGTTGAACCAGTCAAAAGTCATCCAAAAGTGTACTTTTATCACATACAAGCACCTAAATCCGTTATCTTGATAAAATTAAATTAATGGTGTCATAATAAATTTTGTGTAATCATATATACGCATTAACAACTTTTAATAGTTCTAAAAGTGGACAAAAAAGGTGTTCAAAGGGTCAACTCAACCCAAACCATTTTGACGTTCAACAAGTATTGGAGAATCATATATTTTAAGTTTTTAACACACTGTTCCCCATTTTGTAGCACCACCACTAATGAGGATAACTTACAGCTCATTGATGCATCTACTTCTATCTTCTGGAAGGGCATTATCTAGATCAGATTGCAGAGACATGAGGTCTGATTGAAGGCTGGATATCTGTTGCACCAATCCTGGTGCTGATACATACGTCGACACACCACCTTGAGCATCTAAGAAATAATACATGTAAGTGGGTTACAGATGCTAAATCCAAGTGCTTCAGAAGCTAGCATTAGTTATCAAAAAGAGTAATTTACTTGAATGAATGCTCAAAAGATCTCTGACACCATGCAGAAATGTATCTCGGTCATCAACAGCTCCTTGTTCTTGTACATCTGATGCTGCTTGAATTAATGCCAAACAACGACCCTACAAGATTGGAAATAAATGTCAATAACAAGCTTCAAACATATCTCATAGCATCAAAGATTAGCAAACATTCATAAGTTTGATACATAAAACTAGTTTTGTTCTCTGAGCTAATACATGAGCTCGTCTCAAGTAGTACGATGGTACTTACTAGAGGCAGCAATTTCAACCCAGTTATATGGAAATAGCTCAATCTGCATATGTATTTCTTTAATAGGTAAAAAGGGCAATATATAAAAGAGTAGCTAAAAAACGAAATGGGCTAAAATGGATCGACCACACTAAACAGGTCAAAAGTTTGTCTAACAAGTATTCAAATGCTTACAATGTCCCAAATAATTTTATCAAAAAGAAAATGTATTTTTATTATGATAACATTGTCTTTAATACTATTTAGTACATCAATAATTTATAAAACTTTGACAAGTGAACACTAAAGTGTTGGCAGAGAGGCCCAACATGTTTTGACCCACATATAATATTAACCATTTTCACCCTGCCATTGCCCATCCTGCTCATTTTGCCAATCGAGTACTTTAACCACTAGGTCTAAGACAAGACCTAGCACACAAGTAAACAACTAAACATAGGATTACGAGGTGACGTGTATACCACTCGTCCTTTAGTTGCTGATAGGTAACCTTGTAGCTCCGACTCGATAACTTTGAGCAATGAAAAGGCTCCAAGCATCGTCTTCTTTTCAAATTGGCATGCTAATTTTAAAAACTGATGCCTCGCAAGCTGGCTAATCAGATGACTTATGAACTGTCAAATAAAGAGAAACAAGCAGAATAAGCTTAATTTTTTCAACTGCCAATTACTGACTCTCATATCAACCAAAAAAATATGAAAGTACACAATAAAAGTTAACCTGCACATTATTTAGTTTGTATGTGCATATTAATTGGAATTCGATGTGCCAACCAAACAATTACATTCAGATAGTATAGGTTCAAATAGTATACCGCTTTCTGGCGTTGAATATAATATTCTTGCCGCATAACCTTTAAATCGTAATCACCTGCATTAAAGATCAATTTACATTCCCATTTAGACGAAACTTCATAAGGCACCAATTCTAGCTATACTTAGATACATACCTTGCAGAATGTATGTGTCTTGTAGCTGAGCCAGCTCCCAACATAAATCAGGAATAGTCTGCAAAAAAAGTGGTATCTTTACTCTAGAGAAGCAATGTAGTTCATGCCAATATCTACCAAGGAGAACCATGTTACAGATATGTAAAGCGCTTTGAATATGACACAACAGCAAGGAGAAAATGAAAGCCATACAAAGTAATAGATGTTTTTTTCCAAATACGTAAAACCAGAAAAGCAAGTGCAAACCTCGGATAACAATTTATCTTCTTTGTTATGCAAATTCGAAAGCTCTCCAGCCAATTCGACATGCTTTCTCCTGATGAAAAGTGTAAGAAGTAGCATTAAACAACCCATATGATAACAGTTTGTAAACCGTGACAACCAGGGTCATGTATTGCATGATACTCCCTTCATTCCATAAATAGAGTTCACTTTATAAGGATGTCGTTACAGTGACTCAGTGAGTAGTAAATGTGACGACATGTATCACTTAACATTAAAAAGCTACCGGTAAAACAGAAACAGGTAAAACGGGTTGAAAGTCGCCTAAAGTGCATTTTTAATGAATACAGCCCCCTGAGTCACTTTATTCAAAGATAGATATTACGGCGTACTATTATTACAATAGCAACATCGTATTTGAAAAAAGATATACTGCATTAATTACTTACTAAAAGTAATAAAAAAGGAATTCTTCAAGAAATGCATCTTAATGTGCATGTATGCCTCTCACGGCATATAAGGATATAGATCTTGTACCTAAGTGAATGAAGATCGAGGTGAATATGAGCTTCATCTGAATTTACTTGACCTTTTAGTGTCAAGAGAATAGCTTGCTGTTTTGCATTCTCAACTTGAGCTTCCACCCACTGCCTTTCACTAGTTCCAAATCTGCATAGTTAACATGTTTACAGCTATCACCTACTAGATGACATATAGAGTGGAAAACAGAAAGTTCCAGCCAAATATAAAAAGGATACAGATACACGCACACACATACATAGAGCGAAGCCTTTGCAATTCTGAAACCCGTTGATGTTGTGATTTTTGAGTATCCGCTGCATCAAGGAATATCCACAAAAGGAAAAGAAAAATAAGAGTCTCTTCAGTAACAGTTAATGGATCCAAGTTAGACACAATTGAAAGCCTCTGTATTTACTAGGAGTAAATATAACTAATCAATCAATAGTAAATTTGTTTTTCTTTTTATTGTAAAGTTACATACTTTTATAAAATGTATTCTTTAAATGGTTGAAATATTATATAAGTTTAATAAAAAATACTCCGTACTTTGACACTATCTTTTTAAGTAAGGTTTATTTTTAGAATCGGTCGAGACTAACACCCCGAGTTTAATTTGAATCGTTCGATATAAAGAAATAATAAATTTTAATTTGAGCCTTAGAGAGTGATTTATTTTTATTACGTAAGTCAAATATTTGGAGTTGGAAGATATGGTATGAATTACAAATTGGTTAATTATTAAGGTGATAAATTGGACGACATAAATGGAAAAATGGTTGAAGATTTGATATATTGTATTTGAAAATATAATTTTGAAGTTGATAAGTTAGTTGATGAAGCTAGACAAATAATATTTTGACAGTAAGCTTTAAGTATTAGTGTTTTGAGACATCGTTAAAGAAAATTACATATTGTACAAGTTTGTATATAACAACTATTACATAAAAGGTTGTAACTTTATTTCAACAATTTAACATAAAGTTTATTAAAATATATATATTCATATAACAAACTCAAAAGGGGTTTTCAACATAAAAGAAGAGGTGACATACCGCATAAAAAGAGATGCATTAAGGTCCTTCAAAAAAAATTTAGCTAAAAATTTTATACTTCGAACTTGAAAATAAACCATCTTTCCTTATTTTAACATAACATATATTTTATTTAGTTTTGCATAAGGTTGTTAAAATAAAGCACAAATAACATGTATTTATTATTGTAAATATATTTTACAGTGGGTAACATATCTATATGTATTAAAAAAAAAATTAATATTTCCTATCTGCATGTTGGCCTTAAATATTTTACTAAAAATTGTAATATATTTTGTTCTTTACATAGTAAAATTAATATGTCATTATAATATTTTTATTTTGTTATAATTAAAAGCTATAATTTATATAATGAATATAGCATCACATTATGTTCTTATATATTAACATGTATCAAAGTTTACAAATAATTAAGAGTAGATTTATTTGAAATAAATTAAATATTCAAACTTAATGTAAATATTTTATTTTTCTATATGTCAAAAAATATTTATTTAAAAAACTCCGTCGCAACGCGCAGGTAAACATATTCGTTACACCAATCCCTTCTATAAACAAAGTGATTAGAAACTATCTGAAAGCTGGAAACTGACTGATGAATGAAATACAGAAATTAAACTATGACAAATAGAAGCGGAAAATAAATAAATATAAATTGGTGCAATTGACAATCACCTCGCACTAAGGTATTTGAGACATCATCAAGATTGACCCATGAGCATTTGGATTTTCCCTCTTCTGCCACCAGGCGGTAAGGACCCTGATTCAACATGTATATATGACAGTAAGTTTCCGGTTTCAGAAGATGTAAATCAAAATGAAAAAGAAACAAAGTGGTTCGCATTGTGATTTATATTAACATTAAGATGACCAGAATGCCCCATGTTGTAAAAAAACTAATCTGAAGGTGGCAGTTACGAGCCATATGCTTATTAATGTGTTGTATTTTATCGCAACCTCCTAAATCGTTATATTTGATGATTTTAATTACTAGAAGGAATATAATCATTATTGTAATGTAGCTAAGACATTAATTGTTAATAGAACATTTAAAAGATGGACAAAAAAGCATTTTGCAGGTCAAAACAAGGTGACCCTAACCATCCAAAGAAAAAACTTGTTTCAGAGCAAACCTGTTTTACATGTTACACACCCACCTATTTTGCTACCTCTAAACAATTCCATTGTTCCCCCACATGTTCAAAAGAAAATAAACATACATAAAATGCAGTAAAACATGTACCGTGTCTAGTTGCTTAATGAACCATTTATTTAACTCTTTCATACATGCGGAATCAACAAGCAAGTAGGGATGGAAGTCAGAGTATGCCAAATAGATGCCATCTTCTGCATAGCAAAAGATCAAACCCATGAAGAAGTGAAACATTTGGTATATTAAGACCGCTTGACTAACACCAAATAATCTGAAATATTTCTCATGGAAGAAGAATGAAACCGAAAGTAATACCATCCCCTGAATGAAAATGAGCCAGCTCTTGTGCTGTTGAAGCAATCTGTCCAAGAACTGCATTCATCTTAAGTAGCAACAAAACACATTTTAGGACACATCTCTAAGCATTAAAGTATATCAAACTATCGTCTGTAACTAAAATAAGAATAAATCTATAGGAGACTATTTCTTTGCAACTGTACCTCTAAATTTCTCGCTGATAGGCTATCATCTATGTTAGTCAGTAGGCCATTAACAGTGGATGTTGATGCAACTCTTGCTCTTTTCCCTTGAATCAAAGCCGAAGCCTGTGTACTGAGCATGTCATATTGAGACTGTAGATGCCCAAGTTGTCTCTGCAACTCCACAGCTTCTGCCTTATAGGCTAAAGTAGCATCCCTTTTAAAGATAACGATTTGTCAGAACATGTTCGACAAAACGAGGCTAAAAGTCTGAAGTTTAAACATGCATTATGCATTATCATTATCAAATTCAATTATTCTTGGAAAACCCTGAGCCTGTTCTATAATTGGCAAGGGACACAGGTTACTAAGCAGACTGTATACATTAATAGGGTACTTAAGACAATACATGTCAGTCAAACATATACCCTCGAACATATTTACTATCCACATTCTTTTTGTGAAATCCAAATCATGAACTTCTTTTTAGCAGGATTAAACTATGAGCTGGTTAATCACGGAACACCAAAGTAGCCTATAGGCTACTGTCTATCAGTGGTTATGTTTTATTAGCTCCGGAAGATATGTTAGGGCATCGCATTTGATAAACAGCATTAGACTAGTTTAACCGGAGGGAAAGACTTCTATATACAGGCTGACTGACAAAACAAAGAAATCACTTTTCGGTTACTACAATTTAATATTCACATAGTAGCTAATATAATAAAAGCACCTCTAACACACACTGCCAATAATAAAAGCACCTCTAACACACACTGCCAATAGATAAGAAAATATAGAGAGATAATCAGAAAAAGTACTAATATCAAGGCTCCATAAAATTTTTGACACGAGATTAAACTAAATAACAAATCAAGGCTTAGGTATAAAAAGTATTCTGCACAGGTATTTCTCTGCAGAATTAACAATTTGTTGAGCATAAGTACTGCTTCTGTGACAATATATAAGAAACATACAAGTGTGAAAAGGCAAAATGCTTCATACTAATGCTAAACTGATATACATTAAAATCTCAAAATCCAGATCCTTGACATCATGGTCTAAAAAGTAACGGGAGATGAAATGGAGAAAGATTTACCTTATGTCTTTTAGTCCTTCTTCAGCTCCAAAAACTGCCTCCTGGTTGTCTCTCCTTGTTGAAAAGGCTGAAATACTTTCATAAGCAAAATCTAGGTCTTCTCCCTATAAAAACATTTAACAGAAAAAGTGATAACTCAGAAACTAAAATGAATTGGTTGCTTTTTCATTAAATAAAAATGATAGATCATCAATTCATAATTGAGCAAATGCAGCAAATTAAAAGTGCTTCTCCAACTTAAACTGATTGTAGTAATGCTAAATGTGTACCACAAACAAAAAGTTGCAACATAATTCCATAAAATCATATGCCTTCTCCTAGTTTTCAAATAAACTAAGACGTCATGAGCAACTAAACTGGAACCCATAGTCATATATGCTTGAAAGGCTATACCACAGCTACATCACCAACTTATTTAGTACATTAACTACATTTCAAGCAAGAATGCAAGCTTACCTTTAAGGTCTACGTCTAACTGGAGTGTTTCATCTCATAGAAAAATGATTATTTTCATCTTGAAGATAATGATCTTTATACAATTTAAACCTAGTTTCTGATCCTATAAGTATGTAGCTTGACCGAATTTTGTTCCAAAATGAGACAAATACCAGCCATTACCCAAAAAATTAAGCCTGTAAATTACCTCCAAAAGCTTTCCATCTTGTATAAACTGCTCATACCTAGATAACAAAACCAACATAATCATCAGCAGAAACCATATACTTACATAATACCCTATTAGATCCTGTATATCCTTTAAAAGAACTTAATAATATAGAGCTTCAGAGTTTACCCTAAATAACATTTTTCCATTAGAAACAAAATGTTTACAAGCATATTCACATTTCACACCTTAAACTCCATAGTCAATAACATAGAGCTTCACACCTCTTATCATTACCAAAAATTACCCTATGTAACATGTGTTCTTTGCAAATAACAAATAGAAACTGTAAAGTTATTCAACATAAGTGATCAACTAATGCAAATTACACTGAATAACTGCAGTTTACACTTTACAACTACAATATACAACTGTGGCTTCACAACTCTTAATCATTACAGAAACATAGCCTATTTAACATGTTTCCTTTATATAATATGAAATATAAACTATAGTTATGCTAAATGTTCAACACTAAACTAACACACCTACATATTGATACAATGATACATATGTACACATAGACAAACATATAAGCAACTTAAGTGATAAATTAGGGCAAAGTAGGCTGAAAAATAACAGATTTTAACGAGGCACTTGATGATAAAGTATCATGCCGACATATAAATACATATAGGCAAACTAAGTGATACATTAGGGCAAAGTAGGCTGGAGAATTGCAGATTATATGTACAAACTTTATAATAAACTAACACGCCTACATATAGATGCAACGATACAATTATAAATACACATAAACAAACATATAGGCAACTTAAGTGATAAATTAGGGCAAAGTAGGCTTCAGAATTGCAGATTACAACTACGAAATTGATAATAAACTAGCGCACCTATAAATATATGCATATAAACAAACTGTTTAGAGAGAGATAAGAAGATGTAACTGAGAAAGTTCAGAGGCTGAAAGGACGTTAGAAGGACGAAGACTAGAGCAAATCCAATCGAGAATAGGACGAGCATCTTCATACTGAAACGGCCATTCAAAACTATCTGGATCAAGTGATCCGTGACCTTCAAACCCTAATTCACCTAATAATGAACACAGTCTCGCACCACTCATCTAATTATACTAATTGTTGTTGTTTTAAAGTGAACTAAATGATAAAATTACGAATAATTGGAGATATGGAGATGATGATAGATATAGATCGGAATGTATGTATAGATTGTTGGACGTTTTGTGTTTGAAATTGGGGAAATAGGATCATTATAGGGACATCAAATAGATTAATCTAATCCAAATACTATATTCATCCAACACATTATGGCACATTTAATTATTTGATGTCGATTATAAAAAAATGTATAATCACAATCTCAAACACTCCCTTAAATTTGAATAAATCTCTATTGTGTATATCACATTAAAAACGTATATACTGTGTGTACTTCAATTTCAAAACCACTCATTTAATGTATCTCATGACCTATTAAATTTTTAGCTATTAATTTTTATCTTCAATTATTTTCTCTGACAAATTCCGACCACCTAAAATTAGGGTTTCTTGAATTCTAAAAGTAAAGAAAAGGTCAATGCGATTTGGCGCCGGCCGGAGTTTGTGAATTCTGGATCGTGTAATTGAAATGAAACGAAAAATAAAAAATGATGATAGTATTTTTAAAAGTTAAGACCCGATAGTTTGGTTTAGTTCTGAATTGGCCTCTTAACTTATTACAAACGTGTAAACGTGACGTTAAAATGTGTTCAAGGTTGACGGAAACACTTGCATGTTTAAATTAGGTCGTTGATTTTTAAAGCTAATTCGTAAAGGTGTATAACCGCTTTGCTTTTAAATCTATAACTAAAAAATAATCATGTTAGCTTGAAAATAAAAAGAATACATACACAATTGATAAATGTAGGAGCAGTTTTCAAGTCATCTCAAAATTTAAATACAAAGTTGATTAAATAAAGTATCATAAGTTTACAAGTAACAAAATAAAGTTGTTGTAGTATAGCTATTGTATTTACCGTAAGTTTGCTTTTATATTATCGAGTATTTTATTATTATAATATAACCCATGTAAACCCTCTACTAGTTAAATCTCTTCACATTTGATGATAAAATTTTATTATTTCACTCATATTATTTATACTTCTGTATGATGATATATATGTGTAATTATATAAACTTAAAAGTGAAACTGATTTATTGAATAGTTAATACATATTTATCTCCTAACTTTATTTGTTGAATTCATTATATGTTATGTTCACCTTGTCTGATAGCTTGATATTTAGGTCTATTTAATTATGTGTATATATTTATTTCAATCATGTCTATTTAATCATTACTAATTAGTTCACGTAACAATTGAAATGCATATTCGGTAAGGGTGGGACTCTTGAAACTTGCATTTCAAGCATTTCAGACTTTAGTACAAAAAGCACTCTTGTGCTATCATTTTATTTAAAGATGATAAAGTAAACAGCTCCTTGCATAATCCAATTTGGATTAATGTTCCTTCTTCGATCAAGTGTGTGTCCCTACGAGTACTCGAGTCGATCAATGTGCATAATGAATAGACTTAATTATTTATTGTCTGTTTGTAGCTTGCTTGAGGGTAGTGGTGGCAAAACGGGCGGGCGAGTCGGTTTAGGAAGCCGAGTTTAAATGGATACAGGTCACAACGGGTTCGGGTCACAATGGACTCGGGCAAAAGGGACAATTTTGAAAAAAGAAATTTAAGCCTCAATCTCACTTATGCCACTAACACCTAGTAAATTCACATAAAAACATCTGCAACAGGACCAAAACATCAAAATTGCTCCGAGTCGGTCACGACAACTCTTCATATCTAGGTGATCCGCTTCTTCTTTGTTGTTGGATCTTTTGCTGGCTGCAGAGGTATACAAATCAGTAACACAAGAATAAGTAGATACAATCACAAAGCAATATCTAATTTAACGGAATCTACCAAACAGTATATGATGAAAACATAAAAGATTACAACGTCTTTGAGAATCCATTTCAATAAACACCTAAATTAAATCATTAACTAATTACAAGTCTTAATATTAAAAAATTAAATAAAAATATAATTCTGAGTGAACTTATTTACAATTAAACATAATTTGAGGTATTATACAGAAAAATTTAATTGTAAATAAGTCCAAAATTTACAAATAAACCAAATAGAAAAACTCTAAAATTTCACTAAATTGTTTACTAAAATGCAGTTCTTAATATGGCAATTTTACGGTCTATAAAAAGTAAAAATTCAATTGTAAATAATTCCAGAATTTGAATCGATATATAATATAGTGGTATACAAACAAAGTGAAATAACTAGTTGGATCAAACAGTATATGTGATTATGTATATATACATTTGGTCCTCTGTCACGCACTAAATTGTAAATACGAACCGAGCAAAGTAACGAACGGCGGTCGGAGAACGGAGAATGGAGGACGGCGTCTGTAGGAAGGCGGAGCAAGCCAACGATGATGGATTTCAGATGTTCAGTTTTCTTCGTTGTTCGTAAATTGGGAAATGCAATTCAAAATCCGGTGTTCAGTTTTGGAAGAAAGAACGGTGAAACACCGGTTACCCAATCTACCCGGTCATTCTTTCTAACATGTCCATATAAACCCAAGTTATTTATTAGTTCAGTCCAAAAAAGTCCATTCAAAAAATGAGTGAAGTCCAAAATCACCCAAATATTATTATCTAGGCTTATTTTGCCGGGTCTACTTGAGAAGATAAATATTTACGCTCACAGTATTGGCTTCAAGACAAACGAGGTTAAGAACCTTTGTCGTCTTAATGAACTGAAAATAGCATCATATGCACATGCAGTACTGTTGATGTCCTCCCGAGTCTTGGTTTGATTTTCTATAAACATACTTCAGTTGTGCGGATAATTTTCAACGGTTTATATATCACTGATTCATTAAGTGTAACTGAATTATTTTTAGCTGTAGAACTAAAATCTACCTTGACATTATTTTGCTCGACATTGCACTGATACAGACGGAGTTTGCTAGTTCCAAAAAGTAAAGTAATGTTAAATTTGCATTTGTCTGTTGTCTCCATTTTCGTAGACTTGGAGGATGGAATGCAAGAGGTGAGATCTTCTGTTTGTCCTAGTGATATTCATATATATGAAGATTGGAACGATCAATTTGGGAGTCTATCGCCATGAAGAAAGTAGCTTTATATTTAGTAATAGTAATTGATATCTCATTCATGACGAACTTGAAGGTCGCAAATTTTAAACACATTTATAGTTTTGGAAGCTTGTGTCTCGAAACCAGCTTTTACTCGAGGCATATCAGAACTTCCTGTTGGACAATTTTGGACCCATTTAATTATATCCTTATGTCATTATTTTGTATAGTTATAGTAATAGTATATGTTCAAAGTGAAGTAAATTTGAATGAGATATTATTTAAAATGAAGGTGCATGGAACAAAATGGATGTAGTATTCTTGAAAAGTTGTAATTGAGTCTCAAAAAGTGAGCCGATCGCAAAAAATGTTTCAAGCCACGAGTCGGTTTACCTTACACGCAATTTGCAACCAAGTCGTAAATTGTGATTCACGACTCGGAAATTGCAGGTTTACTCGTGTACCTTACACCCAATTTGCAACCAAGTCGTAAATTGCAATTCGCGAGGTCGCAAATGATGGGGCAAAATGGTATATTATTCTTTTTAAGTAAATCTTTTTGTACCCTTAAATATTGGGGCAATTATCTTAATTTCTCTAGATTTTTATCGTCAAAAAAGTTTTTATTATAAAAGCTAAAAAAACATCTACTTCTGTTTATTTCGTTTAATTTTAAACTCATTTGTTGTATCCATAATACCTAGGATATCACAAAATAGTACTAATATTTAGAGTATGACAAAAAAATATAGTATTTCATTAGTTTGATAATTTTCTTATATATATAGTGTAAAGACATAAGAAAATTATGATTGATGTTGTCTTTTCGAAATTCAATAAATCGAAATTCTTAGTTTCATCAAAAAAATATTTTGATGAATATCAACTACTGACACACATTCTCTATTAGATAAAACACATAATATACTCTGAATTTTAAGGGGATAATAAAATATGTTTACATTTCTGTTTTCACGAGGAGAAGCAATGACAATGTTCTCGGTCCCTGGAATCGAGGGCACAACTATCCGAAACGCCATCCCGTAACTACCATCTAGCTTTCCATGGATCTATAGAGACAAAATATCTACAAAATGAGCTACTTAACCATAGGTCCCACATGAAGATTTTGTTGGGAAATATATGTATTGTCGACTACCTTTGACTTAATCGCTGTCACTGGATGAGAGGTATCTCTTTGCATCAAAAGACTGATTTCTTGAGGAAGAATCAGGTGCCGTGAACTGCATAGGAGCGAAGGCTGTACAAGCAATCACATATTAGTTATTGAGTATGAGTGAAGTGGAGACTTTGTTCACAATTACTTTTTAATATAATCTATTAATCTATAATCGATTAAAAGCAGATTATTTTGGGAGCAAATTTTATTTATAAACTCGGGCTCTTTGGGAGACACAGATAGATTACTAAGTATGAAACACAAACACTACAGGTGGCAATTACGACTTAATTACTTATGGACGGGTCGATTTAGGTTGTGTTTCTATCACAAATGAGTCAAATAGAGGAACAGGTCAAACAAGCTGAAAGTTGCCAACAGGGTATTTGTAATGCATACATCCTAAATCGTTTCATTCAAATACGTAGATTCTTGTAGTTATAATCTCGTTTTCGTGATGATTATTAGCGAATTTATTATATATAAAAGATTATAAAAAACAGACAAAAGGTGCTTTTGGGCCAACCCAACCCGACCCGCTCATCTGGCCACCTCTACTCATAAAACAACGATTTGGCTGCTTCATATGATATCACAATGTAGCCAAGATGTGTAGACATAAAAGGGTTAGAAACATAAGATGTAAACTGGCAAGCATTGTGATTCAATCAACTAGTCTACTGCAAACATAAGCTCCATAAACTATAAACAGTAACTAACCTTTATCTCTCATTCTTCTCTCACGATCAAATTCAAACTTATCTCGGATCATGCCTGCGTTTTCTCGTGTATCTCCCTGTCTACTTCTCACAAAAGCATGATTCTGCTTTCAAAAGTCAACCCATTTTTAGTAAACTGATATACAATTTACACGATCAACATAAATATACTATGCTTTGACCTATAAATGCAAAGTAGCATAGACTACAACATTTACAGGAGTTTTATAACCAATGTCAACTACCTTCATTTCCTCAGCATAGGGTTGTTTTCTTCTGCAAAAACAATATTGATAACCAAAACGATTAACATAATATAGGAATTCGATGACACAATTACAAATTCATATATAAGTCGACCTAATACATCTAACCAAATGTAGGAAACCTGTAAGGTGAAAAATCTTCATTGTCATCATCAGCAGAGTCATAACTTGCACGTTCTTGACCGTGTTTTTTGGAATAACCTTCATCCCAATATAGCTTCTCCCAATTCTCTCTAAGATCCTGATAAAGCTCCATGTATTTTTTGCACCAAGGCTCGTGCTCCTTCATTAAAGCATCGATAAATAAGCAAAATCAATGTCATAAAACTTAAAGTATCAGAATGTTATGTTCTATACTAATAAAAAGGGCTAAGTACACAAAATCTATTCAACTTATCGCGTACTGTTATTGTATCTATCCTACTTCCAAACAATCTAATGTGTATAATAAACTTTCAAATTCTTGCTGTTGTATGTATTGAGTGACCCTTTTCATCAAGTAACCACTAATTTCTCAATTTTTGTAATGAAGTTTACTGATGTGGCCATCATATAACCCACCATGTCATCCTAACTGCCACCACATCATCGGTTTAAGGTTAAAGATAATTACATACATACAATAGCAGTAACTAAAAGTTTCATTACACGTAATACTGTCTCGAAGAAGTATGCTACCTATAATAACGGATTAAGTGATTTCAAAAGTATCAAACTTTACCTTAATTTCTATTGTATGTATCTTACTGTGAAACTTGCTATCATACGTATCAAACTTTAAATTACTGCTAGTGAATGTAAACCAGTGCCACGACAACGGTTTAGATACCGTGGTAGCAATAATTGAAAGTTCCATACATACAATTAACAATTTTCAAAGTAGGACACATACGATAGATTTTAAGGTAAAGTTAGATACTTTAGGGAACACTTAACATGTTATTATAGGTAGCAAATGATGTCTAGCTCAGCTGGATTGATGCATGGGTTATAGTCCTCATGTGGGTGAAGGTCAGGAGTTCGACTCCTGGCTGGAGCGCATATGGGAGATTTTCCCTGAACGGATGCCGGGTTTGGATCCCAGCTGATGCCTTGAAGCCCTTAATGGAAACTGGATGGCTAAGCTGGGGGTGGTTATTCTCCTTAGAGAGGTTTCGAACTCGGGTGTCGTGCCTTGGTGCACAAGGTGGCACGATGAAACTCGGTTGCACCAACAGCCGTTCACAAAAAAAAACATGTTATTATAGGTAGTCTACTTCCATACGGTATTGCGTGAAGTGAACTTTCAGTTATTGATATCGGATATATTCATATGTACTTAGCCCTAATAAAAACTCAAAATACAGTCCAATTGTAAAAGTCACAACATAAATAAAGTAATTTGAAATGCAAATATTAAATCAAATATGTGTGAGGTACAGAAACTAACGGAATCTTTGAGAACAAGGCGAGTGCGGCGCATGAATTGTTCACGGAGCTGTTTACGGCGTTTATTAGGGATGTTATCTCTAGGTATAACAAATCGTTCACGAGGAGGTACGTTTTCTCCGATTTCGTGCATTTCTCCGTCGACTACCCACCATTCGGACTTCTCGTCGACTTTTCTTAAAGCTGCCGGAGTGAATTTTGAGCGGCGGCGGGGTGGTGGATGTGCGGCGGCGGTAAATGGTTGGTGGTGAGAGGTGAGGTGATGGAGTTGTTGGAAAGATTTCCGGCACCGCCGTGTAAAGGAAAGCATTTGGGTAATTGATGGAAGAACGGAGTTTGATCCGTTCACGGTTTAAAGATTTATGGTTAAACGGGTTTACCTTAAAGACATTTATTCCGGGGAACTTTTTTGTTCTGATAAATGTAATTAGTTTCGTTACTACATATCGAATTTTTTGTGACTTCGTTATATATAGTTGTCTTGCTAATATTATATGTAATATGTAATTTTTTATTTTGTATATTTTGACGCATTACATCATCAAAATAACTATAATTGAGATTACACGTTATGTAATTTAAGTACTTTGTCAGTTTGTTGCATATGATGAATATCATAACATAAATAATTACATTTTTATACAGTTAACAGTTTTGTTTTCTTCACTAGTTTATGATATTTACGGAATGTTTGCATTGAGACTTTGAACGGTTTAATTTCTAACAAAAATGAGAATGAATGTATTTATTGAGCTTAGACTTTAGTGTATGTTTAAATTGTAAGTCATTAAGTATTTGAATCCATAACATATCAATCGTAAGTTTATATATGTAAAATTTTTGTAATACTACTATATTAATACATGTAAGTTATCTTGGTGATACTGAATCAACACTTATATGTGTAACTTACGTTTGCTCTATGTACAATGTTGTGACAAATTACCGGTAAAGTTAAATTCACTTAAAAGCAAATCAAAAATTTCGCTCATTATTGATCTTCATTCTAAATGAGCATGTCAAAGCTGTTGTAACATGATTTACTCGATGTACATGGATATATTACTGTATTTTTCATATTTTATGTGTCACATTACACTTATCTTGATGTGTTGTTACGTTTGTGCATAGACATACGAATCGTCCAAGTTGTTAGAATTATATATCTAGACTTGTTTGAACTTTATATCATTTAGGTTTGCTTTTGCAACTTTAGACTTTGATACAATAAACAATATAATTGTTTTGTCGAATAAATAAACACTTCTATTTTCTCATTTATGCCTTTTGTGCCATTATATAAGTTTATTTTCGAATAAATGTAATTTAGGAATTCGTATGTATTAAAAGTGCACTTTAATCAACATTCAACTGGTGTCCTATATTAAAACTCTATTTTTATCATTTGACCCATTACAAAATAACATAACTCAATCAACATGTTCATATTTAAAGTAATTAAAAATGTCACCTCTGCTTTTTGGTATATTGCAAAAGTTACCTTATGTGTTTGTAACACCCCATCCTAATAATGAGACTGGAATGTTACAATTATTACTAAATAATTGAAAGTCTTGTGATAATAAATTACAAGATTTAAAAGTAACTATACATATTAAATATTATCTATTGAATGATAACCTAAACAAAGATTCAACTCCAAAAAATGGTAGTCTCTAAGCTAATACCAAGTCTTGAAACTATCGCATTGATCCTGTATTATCTTGATTATCTGTCATAGAAAATAAAAATGAGGTTGAGCTAATTACTCAATGTACGGATGTTGAAAAAAATAAAAAATAACATTAATATATCTCAAAGTAAGAATGACACGAAATAAATAATTTAATTTTTCAAAATTCACCCATCGAGTAATATCACCCTTATACCCGAGTATACAAATAAACTAAAGGTTGAAGCAACGAATGATTGAGTTATTTTATATCCAGAGTACCCTACAATACATAATATCCAATTACACAACACCCGTGCTAAATAATATCATATCTTGAATCATATATCACAAAAACACACTAGTAGCGACTCCAAGTATCTCATAATGATTAACAAAAGAGGTCACACGATAATCAAATAAACATGTCAAAATAACGCTGAAAGAAGAGTACAAACATATGTACTTAAATCAATGTCTAAATAACTCAAAGTTGAAAGAATGTTTCACATTCCTTCACAAAGTCTACATGAAACAATTTAGTTATATTTAGTCTCTTGTATGTATTCACCCAATAACCCAAACTCTTTTTTAATTGCTTATTCACAAAGGTAGAAGTAGGATCAAATGTCACACGTTGCACACATTTTTATATAATATTAATTAAAATAAAACATTAAAAGAAATTTGAGCTTATTAAATTATAATATTTTGAAAACTGGACCGGTTGTACTATAAGTTTGAGGGTAACTTCACATCTAGTATAGAAAAGTGGATTAGAAAAATATTAAATTACATCTAGCAGTAGAACGAGTAAAATCAAAATAAGATGGTTCATCTTTGGATTCGCAAACACTACATGAAGGAGAAACTATTATTTAATAACCTAGATAATAGGGCTGATTATGGGGTCACAATAGATAGAATGTTACAAGATTTATCAAAGAGTGATCGTACTAAAATTGATAATTATATGAGATTACGAGTGACTCTTGAAGGTCAAGACGACAATGACGTTAACTTATACATATACAGAAATAATATTTACTTAGTAGGTTTTGAAGTAAATTGCACTGTCTTTCAGTTTGGTATGAATAAAGATAAAAGAAAACTAGGGAAGAACTCTAAGCATCTTGGGTATAAGGAGTCATACAGTGGTATGATGGGGAGTAGTGATCTAACACAAACTCAAATAGCTAAGAGGTCATTAAAACATGGTGTTAAAAAGATAATGAGGTACAATGATGGTGTTCCAGATTATTTTAGATGGTGTACAAAGATTGGGAAAGTATTGGCAATTTCTATCGTTATGTTATCCGAAGCAACGCGTTTCACATGGATTTATGAAACATTAAGTACTTTGGTTAATAACAGAGATAATTTGGATTCGGAAGCTACCATTTACATTCAAAGTTGGATGATCGATCTTATCCACCGCTGGGCAAAGATTTCGAATGTCGCCATAAATGGTGACCGTATAAAGACAATACCGGCACCGTCACTTCCGGAAGGCTATCACGAGTATAACTCTGATGATGTGCAAACGGCGAGAGATTATCAACTTTGGGCCCGTGATGCTGTGAGAGTACTGAATCTATAGGTAAAAATGTCTTTATTGTAATATAACTAGTTATTTCTTACATTGACTTTAAATAAACTTTGGGTCTTTTGACAAAGTAAAAAAAGGGCAAAGTAATATTAATTAAAATGAAACATTAAAAGGAATTTGAACTTATTAAATTATAATATTTTGAAAACTGGACCAGTTGTACTATAAATTTGAGAGTAATTTCGCATCTAGTATACGAAAGAGGATTAGAAAAAGATTAAATTACATCTAGCAGTAGAACGCGTAAAATTCAAAATAGGTTGATTCATCTTCGGATTCGCAAACACTACATTAGGGAGAAACTATTATCTATAACGTAGATAATAGTGCTGATTATGGGGTTACAATAGATAGAATGTTACAAGATTTATCGAGTGACCGTACTAGAATTGATAATTATATGAGATTACGAGTGACTCTTGAAGGTCAAGACTACAATGACGTTAACTTATACATAGACATAAATAATATTTATTTAGTAGGTTTTGAAGTAAATTGCACTGTCTTTGAGTTTGGTATGAATAAGGATAAAAGAAAACTATGGAAGAACTCTAAACATCTTAGGTATAAGGAGTCATACAGTGGTATGATGGGGACTAGTGATCTAACACAAACTCAAATAGGTAAGAGGTCATTAAAGCATGATGTTAAAAATATAATGAGGTACAATGAGGGTGTTCCAGATTATTTTAGATGGTGTACAGAGATTGAGAAAGTATTGGCAACGTCTATCGTTATGTTATCCGAAGCAACGCGTTTCACGTGGATTTATGAAACATTAAGTACTTTGGTTAATAACGAAGATAATTTGGATTCAGAAGCTACCATTTACATTCAAAGTTGAATGATCGATTTGTATCCACCGCTGGGCAAAGATTTCAGATGTTGCCGAAAATGGTGATCGTGTAAAGACGATACCGGCACCGTCACTTCCGGAAGGCCATCACGAGTATAACTCTGATGATGTGCAAAGGGCGAGAGATTATCAACTCTGGGCTCGGGATGCTGTGAGGGTAATGAATCTATAGGTAAAAATGTCTTTATTGTAATATAACTAGTTATTTCTTACATTGATTTTAAATAAACTTTGGGTCTTTTGAAAAAGTAAAAAAGGGCAAAGTAACATTAATTAAAATAAAACATTAAAAGGAATTTGAGCTTATTAAATTATAGTATTTTGAAAACTAGACCGGTTGTACTATAAATTGAGAGTAATTTCACATCTAGTATAGGAAAGAGGATTAGAATACGATTAAATTACATCTAGTAGAAGTTTCAAATCTACTATAAATTTGAGAGTAGTTTCATATCTAGTATAAAAAAATACGCCTTATAGTTGTCCTCAACATTCACCTAGAAGATGGAAACGTCTAATTGTATAACCTCGTAAGAAACATCATACACCAAAGATAACTTCCATTTCTTGCTATCCACATTTGAACAAGATTTCAGCCACTCGTAAATTCACAATCATCATCGGGATAGACGAATTCAAAATCCGAATCTAAGGAATTGAGTTCATAAACCTGAATCTGACCCAGGGTCGCACCTTCTTCTTCATTCGCAATTTTGTACAATCAGGTTATTTCAGGATGTAGTCCAAGTAAGAAAAGAGAACTCAAAGACTATAAAATTATACGCATATCATTTTTCTAACGAGATATATGACTTCGATAACGGGAAAAACCAGGATCAAATATCACGTGTTGCATACATTTTTATGTAATATTAATTAAAAAAAAAAATTAAAAGGAATTTGAACTTATTAAATTATAGAAATTTTGAAAACTGGACCGGTTGCACTTATACTAAAATATGAAAAATTTAAAGTTTTTCACACTACGTGAATTTTTTTGACTAGTAGCACGTGCTACCGCCACCGCTATAGTGGTTTCGCCCCTGCTTATTCACTTTTATTATATTTATGAATTCTCTTTAATTCTATGATAAACCAAAATAGAGGGTTAGACTAAAGAATAGAGTTCTATAACGTTAATAAACAGTTAAAACTTAAGACTATAAACATAGCATATATTATAGATATAACACATTGGATCAGTTTGAAAGTGACGACGAGTTCCCAAGGTAAATAAACATGTGATACTTGTATACTAATCTTCTAAATATCGAAATATTAGTGACATTACTACTAGTAAATATTTAACTGAATCTATTTTAGAGTCAGTTTCGTAACAATGTTGAACTACAGGGGTTAAACTCGTATCATGTTCAACCTATAAATTATATTCACAAAATATTACATACTTTGGTGGCCAATATGAAAATTTACAAAATTAACTCAAGAAGGTTATTCTCTTTTTCTTCCTAACGTAAGACCACATATATTTACAGTCATAGAGTCTTAAGTGTTTTGATTTAGTTTTGTTTAGTTCACTGATTACATATATATTCAAACATTCCATCATTAATTAAACATATCTACAGATTTGAAGTTCCAAATTCCCTAATAAGATACATATTTTAATACCTGAAGATTCTTGTTTCATCTCTATCTATAACCAATTATATTAAAGGTGATATGTTATCATAATACACTTAATAAAATGATTAAATAGATTAAGCGATATATATATAAACGGATCATATATTATTAACAGAAAAGTTAGGTTTAAAGTTACATCCTAAATGAACCCAAACTCGAATCGGAGAGATCGACGAGCACCTCACATTGCCATGTCAATCGTAGCTTTTGAATCAATTTTGGAGTGATCTTTGACCAGCTGATGCAAGGAGAATGAGATATTGAATGAAAGTCAATCGAAGAGACTCAAAAATAAACACGTAAAAGTTTATTGTTCATGCTTCATTTTCTGCTCTTCTCTCCGAATGACCCTGGTTTCTTAAAATTGATTTTGTGATTTTAATTTTTAGTGGTAATAAATAATTGGTTATCAAGACGGTGCATATAAGTGAGTTTACAATGAACGTGTCCTTTAATTACGAGATTTCACTATATATTTTTAATTAATTGGCCCAATCACACTACCGAATAGTTCACTCTTTAATTTGGGGCTGAGAAAACCGTTATCATCCCAAATGAAAATCGATTTGTACTTGTCGCTTTAGACCACGTACGGTTTGATCTTGTTGACTCAACGTGAATTTGATTTAATTGAGCTTTAGTATTTCCTTTTAATTAATTAACTAGTGTATGGTTTCGCGACTACGCGAAACTAGACATAAAAACTTGTTTGATTTTGTTATTTTTCAAAGCTCATGGGCATGTCAACAAAATTGACTCTGACCCTTTAATTTTAAATCTCCATTTTTAGACAAAGAAGAAGGATCACATCACGATCCTTCATTATATCGCCTTTTAATTATTTAATATATTGATTTTAAATAAATTCAAGATTATATAACACCCTTATAAAGGGTTTGTACATTTTTGTTACAAAACTTATAATTTAAAGATGCAAAATTCTTTTTATGACCTTTTTATTAACTCTAACAATATTACAGTTATAACCATTAATTGCATAATCAACAAATTGAAATAGCTTCCATATTAGTATTATGGAAAGTATATGAATAGTAAATAATTTGATTTTTCTCCCATGACACGTTAACCATTATCGAATTCTTTTACTATCACAAAAATCGAATGAATATACTACAATCGACAAAGTACCAACATGATTTCTAATAAACTTCAAATTCCGCCGCTTAGATAATCACTCTACATAATTTCAAAAATAAATATTAATAACATCTAGATAGTTGATTAAAGTGTTACTTAAGTTTTTAATCATATACATGTCATCAGTTTGTCCACCTCACTCGTCCCCGTCATGCTACATAATTTAATAAATGTCACATCAATACACAAATTAGTTATTGAACGGTACGAAAATGTTCAATTTCGTTACCGAATTTTCTTTTTGTTCAATCATCACTATGTTGTATAATGATATTCTATCTTTTTGTTTAATTTGACAACTTATATTCTTTTGAGCATTCCTCAAATTTGAATGGAGTTTTTTTCTTGATACCATTGATTTGCTAATTCAACATCGAGCATAAACAAATGAATTTTCATGGTTGGAAAATCCTGAATTCCTTGTATGTGAGGTCAATTGGCTAGATGTCGCACTTCATAGACATATAACAACCCAAGCAAACATTTTATTTGATGGCCAAATTTCATCATAAGATATACAATCAAGGTAATGTGATTAGATCGGTTTGGTAAACCTCATATTTTTTTCCAATTGTTTGTATATTATATAGGATCCAATAACCAATTGCAATCTTTTAGGTGGGTAGATGTTGAATACCAAATTGACAGTATCAAAAAAGGATGTGTTAGATCCATTCAAATTTGAGAAATGTTCAACGTAAGATAAGTCATCTGATGGAACAAAAAAATAGGATATCATTTTACGACAAAATGATGACTGAAAAAATAAAGTTCGGTAATGAAATTGAACACTTTTGTAAAGCATAGTAACTAATTTGTGTATTAACGTGACATTCATTAAATTACTTAGCATGAGGGTCCAAGGACAAGGAATAATCTAGCTTAAGTATAACTGTTATATGTTCTATGTCCAATAATACGAACAGGAACTATGTATTTTTGAAATATAAAAAGATTATATGTTATTAGTGATCTCTTTTAAATAAATAATTGAAGATACACCGAGAATTATGAGCTTCTAATTGACTTTCTTCTTTTTGATTTAACGGCTTATGTTTTTTCCGATTCAATATTTGATACATACAATAAATAAATATAAATAATAATATGATAATAAAAGGCTTGATAAAATTGGTCAACGCTAGCTTCTCTTACCTTCAAGAATTATAAGGGAATTTCGATAGTGAGGAAGTGTGTCCATAATAGTTACTATTAAATATACTTAATATTATATATATATTTATCAAATCACTATCCATACGTAATTTTTCATTTTTTAAATATAACTTATCTATAATAAGGAGATGTTCGAATATATTCCAATTCTTTGTATGCCTATATATGTAAAATTTATAACATATCATCATTTCCATATTTTAGTTTCAAACTATTTGTTATCTCCTCTGTTCTATTCATATTCAGATAGATTCATCAATTTATTTCAAATCTTCAACAAGAATGTTCATCACCGAAGATGATCATACCTTGCGAAAAGATTGAACCTATTAATTAATCTAAACAATCAATTGTTCATTCTATCGGGAAGGATACTATTCCAACCAAATATGAAGAAGGAGAAAGTTCAAAATAATCTGAAGGTTTCATATCAGGAAACTTTATGTTAAACATAACGTCATGCATTTCATGCTTTTATTTTAAGAATTTTCTTATGTGTTTCTTAATAAAGCATGTTTATATTTTCATTACATATTTGGCATATCAATATGTTGTTGGATACTGGGAGTATGGTTGGTTTGCACAAATATAATATATTTTGTTACAAAATTTGAAAAAGTTCACGTTAAATATTTGATACTAACACCCTTTGTTATGTATTTCCAGTTCAGTTTGACCCAAATGTTTTAATTGATTGGCTAAAATTCATTGTGTACGAAGTTTGTGAACATGTTTTAAAAAAACTCATAAAAAGTCGGTATGAACTATCAATTAATCAAGCAACTTCGTGCTCTTGACTATGACGTCAGTAATGATTATATTGTTGACTTAAACTTCATCAAGGAAGACTAAAATGTTATATTACTATGTGCCAATTTTTATGGCTGCAAACTAAATAAATAAAATTTACGCTCTTCATATGCTATCGCGTTTACACTAACAGTCAACTTTACGTAGTATTATCTTGAGTGACGAGCTAAACATGTTTGAAGGTGTTGATATTGGACGTCGACGATGATGGTAACGGGACAAATACCGCAAATAATATAGTCTATAAGGAGGTTCTACAACTAATCTGATTCATTTATCTACGACTATGGTTTAAGTAATTATTATTTTGAATTCTCATAAACAATTTTACATCAATTTGTCTCTTCCTTTTCTCTGATATAACATTTCGTACATCAGGTTTATTTGATATTTAGTTGTTACATTTACAAATTTAAATATGCTAGTATACGTAATCGCGGGTTTATAAACTAGTTCTTTTAATGTGTAAATAAATGAATTTCAAAAATGATATGAATAAATCATGTCAAGGTGAGCTGTCTGTTATTTTTCCCGGTACAAGGTATATCAGATTATATGATAACTGTCTAATCAAAAAGCACCAGTGGTCTAGTGGTACAATAGTACCCTGCCACGGTACAGACCCGGGTTCGATTCCCGGCTGGTGCATATTGAATTGCAGTGAAGATAACTGTGTTCCGTGTGATGTCGGGTCATTACACCACTTCGATTCTTCGAACATAAAACACATCTGAGCAATTGCCTTTTTCTTGTTTCTCTTCCTGATATCATTTTACAGTTGCTAGTTTTGCCTTTTACTGTACGATTGTACTAATTATTTTTATATAATTCTCGTATTCTGTCGTCTAACTTTTTTCCTTAATTTTTTATATAGAATTGCAAAAAGTTCTATTGAGATTTCTATTAAGCCTTTTCAAACAATTTCAACGAAAAATTAAAAAAGAAATATTTTTAGATAGTCAGATAAATTTTCGTACCCATAGTCACACATCTTGAATGGAAATGCGGACCAAAAGGAACTCGCACCGAATCAAAAGATGACACATGTCACTCTAGATCCTCCGATCAACCAATATCCCTCGGTCAACAAGATACCCATGGACCCAGTTTAATGTTACCACATGTAATACCCGCTTGAATAAGAGATGGGAGCCCGTGGTTCTTCATACTTTTCTTTTTTTAATTTCGATTTCTTCTTCGAATTAAAGAGAGACTTCGATATACCTGCATGTTCGCGACACGTATTCAAACGGGTATTTCACGTGTTCTTTTATTGGACATGGCGAGATCTGCGTTGACGGTATGAATGTTGATTGAATTGGGGATTTGAATGCTAGGTGTCATCTTTTAATTCGTTGTGAGATCTCTCCAGTCCGCAATTACAATCAAGCGAGATCAATGACTACGAACATGAAATTTTGTCTGACACATACCATGAGTTGAAAACCAACGCGTTAACTACCCATATAAAAAAAGCTTCTCAAATAAAAAAGTGTTATACTTCTAACAACCCAAAATTTTATAATGTTTACTATATAAGTTACATTATTTAAAGATCAACAAACAGTCGAAAAGATTATGGTCTTAGCAAGTCTGGGTGCATAATGGATCTGTCTAAAAGCTAATGGTTTTCTATCAATATCTTAATTGCTATATTTTATAAGGTCGAGGAAATATATTAATTTAATAAGTATCAGAGAGTCTTTAGCCTAAGAGTATAAGAAAAACTTATTAATCATGTGATTGTGAGTTCAAACTTCACTTGAGGTAGTGAATTTATATTTATCGTGGTTGTAAAGAGTGTATAAGTTAGGTTATAGGTTTGCCGTCCAAAAAAAAAAGGTATTTTTAAGTTATTCATCAAAATATATGTATTTAATTAACGCAGTTACTAGTCATATAATTAATAGTTAAATAATTATTATACTATTATATACATGCACTAAGAGGTTGGTTATTGT
Source organism: Logfia minima (assembly GCA_963921325.1). Taxonomy (NCBI): domain Eukaryota; kingdom Viridiplantae; phylum Streptophyta; class Magnoliopsida; order Asterales; family Asteraceae; genus Logfia; species Logfia minima. The sequence continues at coordinate 5,776,572 of OY992775.1, read as the reverse complement.
GAAATAAATTTTATTTAAATAAATTTTTTTTAAATTGTTTGATTATGAGTTAATCGGATGAAAAAGTCAATGATCATTGAATATCTCGAAAAGGTAAAATGATAGTTATAAATTTTTAGATTTACAAAGTCTGTCGATGCACATTTTATTTATTAATGTAACGTGACACATAATATTTATGAGTTATTTTATTTGTTATGTTTTAAGTTTTATTTTGTCTAATTTGAAATCTTATATAGTGGGATTAGTTATTATAAAATAAAATTTAAAATAGAATAAACTCTAAATTATTCGATTGCGAGGTAATAAGAGGAAAAGTTAATAAAATATTTCCTACAAAACTAAATTCTGTCTTCCGAATAATTAAAAAGATGTTATTTACGGATATATTTAAATAAAGCCAAGTTGAGTTGGCTTTCGTAAAACTTTAATCTAATCTAATCTAATAGTAGTAGGTAGCCAAGATGCATGGGAACTCCTTATAAAAAGTCTATTATGTTATTCTACAATTGTCTATCATTTTTGTCACTACAAAATGTCGACGACTTTATCCGAGATATAATTTTGCAAATTAAAATATTTTATTTTCAGCTGTTCCTTTATATAAATCTAATATATATCTTATATTGTTTATACACCTTTAAATAACTTCCTTTATCATAACAATAAATATGTATGGTGATTATATATAAGTTGATATTGTATCATGATAAGTAAATAAACAATAAACTAGTTATATTTGTAAATAATGTTTTTTGTTTTTTATATATTTACAATAGCACAATAACAGTACAACACTATAACATTTCTATCTAATAATTTAGTATTTATTTATTTATCATTTTAAGACATAATTAAAGTTAAACAAACATTTGGATATAATGTTATCCAATTTGTCTGTATTTGAGTTTAGCAGTCAACGCATGTGCGAAAGAACGAGAGTTGAATGCTCTACCGATATTGTGGCCCTACTCCTTATTGCAAGTGGCGTGCCGCTAGCTTCATTAGTTAATTCTCATGTTCACAAGATTCTAATATGCCTTTTCGATAAATGTTCTTTTTCTTTTTTTTATTTGTTTATTTAGGAGTATATCAAAATAGTTATAAAGGGATAGCTAGAAATAAACAGTGTTACTCCAACGTGATTAAATATCTATTGAAGTTAACAAGCGTCTACTTTCTCGCGCTTTGTGCCGGGAAAAAAGTGTCGAACCATTAAAAGCTTTTGACAATTCGAAATATCGGTATTTAGAGCAAATATAGTAACTTGTTTAAAATTTAGTTTTCCCTCCGTCAAACTTTATATTTGTCAAGATCACTATTTTTTTTTTTCAAAAATATTGTATGCTTTCAAAAATCACTACTAAAACTCAATAAACTCACCATTACCCTTATTAATTACTCTCACTAAGTTATTTCTAAATAAATTATGTCAAACTTGTATTGAATATAGTGAAAAATTGACATCTATTCAACATATTTTAAATCCACAACAGAAAAATGTCATATAGATATTTACATTGTGTTCTCGAGCTTAAAATTAAGTAGAAAAGAAAAAAAAGGAAGAAAGAAACAAAGAAGAAAGAAGATAAATTACTTATGTATTTTTAAACGAGACAGATGAAACATTTTCACTCTTATAATATTGATATATTTGATCTCCAAACCTGCCATGGCGCAAAAACGAGCAAAAGTTTCATTTTTTTAAATGTTTCTTTATTAGTGTTTACAAATGTAGGGTAGATCCCAATTCTGAGTGTCACCATACCAGTTTAAGTAGGGTGAATCCCAATTCTGAGTGTCACCATACCAGTTTAAAATGAGTTTCAATGTAGTTATCAGGGTTAAAGTGGCATAACCACATCAAACTTCGAAGTGACCGTACCATGCTCTTAAGAAGTAAGTGATCAAATTTAAGATATATCACAATGACCAAATAACCACTGGTACAAACTAATTAATTTTAATTCATGTCGTAGATTTAAATATGTGGTACAAATAATTAAACTCTAACATTAGATTTCTCTATATATTAAGATTAAACCATGAATCATATATAAAAACAATAGATTTATTGAATCAAATTCATTCATTCATCAATCTAAATCATATAATCAATTATACAAAATTATACGTAATTAAGGCTCATCTCCTTCAAGTGAAGATACAAAATCAGTATGTATGAAAAGTAAACTAAACATAATATAAAAAGACATAAAATTAGTCTAGCATAAACTAGAGGCAATTACAAACCGGATGGAGACCGAATCTTCACATTCTTCGTCTTCAAGTTGGTAGTCACCAACAATAAGCCTTAAGAACCTTAGATTTGATTCCGAAGAATTTATAGAGAAATATATATTTTGTTTTAGGGTTATGGGGGTTTAGCTGTAAACCGACTTCATTCGCAGGTTAACGGTTTATCTATGCGGAATTTAAAGTTTATCCCTTCAAAACTTCAGTTTAGTTTGATCTTATCTGCTGATCTATCAGATATCGAAATCAACTCGCCGAGTAAAAGTCCAAATAGGCATAAACTTGGATATGTTGTAGGCCAATGCATTTAGTGAATTTGGACTTAGGATAAGAAAGTTATGACCAAAACGGTGAAGCCTCATTAAAACTGTTGCTTTCTTCCAGCTTCCATTTTTCCTTCAGTTCTCGATCCGATTTTCGTTCTTTCCACATATATCCTCTAAATTGAACCTAATAAGAAAATATAACCCAATTAAGTACAAATATAAATCTTTATACTATTAAACTAAGCAAAACGTTGATATCACTACAAAAATATATATATATATATATATATAACATGTGATTTCAGATTTACAAATCATCACTCGTTACAATCTTCTCAATCCTAACCTAAAAATCACGCTTCTATCTCGAATTTTAATTAAGCTACCTTATAATCAACACATTATTAAAAAATAATAAGTAATAAGTAATCTATATTATATAAGAGAATATGGTCAACCACTTAATAATTGATTAAAGTTTTAAACTTTGACAACTCTTACTATACCAAATCATATTATACTCTTTTACTAAATAAACAAAACACTCTATACAAAAATCACACGCCTTTAGAGACTTATAAACATTTTCGCCTTTTTATCGCTTCTTTTGACATCATCATTGCTGTCGTCTCCTCTTACCACCACCACCACCCCGTTGTATATACAACGCATCATGCGTATAGAATGCTACCCTTATTTAAGATGGTCATCCTATTTATCATTATATAAACTTAAAAGGGACCACTTTTAGTCAATTCATTACTCAACAAGCACTATACCCACCCCACCCCACCCCCACATAAGCTCCAAGAAACCATAGCCACAATCCTTAAAAGTTGAAAGATCTTATTTATCATTGTCACCAATTGTGTTTCTTTCATGTTCATCTCCATTCTTATTAAGAATTTTGACCCATACCAAGAGTCCAATTTCTCTGGATTACCCACCAACCATTATATTCTCTTGTCAATTCAACTCTTATAATTTACATCCCACTTCAAAATTCCCAAATTCCATACTTTAATCTCTCTAAAAATCAAAATTTTACCATTATTAATTAATACCCAAATTAGTATCACTAACAAACAAGACTTTTCAAAGTCAGTACAAATGGATATTGATAATTCTTTGATACTGCCAACAATTGACTACTATCATAATTTTTGGCTTATGTTTGGTGTCGTTTTATATGAAAAAAACATGACGGTGCGGTCATAACCCTTTTAAATCTTTATTTAATTTTTATTATAGATTATTGGTGGATATATATGGTGGGCACTCGTGTTATATCTCTGTTATCCCCTGTTTTTCATATTCTTAATTAATGTTATTTTATTTATTTTATACACACGTATCTTCTTTAGCTTTATTTATTTTATTACTATTATATATATATATATATATAGTTTTGTAAGCAACTATTGGGGTGAAGAAAAGTTGCAGACATGCTTAACCCCAAATCAAGATTAATTTCAGGTGATGAAGATGGTTGCAATCGGTATGTTGAGACTGATCCGACCGGCCGATATGGGCGGGTAAGATGTTTGCTTAAATGAGTCATTTATATTTTATTTTATAGAAGTGTTCGTTTTTAAATTTTCTGAATTATTGTTTAAAAAGCTTGGTTTTTTATGTTTAGGGCTTTGAATGTAAGCCGTGTATACTGATATACCACTTTTTGTTAAATTAGTAATAAGGTACTGTTTTGAAGGTGGAAATTAGAAATGGAATTCGGGTGGTTATAGTTATGAATTGATTGAATTTAAGCTCAAATTATGATTACATGAGGATTTCTAATAAATAATTTGTGGGAAGAATGATGAAAGTATTAGAAAACGCGTTTAAAATGAGTGTTTTCTAGAAAAAATTTCCAAGAAAATGGAAAACTCACTTCTTCATATTATAACTAAAAGTTGGAAAACAATGATTCTCACTTTTCCATTTTTTTCCTTGATAATCTACCTCCACATTTTCAAAATTTGCAACACGTTTCTAGAGAATGAAAACTCTTTTCATTTTATAGAACATTTGAGATGGAAAATTGTGGAAAATTTTCTACAAGTAAACGCACCCATAATCTTTGAAGTAGTTAAGAATAGAAAGGAAGGAGCTTTTGATTACATTTTTTGGGAATGAGTGGTATTCTAGATTTTGATTCTTTCCATGAGAAAAAGAAACTAAATTTGATAGTTGATGAAGAAATTTGGTAGTCAATATTTGTGTAAATTATGATGAAGCTACTGGAAGTAATTTAAGAATAGATTTTTGATGTTTGAATCTTGGCATGCTCTCTGAAATAATATTTTCTAGTGAAGTTTGTACATAATTCTACTAGAGTGTTGGTTAACTCGAAATTATTTCTTCATTGACCATGAAAGCAAAAGATTATACTGCTTTGGTTCTTGAGCTTTGGTTCTTGAACTTTTAGTTCTTGAGGGAATTTTGCACTTTTAGGCCTATACGTCTTCGATTACCTTGATGTAATTGGACCTTCATGGAAGCTTTCAAGTTATTTTTTGGTTCTTTAATGACTGTAGATTCTCATATTTACTGTTTCTTGGGTACGATGCCAGGCTATACTCACTGGCTTAAGTTGGGTCTTTGATTTGATTATTTTGTTAGCCATTCTTTTAGTAACTAGTAATGCCAAGTAATATGTACAATGGCAGATCCAAGATTGCATTATCATAAAGGGTAAGAAATAAAATATAAAAAATTCTTCTTTTTTTCTTGTTTTTTGTTTCTCTATGTTACAAATGTATTTGGGTTCGCTCAATTTCAACTCATATACTTATGAATAGGTCAATTTGGGTTGTGTTTTATCTCAAACGGGTCAATCAAGAACACTAGCTATAAGGGGAATGGGTCAAACAGATTGAATGTTTCCCTCTGCTTATTTTCAATGCATGCAACGTCCCAAAGCGCTATATTTAACGTTTTGATAATCATTTTAAAAATACTGTTTGAGTAATTATTACCAACATATTAACTAGATGAATAAAAAAAATGGCAAGAAGGTGTTAACGGGTCAGCCCAACCTCACCTGCATCTAGCCTCCTATACCGAGTATTTATGATCTTTTTAACAGATTGAGTACTATGATGGCCTTTTGGTCTCTTAATATAAAGTAGTTGACTTTTTTCCCTCTTTACAAAACGAATTATTTTCAGTTCAAGGAAGTGCTTGGAAGAGGGGCAATGAAAACTGTCTACAAAGCAATTGATGAAGTTCTTGGAATGGAAGTGGCGTGGGGCCAAGTCAAGCTTCATGACTTGCTCAGATCTCCAGAAGACTTGGAACGTCTCTACTCCGAGGTTCACCTTCTCGGCACCCTCAATCATGATTCAATCATCAAATTTTACACCTCGTGGATTGATGTGGACCGAAGAACCTTTAATTTCATTACCGAACTGTTCACTTCAGGAACCCTTAAAGAGTAATCATTTTCTTCCTCTAATTCTTAATAAATTTTCCTTCTAGTGCTTCTTTGAGGGTTTTTTTTTTTTTTTTGGTTTATGTAGATATAGGAAGAAATATGATAAACTGGATATTCGGGCTATAAAGATTTGGGCTCGCCAGATCCTATCGGGCCTGATTTATCTCCATGGTCATGACCCTCCGGTGATCCATAGGGACCTTAAGTGTGATAACATATTTGTAAATGGTCATTTGGGACAAGTAAAGATTGGTGATCTTGGGCTCGCGGCCATTCTACGTGGCTCTTGCAGAGCACACACCATTATTGGTAAGTCTCTAGCATTGCATTAAGCACATATATTTTAGGTGGCAAAATGGATAAATGCTGTAACGGTTCGGAATGGGTAGTTATTGTATGGTTCACGTCAGATTGGGTTTGACCCGGCACACTTCTTTTTACAAGTCTTAAAATTTAATAATGTACAGAGTTTATATTTTTTTCAAAAATTAGTTTCTTTTTAATAAAAATGATCCAGAGATTTAATTTACGAAACTTATAAAAGGTATGCTGATGTAGGAAAAGAAGTGTTTGGCAGGTCAATTGAAATTTGTATTGAAAAGAGTTGTTTGACACGAGCCCAATTTGCCTCTAGCTAATATCCAGGATTTTCAATCATGGAATATTGGGATGCACTACCAAAAGAATTTTGTTAATAATATCTTTATTTAATTATATTTTTTATATATTTATTTTTTAAGGTGAGTTAAACAAAAATGTAAAATAAAAATCATGGTAGACCATTTGAGTACCCTACCCTAGAATTATTGTTCTACTCTTTCTTTCAGGTACACCAGAGTTCATGGCGCCAGAACTTTATGAAGAAAACTACGATGAATTGGTTGATGTGTACTCATTTGGAATGTGCATACTAGAAATGCTAACCCATGAATATCCGTACAGCGAATGTACCAATCCAGCACAAATTTACAAGAAAGTAACATCGGTACTGTTAGACTTTAATTACTAGTAGTGGCAAAATAAATGTGCAGATTAGGTATCAGTTAAAAATGGGCTCGGGTCAAAATCGGCCAGGTCGGGTTGACCCGACACTTTTTGTCCATTTTTTTGTATAAGTTTTTATTTCTCAGTAATAATCAATTTCTTGCATAAAATGATTTAGGAGGTTCTATACATCTATGCATTGAAAATACACTTGGGCCAACTTTTGACCCGTTCTACCCATTTGACCCGTTTGCAATAAAACATAACCAAATCAACTCGTACTATAAATGTGTGAAATTGTCAACTTCATTGATTACACGAAAAAAAAGGTCATATCGGAATTTGAAAGCTTACATGTACAACACCTTTTCAGGGCACGCTTCCACAAGCATTCTACAAAATCAAAGATCTCGAAGCCCAATGCTTCATTGGAAAATGTTTGGTGAATGCTTCAAATAGGTTATCAGCTAAAGATCTACTGCTTGATCCATTTTTAGCCATGGATGAAGATGAAATGACGCCTATATCAAAATACATCCATCAGAAACCGTTTATGAATGACGATATTGAAATCGAGAAGCTGCATTTGAATGGATATACTCCACGAACCAACATGTCTATTGCAGGAAAGTTGAATCCAGATGATGATACAATCATTCTTCGAGTGCAAATTGCAGATAGGAAAGGTATATTTGACGCCTTTTTGAACTTGATGTTGGGTTCTGAAACTGTTACACTGAATTACAATTGTCATTTTTTAGTGTATGGATAAACAAATTTTGTTTCTGATTAAGCATAATCACTTTTATGCTAACTGCAACAAAACTGACTGTGTAAGGGTAAAATATAGGTTTAAGTGTCTGAAAATGTATTAAACTTTACCCAAAAATCTAATGTATATATATAACTTTTAAAGTTCTATTGTTTGTATCAAAATTTCAATTATCGTTATATTGTATGTATCCGATGACCACATATTATTTGCTTACGTGCCAACCATATAAGTTGCCACGTCACTGGTTTACAAGTTCAAAAGAGGTCAGATACATATACTAACAATAATTGAAAATTAAGTACGTACAGACACTTTATAAAGTTGGATACATATAATCAAATTTTGGATAAAGCTTGATACTTCAATACATTTCAGACTGTTGAGCCTAAGACAAATTTAGACACCTTTTCATTTAACAAAACAGTCTGATCATGAATATGTGCCAAAGACTTAAACATCCGATCATCAATTACTACGACTTCAAAAATCAGAAGCACATCCAAACTTTATCTTCTATGTCTAGTTTTTTACAACGGATTATCTTATTCTGAATATCAATTTATCTTATAATCACTTTCATATCAAAATCATATGGATTCTCTAGTTAATATCATCCTCGTCGGTATGCAGGTTCCGTGAGAAATGTATACTTCCCATTTGACATATTGAATGATACACCAGATGAGGTTGCATCTGAAATGGTTAAGGAACTTGAGATCACAGATTGGGAACCTTCTGATATTTCTAGAATGATCGAAGGAGAAATTTCCGGGCTCATACCCACTTGGAAAGGCGACCCAATTAAACTAAATCATACTCAAGATGAGGAAGATTATCACAACCATTCGTTCCACTCTCCATCATCGTCCTCATCATCTCACTTATCATTCTCAGGCATAAATACTTCCAGACAAATGGTGTCCGGCGGTGATTGGCTGCAAGGTATGCTTTAAAATGCTAAATGCAATGATTACAGATACGGAAATTCTGAGACGTTTATTATTAATGGGTCTATTTGGTTTGTGTTTTGTCTGTAATGGGTCAAATTTGTTGAATACAATTTTTTAGCTGAGAAGGAAACGGGTTGAAAGTCACTCAAAGTGTATTATTAATGAATAGTCCTTAAAATTACCTTATGGAGTATTTAAATAATTGGATTTTTCTTAAAATAACCTAAATTTTGTGGTTATATTTGACGTACTATTTTTCTATGGTGTTCTATAAATTTTTTTTTTTTTTGTGGACGAAGTGTTTTGGCCCAACCCAGTCCAGCACGTTTCAACTTGCAACAAACCTGTTTCATTATGCATACCATTTGGCCACCTATAATAAAAAATCCAATCTTGAACCATCGATAGAAATTTTTTATCAGAACCGTCTTTATGGTCTAAATACGTTCTTGCAGATCACTTTTTTGATGACACAAGTTCTCAAGGGTCTGTAGTTTCAGGAACATATTCAAATTTGAGTTACGTATCTGCTGAAGATCACCATGAATACCATTCTATAAGCCCAAAAGACATAACCCACAACTCTACTAGGTTTAGTCATGGAGATAAAGCTTCAAGGAATCATGAGAATCCGTCAAATGTTCTTGTTGACTTTCATGGAGCTTCAACGTCGAAAGCTAGCACTGGGGCTGGACCTAAGCTAACGCGAAACCGATCACTTGTTGATATGAGAAGTCAACTGCTTCATAAATCTTTAGTTGAAGAAGTGAGTAAACGTCGCCTCTCAAAAACTGTTGGAACCATTGAAGATGTAGGGTTCCAGGCACCCATTGAGACCTCAAAGTCAAGGCTTGGTGGTGGTCAACGGCTAAGACACAAAGGAAGAAGAGTTTGACCTCAACCAAATGCTTACTGTCAGTCTTTAAACAAAGTTTAATGTGTATTGTAAAAGGGGTTGTAACTTGTAAGTTTATACAAGACTTGCGGGGTAGTACCGGTCAGGGTTGTGGTCTCCTGCTCGTTTGGTTTGTGGGCTAGTTCCAAAGGACTGCCTCAGAATCAGATCACTTCCTATGTATAAAAACGATAAAATCGATATATAGTAATGTAGATTATACTGCATAAAGTACAAGTGGTTACTACATTTGTATTGAATTAGACTATATACTATTGATTTGTGAATAATTTTCGACCAAAAAGGAGGTGATTTCTTTTCAAAGTAATGGATTTACTTGAATCCCATCTCTGAAATGACACCATGAAAAGAGGATTTTGAAATCTTGATAATATGCTAAATAATTGAGATTCTTTGCATTTTGGCTCCTTAACTATTTCTTGCGGTGACAAAGTCCTTGCTTTTAAATTTAAAGGACTGTAGTTTTGGTTATGTTCAATAAGACTACACATGGGGTGGGCCAGTTTTATGTCTAAAATGGTCAAATATGTGATAATGTACTATCTTTGTTATGCAAAGTGCAAGTCAATATAAGTTTTTGACTTTTTCCTATGAATATGGGATGATAAATGTCGTTTCACACTATGATTCAATGTGGGAATTGTGTTTTCTATGACACGTAGCAAAGATGTTTTATGATTAAAAAAGATATTGTTGTTGATTCCATATATGAGATGCACATGGTACTGCATGAAAGAAAGTTAAGTTAATTAAAAATTGATCTATTTAAATATAACTTATTAGTAATAGTAACTAATCATTACAACAACTTATGTTTTGTGGTAATGTATATAACTAAAAATGAACTCTTCAATTGTTTGGTGTTCATATAACTTTGGTTTTTGTAAATATTTGTTGATTTTTCTATAAAAATAAGAGAAATACAATAAGTCAAATTAATGCTAGCCACTTAATAGTGAGCTATCAGAATCTATTTAATTATTTACTCCACCATGATCATATCACAATTAACTACGAGCAGTTAGTAATATCAAGTTTCTGTGTATATAAAATACTTTTTAAAAAAGTTAAATTTTGAATGTAATTTAATTACATATGTAGTATAAAACTAGCCCTACTTTTGCCAAATTTAATATTCCCAATCAATTTTTCCATATAAATTCAAGTTTAAAGAATACATACGATTCCATACACCACCACTCATGTTTTAGTGATATAATACATACGCTTTAATTGTGTGTATACATATGCAACATTTGTGATATGTGACAAATTATAAGTGTATAAATCACCAACCATGTAAAAAATAAATATAATACAAGGTCTTAGGATACATCAACCCCATATGTCATGATATGTAATAATAAAGTAAAACTATTAAGAAATTAGCCAAGAAGTGTGTGCCCTGGAAATGTTGTCCATTATAGACCAGTAGTAGTGTTTAGTGTTTGATAGTAGTCAGTTTCCCCAATTAAGGTCCCCTTGCTCACTAAGATGGACAAAAGGTCCAACTCCAAGAAGCACTGCATGTCTCTTTGTATGTCTATTTTAAAGTCTAGAAGAACCAATGAACCATATACACAAAAATAAAATATTATTTTATATTATATATAGACAGAAACAAAGAGTTGGTAAGCAACAACTTATAAAAGCTAGGTAGGGGTCAAATGTCAAATGTATATGTGAGTACTAATGATCAGTAAAAAAAAAAAGAGAATACATGTGTTTAACTTTCTGAGATTGGGAATTGTTTAAAGACAGTGGCCATAATCTGCATACAGAATCTCACCTCCAAATATAGCAACACAAAGGATACCATTTGCTTCTTTACATTTATGTTCTCTCTAAAACACACTTCAAAACTCATTTTATGATCATATTTTCTTTACATATATTCTCTTTATATATAAGCACTTTATAACTCGAGCTAGCAAAACACAAGTGGGTTTGGATCTTTGGTTCCAAAACTGTTGCATGTGTCACTGAATCTCAACTTTAAAGTGATAAAGATTCAAACTTTTTTGTGGGTTATGTGATATATATAAAGCTAGCTTATCATCATTATGTCTACTCTCACAAAACCTCTATCAACACTACTGTTCTTGTTCTTGTTCATGTTCTTGATATCCATTTTTGTTCTCAAGAACCCTTCTTTAGGTATGTAATAATCTGACTCAGATAATATATTATTTTCCACTATTATTTGTTTTTTCTTAAAGAAATTTGACTGATACCATATTTTTCTTATATTTTTGTTTTACAGTTTACAGTTCTGGACTGGTTTCCAAAAATCAAGTTTCTGATCCTTACTTCCAGGCAAGTGTTTATGTAATTAATTATCTTATTCTTGTAATGAAAGTTGTTGTTTTTTTTACCTTAGATGAACTTAATTCTTTTTAATGAGAACCCATAAGTATAACTATAACCATTTGTAATACTTCTGATTACTTAATTATATTAGTTCATCATGGTAAAATAAATCCACAACAGTTTATGACTTTATCTAGCTATCAAGTTAGTTTTTGAACAAAATCAGTTTTACTAATTTCAACCTCATTTCCTTTAATTAGTTGTCATTTGCTTTAGTTTTGTTAGTAAACCAATGTAAGGAAAGGTGCAAAAAAATCAATTCTTGTGTCTGCAAAATGCAACACTTATTAAATTTTAATTTTAATAAAAGCATATGCAAGCTAATTTACTAGATATTTACTATCAAAATTTTTATTTACAGTTAGAACGAAATCATCATGTATCATGATCAAACTTTACTAAATCTTAGTGACCTTTACTTAGAAGGGAAATTTATTTTAAAGGTTTATTAAAGGACGTAGACGTACATGTCTATATGTAATGTTTATTTTTGTATTTTATAGAAATTGAAATTAGTTAAAAATGAGATAAAAAAAAAAAAGAAGAAAAAGAAATGGGTCGGGTGTTGGAGTACAATAATCTGTGCCACTATCAAAACTAGGGTAAGACCAGGTAGGGTTTCAATTATAGTTTAATATATAGACGTACCACATAAAAGTTAGATGTAGGATGAAGAAAGAAGTGGAGTAAAAGAGAGAAGCGAGAGAAAAAGATTGTGAATAATTAAATTAGTTATCGATTTAAATCAATAGTTAAGAGGTTAGTGGTATATTTGTAATTAGTTTGAAAAATAATTATAAAAGTTAAGGAAAAAAAATAATATTATCTTGCAACTATACCCTTTTACTATTTTTTTTTTCTTTTTGTCCTTTTCATTTTCTATCTATTCTCCTTCTTTCCTTCTTCCTTCTCGCCTAACAGTTACTGCGGTCACTAGAAGGTGGCCGGATCCAGTTAATTACTGCCAGTCGTCAGGTTCTAGTGACCATAATTTATTTATTTTACTCCTTTGTATCTTTTGTTTTAACATACCTATTACATTTTCAATTTCTCTTTTTTTTTTTTATTTCTTTTTACTCTTTCTTGTTTTTATTTTTATAAACTTTAAATGTAACCCTTTTTGTAAGGATTTTTTAAAAAAATTTCTTTGTATTATTTTTTGTTTTGTTTATAAATATCTTTTTACTTTTTGTTGTTGTTTTTTGTTTCTAATTATGTTTCTTTTTATTAACAATTTGTAACAACTTGTTTTATATTTTTTTTTTTTTTCAGTTTTTGTTATTTTCCTAAAATTAACAATTGAACTATACAACTATAGTGTATTTATTTTTTAATACAAACAAGATGCAGCGTGTTTATTTCGAAATTATGAAGCAATGCGTTTTACTTTAAAGTATGATGCAATAATCTTTTAATTGGTCAATGATGTAATGTGTTTAATTTAGAAGCAAGATGTAGTGTTTTATGATCGATAATCCAGTGTGTTCTTATTTAAAAGTATTATTTAAAAGTGTTATGTAGTGTTTTTTGATTGACGATGTAGTGTGTTTAATAGAAGCATGATGCAGTGTGCTTAATTTAGAAAAAATATGCAATGTGTTTTACTTTCAAGTATGGTGCAGTGATGTTTCTTGACTGATGATGCAGTGTGTTTATTTCGATAACATGATGCAATGTGTTTAGTTTAGAACCATGATGCAGTGTTTTTAATATCAAAGTAAGATGCAGTGTCTATTCTCTTTCCCCTTCAAAGAATAGGCCTCCTCTTAACACCTTCCGAATTAATTACCTTTTTCTCTTAATAAACAATTCTTCGTTTGAACCATTTCAAAAAAGTTCGATACTCTTTTTAGGAAGTATTACATTACATTATTAATATAGATATAGATAATGTACGTATAGTACTAAAACTATGTTAAAAATAAACTTAGTTATTATTAGATATTTATTTTTAGATAGTAATTACAAGTATATATCTACATCCCATCGAATCTTCTTTTTAAGAGCTTTATTCCATACCAAAGCCTAGTGAAGGAGACAGCGATATTTTGACTACTTTTCATTTGAATGCTAAAAGAATTACGCATAAGATGATTGTAATTTTACATTTAATATATATAAATTTATTTTACAAAATAAATAGCTATATCAAATGGCAAAATACATATACATATTATGCATTCAAAGATTTAGGTTAACATTTTAATTCTTATATAAATATAAATATTTGTTATGAATATGTCACTTCCATTAACATTTAAAATTTTTGTTTATAAGCTCATTTTGGCCTTTATAAAATCTCAATATTATTTAAATGGCGCGCATGTTAGCATGTGAAGGTGCACATTAGCGACTAACCCAATGAATCCAATAATCAGTCCTTTCTAAAGGGACCCATTCCCTTGTAAATCGGGGTCATGTTCGCTAATAAGTTCACCTTCCAGTGAACCCCGCCTTGCCCCTTTGACATGCGCATGTTAGCCACCCTCCCTACGTAGACATTTCTTTTTTAGTGTACTACTCATAATTCATAAAGCATGATGTACATCATCTTAAACTCTTGTGTTTTTTTCTTTTTGTACTATTGCAAAATCCAGGATACTGTCCTTAGTAAAAAAGACACCACAACTTCTTCAAAGAGAAGATTAACCGGGCCAGGGTCATCACCACCGCGTTGCGCTTGGAAATGTGGGCGATGCACACCATGCAAGCCCGTTCATGTGGCTGTGCCGCCCGGGACACCGGTAATTGCTGAGTACTACCCGGAAGCATGGAGGTGCAAATGTGGAAATAGATTGTACATGCCCTGATGCATGGTTTTTTACCTTTTTATTGGCTAGGTGTTTGTTTGTTCTATTACTTACACGAGGAAGTATTATGTCATTAATCAATTTTAGTAGTACTGATATTGATAAATTAGAGAAATATATAGAAGCTTAATTAATATATAGCAAATGTTAGAGCTCATTTGGTAGCCTTTTCATTTTCATTCTTATTTCATTCTCTTAAATAATTAAGTGTTGATTTAGTGAATAATCTCAATCTCTATATAAGTATGAAAATAAAAGCATCTTTAGGACACCTTTAGATTTGTGGTTTCAAATTCAACTTTTCGTTAAAAATTAAAGAGCGGTGGTAATTTCTGTCAATCTTTTTGATAAATACTTTAAAACCTTATATTGTATATTGTATAGATAAGTGCTGCACAATTTTAATTGACTTATCAAATCTTTGTTTGATTATCATTTTCCATATTGAAAGCATTGTTATCGAAGAAGTTGAAATATATATCCTCTTATATCTTGTTTTACGTTTTATTAATGCATTGAAGAACTATCGTATAACATTTATTGTGATTATCCTTATGAACTGATGAATTAAGATCGCATCAATTCGTTAAGCAAACTCAAATGCACCATGTATTGTTTTCAATCCCATCGTTTTTGTGATGTGTCACGATGTGTTAATCAACTTCTAATAGATAACACAAAAGACATTCGACACACAAAGCTCAAACTCTGGGACAATAAACTTACATCTAATCAATCTATAAATTGACAAGTTACTAATACTTTATTTATAAAATAATCCCAGAACCGTGATCTATAATTTCTCAAAATAATGTTCTATTTGTTAGAATTATAGTTTTAGAAGTTACATTTTATAATCAACTCGTGATAAATAAAATAGTCTGTAAATTTATATACAAACATTTGTTTCTTTCATATTTTTATATGGGAAATGTATTCACACCAACACTATGAGACACATATATATTAACTCGTTTACACTTTAAGTTTCTTATGTACAAAGCTTACTACTAAATGTACCTTCAACTTAAACTAAACAAATATATTTGTTTGTTATTAAAAATAATTCTTCCTTTTAAGGCTTTCTTTTAAAACGGTACTATAATGTCTTCTTTATCTTTAAACAGAGATAAAGGAGAAAAAAAAAATACAATTTAACAGTTTTTCTATAATTAGATCAATTCTAATGTTCTTCTATTTGTCTTTTCTATGAGAAAAATAGAGAGATAAGATCAAGTTTCTTTTATAATAGAAAAACATTGTTTATTTTCTAAAAATTTAAACCATACGTTTTAATTTTAATATAATTGTTAATGTTAATCATATTTATATGTAATATCTTAGTGTTGATCTATAACATTTAATTAATAAATTATACTAAATAATAGTTACTATTAATAAATCAACAAAATAAAATAACAAAATCAATAGAGAAAAAAAGAACGATGATAATCATTATGATGTAATATTTATTATTTATTGATTTAAGGGTATATATATTTTAGTTAAATTAAACTATTGTTTAGAATTGAATTATGTATGACAAATATTATAAAGGTAAGTTTTTAAAGTAGATGGTTGGAAATGAATTTCTTTTAAAAAGTTAATATGCTAAAAAGATTTTTTATTTCTTTTATATTTAAAGATAAATATAGAATTATGATTGTAGAAGGTCTTAGAATTCAATTTTTCTCTGTATATAAAAGAACATTATTTTTTCACTAAAAAGCTTAATTAATACATTTTAGTGATATAATCAATCTTAGTCAAATAACATCGTTAAATTCTTAATAATAAAGATTATTGCTTATTAATTATCATTAATAAATAAATAAAATTAAAAACTAAATATACTAAAATATTAAACTACAATAATTACAAACAAATAAAAATTGCATAACGAAACAACTTTAAACTTAAAGAACTCTAACAATATTGTAAAGTTGGTTTAATTGGGGATATTAAGGGACAGAGTGTTGTTTCTAGAGTAAATAGTTAGAGAAGAATATTTTTAGAGAAGAGATGTCTTAAAAGAATTATATATTTTTTTATATTTGAAAATAGAAATGAAGTTATAATTATATACGGTGAAAACGTTAAAAGTGAAAACGTTAAAAGATAACATACAAATAATGCTATAAAGTAGTTGCCTCAAAGGAATCAATGTAGGAGCATAGGAGGAATGTCTATTTGCCGTACCCAAGTTTTCTATGGTGGTTTTTTGGTGTCAAGTTAACATCAAAAATCCTGTTTTTTTATCCACAAACACACGTGGGTTCATCATCATCACCTACTCATTTTCAAACCGGGTCCCTCCTCATACAATATTATACTCCATTTATGATTATTCAACCCTATGTGGCTATATATGTATATGTATGTCGCAATCACCCAAATTGCACCATTCGTGTCACTTCTTACCGTTCCGGTTAGCACACCTAGCTACAAGTATAACAAAATGTAATTAACATGTCTATATCAATAACGTAAATATATATGTAAAGTGATTACTCCGCATTACGTTCATAAAAAGTTACAAAAATAATCGGTGGAGTTAATAGTACCTAATTTAGATGTCGTTATGATTTAAGAAGTGTTTGAATTGTATTTACAAAAAATTCAAAAGGGTAGAAATTATAAAATATAATGTTTGCAATCGGTAAACGGGCACCTACCTTTTATGCTAATACATTTTCCCCTAAAAAAATTCAATATACTTCAATTTATCCAAAATTACATAAAGTCCGTAACAAATGATTTTTTCCCCTCGTTTTGGCATCTTATTAATACAATGGTTATCGATCATGCTTTTACGTCTTATATTGTAACAATATGTTATATGATCATTAACTTATATTGATTTAGTTACGTACCTAATCTATTATAATTAAAATTCCAGTTTGATTACAAATATTACGTAACATGTTTATACTTTCACTCATTTTGAGAAGATATTATCTTCGTAATGAAATGAGGAATAAGACACTTTAGAATGGGCTTGGGTCGTGAGCCATCATGGTCTGGTTTATGGTAGATTTGCAATTTCAAGTTCCTCAGTGGGCCTAACAACACTCCTAAAAGAAGGCGACGGAACTGATTACACCCCTTTTTCTTATGAGTGAAAACTCTTGCTTAAACTGAATTTAATTACATCCAAACAAAACGTCTCAAGAAGCCAAAATTGTAGGTCGACGACTTGTTTTTAAAAAATCGTACTTTATTAGTGGAAGAAAAGAACAAACATTTTAGTCACATAAACCGGTTTAATAACCATGCCCATCCATGGCATGGACACACATAGCAGGGGATTGACATTTTTATGATAGCGGAGGTGACATATATGTCACTAGTCAATTTGTCTCGTTTAATATGAACTTTTACAAGAAGTTCAATCTAGTGTCGGTGTAACTTGTCTTAAATTGAAGTACGAGTTGAATTAAATTTATTTGATTTTGAAAGACTCAATAGCTTGCCTTCTCATTCCAATAACAAACGTATATATACAAGGGATTTCTTATAACTAAACATGGTAACTAGTAACTATTTACAAGAATTTTTTGGTGCTTTATCTAATATTCCCCCTTAGTCAAATCGAGAGGAGAACGCATGCAAAGACTGGCTCGAAAGTCGTCAAACAACACTCCTGGAAGTCCTTTTGTAAAAATATCGGCAATTTAAAACCGGGTAGGAACATGCATCTTAATGCGGGCATTTCTCTATTATATGTATTTGCAACAGATTCTTACTAAAACCGGTAATCCCCATAGACATGGCCATTCTCAGCATCTTCACTGTTGCCTCTCTTCTCAAAGCCCTTCTCAAGGAAGATTCAAAGTGTTCGCTCTTGGTTGAATGCGACACTCTCAGCGGACATGTTGACGGAAGTGTACAATAGAGTATGTTCTCGTAATCCGTGAACTTCTTTCTCAGTTAGTTCGTGGGATCGGCATCTCCTGAATGGCTTTCCCCTTGTCGGGATACATCTCACTCATCTTCTGCACAAGCTACACCATGATCGTTCCCAACGACCGGAACAGTGACACATGCACAGTTTCTTGGGCACATTACCCAGGAAGATACGCACTTGTCCACGAGCAACTTTTTCACGTACAAAATGAATATCGTGTTCAGTATGCTTAGTTCTTTGATGTTGAACGGGATTTCCGGAAAGATAAATTGCAGTCACATTGTCACAAAACACAATAGTTGCTTTAGGTACGGGACAAGTAGTTCAAGTAATAAGTTGCGAAGCCAACAAGATTATGCGACAACATTAACTACCCCATGGTATTCGCCTTTCGCCACTAGATTGGGAAAATATAGCTTGACGTTTAGAAGACCAAGAAATTAAGTTGTCAACCAGTAGAAACGGAATACCCTAAAGTGGAACGTCTGTGTATCGGGGCAACCACCCCTATCCGCATCGGTGTAGGCAACAAGGTCATGAGTTTTAGACTTGGTAAGATGTAAGCCATAAGATAAAAGTGCCCTGTAAGTACCGAATAATTCGTTTCAAGGCATGCATATGGTTGTCAAGTGGATCATGCATGTGTAAGCAAACTTGTTGAACCGTGTAGAAGATATCGGGTCAGGTAAACGTGAGTTATTGTAAATCACTTGCTAGACTATGTTTTAGGATCGGAGTATGGACTGCCTGAAGAGGCACTAAGCTTACCTCAGGTGTCAACAAGGGTATGAACCGGGCTACATGACGACATGCCAGTGCGTGCTATAATATCTTCAGCATAAGCTTGCTGACCTAGGAAAATACCATATGCATGTCGAGTTACAGAAATACCCAAGAAAGAACTTAATGGTCCAAGATCCTTCATAGCAAATTCATGAGCCAAAAGGGACATAAGTGATGTCCGTAGAGAAACAGTAGAGGTGGTAAGTATAATATCATCGGCGTAAAGAAGCAAATAAGCCACATCTTTCCTATTTTGATAAATGAATAAAGAATGATCAAATTTGCTATGAACAAAACCAATAGTAGAAACAAAATATGAAAACCTTTGGTACCATGCAGGCGGAGCTTGTTTAAACCAATAGTAGAAACAAAATATGAAAACCTTTAGAACAGGTCATTAGCACCAATTCGATTTTAATCATGATAAACGTCATCATTTATAAGGAATTAATATGTATTTTCTTGCCAATGATTCAACGCAAAACCACAAGAAATCCATAAAATAATAAAGGAACAAAAAGCACTAAACCAATCCTTTTTTCAATATACTGTCAAAGCAACATATCTAATTAACAAGCTCCAATTGCTCTGAGTGTAGTAACTAGTAGCTACTAAGATTATGTTATAGAATAGATCTATAATAACAATAATACGATGTTTCATAATATTGTTAATGAGAATTGCAACTCTGATGTTTAGAAATAAATATATGAATCCTGAAATAATGACCAAAATCAGGGGAAGTAATTTCTTCCAATCAAAAGAGGCTCAACGTGAAAAATTGTCCTACGGAGAATAATCAAATAAAAATGAAACAAATTGATAAATGAATACATCAATTTATGAATTATTTGGGTGTGCAGCGGGTTTTGAGATGGGCTAAACATTGATCATATTAGTTGGGTTGTTGTTGAGGGGGCCAAGCACCCTCCGACCCTCCTCTATCTCTGCCATTGAGTGAAACTCGGACGAGTTATCATGAATGTGGGATTGAAAATAATAGTGGAATGAGAAGGAAATGATATCGATTAAAAGGCTGATACCATGAAAAACTCAATAGCTCGCCTTTTCATTCCAATAACAAACGTATATGTGCAAGGGATTTCTTATCACTAAACATAATAGCTAGTAACTAGCTATGAAACCTTTTTGGTGAAAATATACAAGAATTATATATATTCCAAAAATAACTGCAAGTTTGTTACAAGACTATCTAATAGATTTGCTGTAGTAAAGTGTGCTACTATTTAATGTTCAATAGTAGTGTTTACAACTTAAGCGAAATGTTGTCATTTTGATTTGTTTGGGTATTAACGACTCATGATAAATCGAAGTCACTTTAGTTTAATACGCTTATGTCCAATTGATTGTAGACATATCGTTGGATTGAATATTTCATCATATGTACGATTGTTTGTTCAGTATATGTAACATTAACAGAAACTAAAAATATGAAAGCATTACATAACTGGCATCTATTTATTAGTAATCATTTTGTCAAGTATCAAAAATAGAGAATGCTAACTATAGCCCTTAGGGCTGTAGTTAAGCTTACCTAAAATAACATCAATAACTTAATTCATAATAATTAAGTGTGATTATATTCTATATTTATACTCACATTTCATATATACATATATAAATATTTAATATTCATAAAAATAATTAACTATAATTTTAGAAAGTTTATAAATATATTAAATTTAATCATAACCCTAAAAATTATAATTAGCATTTTTCATCAAAAATAGATAGAAATCCTAAAACTACGTATAAAAACATTTCGTGTTTATTTATTACACCACTACTTTATATCACTTGTCACACGTATTTATAGGATATACAAGCATACGTATATACACGTGTGAGTTGTGACAACAAAATGTATCAACATGATTAATTGATTATGAAACACGTCATCCATAATTTCTCAAAATTAATATTTTAATTTATAAAAAAGGTAACACGCTTTCCAGCGAAATGTCGCCGTCCTGAAACCCACCCCACCCGAAATTCTTCAATTTTAAATTTTCTTTCAATACTTAATCTTCGTAATTGATATGTTTAAAACATTGTTAGCTGTCACATCATGATTTTCTTCTATAACAATATTTGTATTTAAATATGTTTACTTTACAAGTTTACGTACACGGTTAAACTGTAATAATACTACAAATATATGTTAGGAATTCGAGAGAATCCAAACATCATGTATAACACAGTATATACACTCGTAACAATAAGAGAGATAAATGATTATTAAATAAGTAATTAAACAAATAATAAGATAAATAACATGAATAATATGATACAAGAATATTACATGATTTTCAATCTTAAAAATCGATTTAGTTCAGGAGTCAAATTGGAGTTTTACTATTATTTTTTAAGTTCTAAGTTACAAATACATAGAGTTGACGTATATAGAGAAAGACAAATTAACATAACTAAAAAACACATATTTTTTACTACGAAGAACCAAATTCGTAACAAAAAGAAAACGTCTAACCAAAATCTCCATCTCCTAAAATTGATCTTCGCATCCTAACAATATAACCTCATTGTAACACTATTGACATAGATAAATATTTCTTGTTATTACTTTGAAATGCACAACGTATCATTCTACTTCGTTCGATTGTCTCAATCATTTAAGTGGTGTTTGGTTTGCTCATGGAAATGAGAATGAAAATGGTGATGAATATAAGTTTGAAAGATAAAAGAATGATGATTTTAAAAATTCTTTGTTAAACATAAAAGAAAAATATTAAAGTTAGAAGTTAAATTATTATTGTAATGAAGAAAGAGAAAGTTTGTGAAAGCAAATACGTAGGCTCTATCTATTTTTTGAAATAACATTCTATAGTTTTAACAATACATTCCAACCTACTCATCTTTCACCAAACCCACATTGCATAGGTTTTCTCAAACCGATAACCATCAAACAAACAACAACCATCTTTTTATACCTATTAACTCATTACTAACCCGCATACAAAACACCTCCTTACACCTTCACTATCAATCTATCATCGTTTACATATGGTTCAATATAAAGTTTTAGAGATAGCAAATGCATCGTGATTAAAAAACTTCATGTATTTATAATCTGATGTAAATTAAGTAGTATTGATCGTACGCTTTTGTTTGTGTTTACTTACGTGTTTACATCATGCATGATGTTCGATGGACGATGGTAGAATATGCGAATATGATTTTTAGCTGGTCGGTTATCCTTTGTGAGACTAATGACTTCTAGCAAGATTTTTTAAATCAATTTTATCTTCTTCTTTATTTTTTATTTTCTAAAGAATAGAAAGCATATGCAAGAGAAATATTGTTGCAAGAGGAGTTGACCTACAACCGACTAAAATCGTTCGCGACCTTGCAACCTAAAACCGTCCCTCACCTTTGGGCCACTCACTTTATGCTTTTTCATCACAAGTTATTTGACTTTTCAAAGTCAAATGTACTCTAACACTTTAGGCAAAATTTGCGTTTACCGTACACAAGAGATTCGGAACTTATAAGAAAATTCCCTTCTTGCCAGACAGAATGCATTTTTTACTACAAGACGGCCGGATAACTCGTATAATCACAAAAGAACGGTTGTATACATGGATGCAAAGTGAATCATATGTATTGTGGATGTGTTAAGACCGGATGTTATACACCTATCTTGCTTCTATTTCTTTTCCAATACTTTTAAATATACATATATGATATATAGTTACCCAAAAATTAGTGGAATAGTTTTTAAATCTTAAACCGATCAAATCATATTTCCTTATAAAAAAGAATTTCGCAAGGTTTTTTATTCATGATATACGATTTAAACTTTATTCTTCTTATAATATCGGTTTTAATTGACAACCTAGCTTACAAGTCTGATTTTAGTATTTGCAATCATGCCATCATGTTTGGCACATAATTTTAGATCTTTAAAGAGGTCACGTGTAGTCTAGTGCGTTGATCGTTTGATATCACGTTCTCTGTATATACTTTAGATGTCCTGATAATTAACATGTAGTATGTTTCATGCACGACTATTTCAAATTATAACATAACATAAATAAAGAGGAATTGATTATCATTATTATATGTTGTACGTATAATTAACATATCAACTTCGTATGAAAAATTATATAGCATAGACTTTTGCTTCTTTGAGTTCCAACCTCATACATATCTAGCCTTGTAGTCCAAATTAGAACTATAAGGCCGGTGTCAATGGTCATCTTCGGTTACCGTTATAGATGCATCTTAAATGGATGCCATTGGTGCGGCTCTGTCTTTACCTGTCTCCCGCCTCCCATTCTACATCTCCTTCTTAGCCAAGAAATCGGAAGACACAAACATGTGAGGCCCGCATGCAAGTTACTCTTTTTTAGTTTTCTTGCACAGATAGTCACAAAGCAAAAAAAAAAAGTATTTCCTTTTTGTTTTCTGTGCACAAACGGTAACAAAAACACACGTAGAAAAAAAAAATAGTAAAAAAGGGTTACACGATTTATTTATTTTTATTTTTATTTTTCATATATACACATATAACTTAACTATCTTTTTTACACAATTACAATTACAATTCTTTAAAGTACAACTACAATTCCTCTAACTACAACCGCATAAAAACCTATATTATTTACATACACCTACAATTCTTTCAACTACAACTACAAAAATGATTAAACATCACCACAAATCTCAACCATTACAATCTAACGAAAAAAAGAATAAATTAATTAATGTAATGTTATTTTTATTTTTAAATGTAATATTTTTTTTTTCAATGAATATATTTTATTTAAATTTATATTATAAAATTATAAATTGTAATTGTATTAATTAAAAAAGAAAATTAAATAAATAGTAAAATTTATTTTTTCTGAAATCGTCATCCATTGATGATGATGTTATTTTGTCTTTCAATTATTTTTAAAGTAACTACTATACTATGTGACGCTAAGTTAATATTAGAAAGACTTAAAAGAAACTTAAATCCGGAGAGAGTGATTTAAATGGATAGAGTTATAGATCCACATGTACAGTAACCCAATGTGCAGGTAGCCAGGTACATATAAGTTTGGTGTAAATTAGATTGCATTAATTAGCATTTTAATATGACACATGTCATCTTTTAATATTTTAATATACATATATCTTTTTTATTTTTCTTTCTAAATCTCTTCCTTACATTTTAAGTTTTATATTTTTACTCTAAATTTAATATATCGTATTATATTATATGTAACAAGAATCCTAATTTTTTAACCTTCACATAAGTAGTGATCTTAAAATAACACATCATAATCACTTCATTTCATTTTTGAAGTTTCAATATCACATAAAAAAAAATCCACTGACCCATTAGCGACTTTAATATTTTAGCGATAAGAGTCATAATTTTACAATCGAATTTTAAGTATGCAAATTACATTTAAATATTAAATTATTATTTATTGTAAATTCTGATTTTGAGTTAATATCAATTATTTTGTTTTGGTTTATGTTTATTTATTGATTAAAAATGAAAAGTTTAACATTATTGATAGTATAGGTAGGTACTTGAGCATATACATGGAGCCATAAGTTACTATTTTGATTTTCCTAATTTATTATTTAATCTTACCAAAAAATTAAAATATTCTAAAACTTCATATATGATGGTTCTTGACATGATTACAAAGTGAAAAGCATATACGTTTACATTTAATTATGAGTTAATTAAAAATTAATTAATCTCATATTAAAAAGAATAAAATTATAATAACTTTAATATAATTTTTCTCTTTAAAATGTTTACGTACGTTGAAATTAAAAAATAAATAAATAATCATTCTTATGATTAATATCATAAAGAATAATTCTATTAGACACAATTTTTTATAATAATAATTAATTTTGTAGTTATAAGACTTTGTAAAATATAAGGTTGAGGTATAAAGAGTATGGATTATAATTTTGTTGTTGATATAAGTTTCAATGTACAATTTTATATTTTTATATTTTTATATTTCTTAAACCGGGATCGTACCTCAAATTATATTGTATGGAAGTATAAGAAAATGATACATCCAACACATACCATAATATTTTCTACATTTTTTCCTCTACATATATATATTTTATTATTATAGAAAATAAAACATTATCTTTTCATTGCAGAGAACATGCATGTCCCATACGTACCGCAGGCAATAATTAAACCCATGTTTTATCACACTCAGTATATATAGTAGTAGCTGTAGTACTATATATGTAACAGTAATTAAACTCATGTGTTTTCACACTGAGTATATATGTTAACGTTACTATCTTATATAGTTCATATAAAATCAATAATTAAACCCATATTTAATATTTTCAATCACCGGGTTTGTTATAACCAACTAATTGGTTTCGTATGTGACAGTTATAAATAGAAGATATAATTATAATCGATAATAGTCTGAATTAAAATAATTATAGATAAATGTTTTATAAAAGTTTAACATAATGTGAAATCGTATACGTGAGATAACAAATCATTTGTACTTCTAGCAACAGTTTGTAATTTGTAGTTTCCAAAAGCATAAACGTAACGCTTTTAATTAAATATAATTAATAAAGTCAATCATTATATTTGAGATTCTTTCATTAGTTACGTTTATCATTATATTCATAAGTAATCATTTACAATTTTTTATTCATCTTAAAAGGTTTTCTAAATAATAAAGAAAAATCACTAAATTTATTGAAATTAAAAAATTATGGTTGGTTTGGTGTACCTTTCACACTTAAATAAATATTCAAAACATTATTTATACCACATAAGTCTTTTTATTAAAGTCGATTATTGATGAACACCCGCGTCTTATATTCAAACCTTTTAATTTAAAATTTAATATGTTAATAAAAATAAAAGCAGCGAACGCCTCGCTGTCGCATTAAAGATACAGACCACACAATAAAATTCAAACATAAAACCAAAAAGTGTCAAATTTGTCTGCCCAGAACAAAAAAAGATTCAAACGAACAACATTCAATCAATCAAAAACAACAAAAGAAAAACACCCCAAAATCTTCCCCGATCTAATTATTCAACCTCAATCTTCAATCTCCGTTACTTCAATTAAACTATCACCACCCGTATTAATACGATCTCAGGCATCGGTACATTCGATGCCCGAGATCTCAAATTCAGTCATGGCCGTTTCGCCAGCCAATTCGTTATTTAACAAATACGAGGTCGGAAAACTTTTAGGCTGCGGCGCATTCGCCAAGGTGTACCACGCTCGCGACATCAAAACTGGCCAAAGCGTCGCGATTAAAGTCATCAACAAACATAAAATATCGCATAATGCACATCTCGTTTCAAATGTGAAACGAGAAATTGACATTATGCGGCAGTTACAACATCCGTATATCGTTAAGTTATACGAAGTTTTAGCTACGAAGACGAAAATATATTTCGTGATGGAGTTTGTAAAAGGTGGTGAGTTATTTGCAAAAGTCGCAAAAGGTCGATTATCTGAAACATCGAGTCGAAAGTATTTTCAACAATTGATATCAGCGATAAGTTATTGTCATTCGCGCGGTGTTTATCATCGCGATTTAAAACCGGAGAATGTATTAATTGATGAAAATGGAGATCTGAAAGTTTCGGATTTTGGATTGAGCGCGGTGACAGGTCAGGCTCGGGCGGATGGATTGTTGCACACGTTATGTGGGACCCCGGCTTACGTGGCGCCGGAGATATTAACGAAACGAGGATATGATGGTGCGAAAGCGGATATTTGGTCTTGTGGAATTATATTATTTGTTATGAATGCCGCTTTTTTGCCGTTTAATGATTCGAATCTTATGATGATGTATAAGAAGATATATAAGGGCGAGTACCGGTGCCCTAAGTGGATGTCAGGTGATTTGAAGCGGTTGTTATCTCGTCTTCTAGATACTAATCCAGAGACCAGGATTACGTCCAACGAAATAATAAATGATCCGTGGTTTAAGAAAGGTTATAAGGAATTACAGCCAGAAGAAGGAGTGTTTGAAACTATTGTGAAACCTGAACGAAAGTCAACATCGTTGAACGCGTTTGATATAATCTCGTTTTCCTCTGGTTTGAACTTGTCGCCGTTGTTTGATGCTAGCTCGTCTGGAGAAGGGGAGCGGTTGGTGGTGAAGAAGTCGCCGGAGAATGTGATTGAAAAGGTTGAGGAGATTGTGAAGGAAGCGAATGCGAGGATTAAGAAAAGGAAGGAATTTGGTGTGGATTTAGTAGGAGGGCAAAATGGTAAATATGTTATTGGAATTGAGGTTTTCCGGTTGACGGAAAGTTTAGTGGTGGTGGAGGTTCAAAGTAGCGGTGGAGGTAAAGAATTCTACGACGAATTGTGGAATAATAAAATTAGATCGGAGTTGATTGATCGACGGGACATAGAAACGATAATGAACGATTAATGTACTCGCCGATGGGGCAAGTGTCAGGTGTATGTAGTTAAATCATATTCGAGTTCGATTTGAGTTAATATTTTTATTGACATGTTTGTTTTTTGGAAAGACTATCAAGTGTTGCGAAAAAATTTCAGAAAATGTGTGAAAAAAAACAGAGTGGGTAAATTAGTAGAGTATGGTTTTGTACATAGCATGTAACTTGCCCTATAAATCATTGGGGTAATTGTAACTTTTGGTTTTGTGTTGTAAAATAATGACACGTTTTTTATTTATTTTTACTGTTTGAGAAGATACAAACATGTTACAAGACTCTTTGTTTTGTCATCTTTGACTTGTCATCAATGAACGTAAGTCTATATTATTATTAATATATAAAATATTTTGTTTTTAAATATACCTATATTTCTGTATGTATACTGATATATAAAACATTTTGAATATTTTATATTTAGATAAGTCTTAAAATTAAACTCAATATTTTCATATTTAATTATCTAATTCTCATTTCACAATATAACCTTATTATTTTCATACCAGCATAATACACACGCTATACAACGGAATTTAGTACTTTTATTACAAACAATGATTCAATAATAGTCATATATTATTTTTGTTATCACTAGTGGATTACCTGTGATTGTAACTTGTATTTTTCGTTATTCACTAACAGATTACCCGTAATTGTGAGTTGATAATATTAGTTTGTTCGTATGTGAAAAATATGTAAAAATTGCAATGTTATATCGTAAAATGAGAATTAGATAACTAAATATGGAAATGTTGAGTCTTAATTTTAAGAATTTTCTAAAAATAAGTACTAAAATGCTTTATATATTAGTATAGAAGTATAGATATAGTTTTTAGTTTTTACCAATTGTATCTCGGATCTCGAATTACACACACGAGCAAACTACTATCAACTCACAATCACCGATAATCCACCAGTAATAATAGATATAATGTATAACTATTGTTGAGTTACTATATACGATAAAAGTATTAAACTCCGCTACATAACGCAAATATTACGTGACTATTTTCTATTCACCTTGATGGACATCTTAAGTCGGCAATTATCAAGAGAAATCAATATTTTAAAACTGGGGTTTCAAAACGACCCGACATAGTGACCGAGTACGGGTCAACTCGGTTTGTGACCCATTTTCAAAAAATTGAATATTTGTCAACGGATTTGATTGTGTACTAATTTCAATCTTTTTTGATTTGTTGAATTGTGACAATAATAGATTCTTAGTTGGAAGTTGTAGTTAGTTAAATATTATTACATAAATCATTATGTCTTTAAAAAAACCGTGTACGGATACACGATCGAAAGATCAAAAAACATTTTTAAAAAATTATACGAACGAAAGATTGGTCAAACTTAACAAATAAAACAAGTGAAAATTATCAACCCGCCAGATCAACCTAATCCGGGTCACCGAGGGAACCGCTAAACCCGCTGGGTTACAGCGGGCCAAAAACTGAAGTTAGCCGAACATGTTTTGACCTAGCTCACTATTCGGGTCGTGATCCGTTCGGTCGGTCAACCCGGGTTCAAATTTTTTTAGAGAAATTGATGTTAGTTAGGGTTCATGAAGACTATATCAACCAACCAAATGTCGACAATTGGGAACCTTTAATGGTTGTGATTTGGTTACATCACCAATTCAACATGTTAGACAAGTACATGACACCTTTAGCAGACGATGACATCAAGCCAACTTTTTTGCTCTACTTGTGCACAAACATAAATAATTTCTTAGCGTTGTAATTTATTCTTTTTGTTATTTGATTTGTAACTTCGTATCTCTTATAAATGTCTAGTTTTGATTGATACCTTGAATTATGTTTTAGAAAATGTTAAGACTGTACAAAGCGGAAAGCAACCGAAAAATATATCATAGGCTTGAGAGTAGCAATATCCCATTCTCTAGCTTATCACCATATGCAAAAATATATGACGGCAAGAACCATTTTGCAAGACTAATATACTTATGGTGATATGATCCATAGCATTTGGATGATGTGCAAGGTTAAACTTGAAGACCATGTCGATCCAGCATTAACTTTAAGGTTAAACACAGTTAAACTCGAGGATCTTTAAGACGTTTTATTATCTCAAAATGGCTATAAACTTCCAAAATGATGTAAACAACCATATCTAAGATCACATTGTCAAAGAGTGCCACTAAGGATGCTGCATCACCGACAGGAAGTTCCTCGTATCTTAAAATTACAAAATTACAGTTAATGATATATGGGTTTTATCAACGACAACTTTAAGGGTTATCATCAAACAGTTTGTGATCTTAACATTCAAACAATTTATTTAGAAGTGAACTCCTTGGTATATCAATGTGGCTAAGGAATGGGGTAAAAGTAGAAGCTAAATTTTGATTTTATATCTAATCTAATGCAATTTTGATCACAATCTTCTCTCGAATCCTCTTTCTTTTCTTTTTGTTTTTTTGTTCTAAATTGCTTCGATTTATGTTATGATAAATGTGGTTTGTGCAATTGGAAGTGGTTGTAGTGGTACTTTTTTGATCAATTCAATTATTAGAAAGTTAATCTTTATTCCTTTATCTTCTCTGTTTCTGCTTGGAGAATCAGAATCATCTTTTGTGCTCATCATTAGCTTTGATCCATTACAACTTATTTGTTCAGTAGAGTTATCCATATATGAAATAAGTGGCAATTTTTAGTGAAACTTGATTACTTGATATTAGTGTTCCACTTGCAAATTCTAACAGAGTTTTTGTATAATTAGTATTGTTTCAGCATGATTGTCTACATCCTACCTACTCATACCCCGCTAATGGCAGAATTGGATATTATTTTCAGTATGTTATTTTTTTATTTTTACTTTTGTTAGATTCACAATATTTTTACTTTTGTTAGATTCACAATGAAATTGTATTCTTTGATTTTTATTATTGATATTATTTGTTTTCATACTGTAAGAGGGTTGTTTCCACCTGATTTTTTGTCAAATGGAGTGTATAGACATTTATGTAAAATTTTACAACTTTCAATCAATTTGATAAACCTCATACACCATAATTTAATTTTAGTTAGTTTGAACTGGAATTGACAGAAACATGTAGTTGCTTATTAAGAGAGTATTAGTTTTATTATTGGCTTATTAATTTGTGACAGAAACTATTGGTGTATATGTTTGCAGCAATCCACCAGCATTTATTCATGTTATGCAGGACCAAGCAACTAATGCCAATGCCATGTAAAATAGTAAGTGTTCCAACTGTGCCAAAAAGTGATGGTCTGTATTGTATTTTTATTCATTTACATTTTACATGGTGTTTCCATACTAAATTTCGAGATGGTAAATGTTGGTTTTTGAGTGATGTGCACAAGCATTAAGAAACAAGGCATCAAGCTCACCTACGAGACCAACTTCTTTGACTCTACGTCTATTGAATTTACAGAAGCATTAAGATTGCTATTTGACATTGGGAATTGTATAGAAAGTATGTTGTTTTCTTTGTACACCTGAAGTTCGAGGTGGTAAGGTGGACGAGTCAAATGGGATAAAGTTAGAGGTAATAAAAGGACCAATCGCTGCAATGTTGACTAACGAGGAGTCTATTTTAGTAGGAAATATTGGACTTATAGTACATCTAAAGAGACAATGAGGACTATAACACTATACGAGTTTACTTGATTTTGTAAATAAAGTGGTTGAGTGTGAAAAAATTGTTTTTTTTTTTTTTTATAGCAAACATGTTATAATGCTTTAGCCGTACATATTCAAAATCTCGTCGGAGCTCCACCAAGCCTAAAAAATTCCCATTTTAAAGTTTTTTTATTACTTACCAATACAAACAATATATAAACAAAGAGCCTTTGGCATAATGATATAAGAATTCGTCAATTATTGTTATATTCGATAATTGTTCAGATACACTTATTTAATTCGTATATTTAGTAGTTCAATATATATAATTATACAAATTGTATGCTCTAATTTATATGTATATATGGTTGAAAACAACAAGAGAATGGAGAGGCGATAAAGTTATTCACGTAAAAAATAATATCGTTACCATGCATAAACAAAAAAATAATAATTAATGTTATAAAAAATAAATAATAAGAAACAATTCAATTATCATGTGATATGAAAAAAAAATATATTTTACAATATAAAAGGATGATTAATATATGTGTCACACTTAACTCTCATCCATGATCTAGAATACTGAAAAATCACCTCGATAAGAAATGTAGGGACGGAAGGCAGTGATCAATGAAGGAAAGAAGAAATATATGGAATGGTAGTCAAGAAGAGAAAAGAATGAAGAAAGGAAAAATGAAGTAAGGAGGGCAAAGAATGAAGGAAGACATGATGGCAAGGAATGAATGAATGTATGAAGGAAGGCAGATAGCAAGGAATGGATGCAGGAAGGAGAATTCCTTCATGGAAAGAAGGTATGATGTAATAAAGGAAAGGAACGATGAAGCCTTCCAACCTTACATTTCCGCATTCGTTCCTTGTCATCATGCCTTTCTTCCTTCGTTGTAATCATGCCTTTCTTCCTTCATTCATGCATTTCCATCCTGCCTGTCAACCTCCTTGCTTACCATCCTGCCCATCATCCTCCTTGCTTGTCATCCTGCCTTCCTACTTACTTCATTGTATTATTCTTGATATTTATCATTTCAGTTATTGGGAAGTAGACGTGAAATTGAGTTCAGAAAGGCAGGATACAATATTGAACTTTCTTCCCTTTTAGATAATATTCCCTTCTCGACAAGCTCAGAAAGAGAGCGAATCCAAGAATCAGTAAGCTTGCAATCGTTTATTTGAGTTACATAATTGCATACAAAGGATGTATAAACAGTTTTCCTCTGACATCTTTTTACGTGGTCACTAACTTAATATACAAAATCGTGTAGTGTTTGCCATCATTATGTATGTGATTGTGGTCCGAATATTTTGCAGGTTTTCAGGAATAAACTCAATTTCTTGGCTGCTGCAAAAGTGTCTTCATCTTTCCCATCTCCTGATCTTCCAGAAATTGCATTTGCAGGTGAAATTCTTCATACTTTTCATGCCACGTAATAAATTATAACAATTAATCGGAATTTCAACTTGTTTAATTTTGAAACTTTTCTAAGGGTTTAAGTGGACTTTGAACTATCCGTGGTATTTATGAAACGTAAATGCTATCTAGTTCCTTTCTCAATTCCATGAACAATTTACATTTTGAGACCTTCCATCGAAATTGTAACATATAAAAATGAGTGGGTTGAGTAACACCTGGATGGGTTGGGACACTTTTTGCCAAGATTCTTTTAACTTATTTATAAACCGACTTGGAAGTTTTTATCCATTAAACATACACGCTAGGTGACTTTCAATCCGTCTGACATGTTATGAGATGAAACATCACCCAAATATACACATTTATAATTAAGTGGGTCAAAATTACCACCGTCAATCTTGTGGCTTAAATTTTGGTTCTTATTAGGTAGGTCAAATGTCGGCAAATCATCTTTGCTAAATTCACTTACAAGACAATGGGGTGTTGTACGAACATAAGACAATCCCGGTCTCACTCAGGTGCTACATCATCTTTCTTACTCAAAAAATGTATTTAAGTACCCTTAGACTTACAATTTAATATTATGAAACCTTGTGCAGACTATCAACTTTTTCAACCTTGGATCAAAGCTCTGTTTAGTTGATTTACCTGGGTATGGTTTTGCTTATGCTAAAGAAGAAGTTAAGGAATCATGGGAAGAACTTGTAAGTGTATACGAATCATTGGAATTTTTAGCCAATATGCGTTTGGATGTGTGGTTTCGTAATATCTTGTTGCCATATCTACGGAAAACTAGTTGGGCTCCTCAACTTATCTTGTCATTTTGCAGGTGAAAGAGTAAGTATCCACCCGTGAAGGCCTAAAATGTGTGTGCCTTTTAATTGACACAAAATGGGGTATGAAGCCAACGGATCATGAACTCGTTGATCTAATGGAACGGTAAGCGTACTGCGTGCGCACCACTCTTGCAAGTAAATTTTATCGAAATCTTCACTAAAACTACTCAGAATCACGTACAATTCAGGCTATGTATTAACTCTAATGGGTCCAGTGGGTTCTGAAAGCGTATTTTAAGTGCATAAAACCTCCTAAATGGTTTCTTCTTTTAGAGAAGATTATTATTGTAAGCTTAGATTATTGCTGTAGTGAAATTTTTTAACATCATTTTTGGCGCACTATTTATTAATTTTTTAAAAAAGATATGGACATTCTCAACCTGTTTACTCATTCGGCCGTCCCACCCATCTTTCCATTTCTAGATATGAATAATACGAGGTAACACTTTAAACTGCTCATTTTGCATTGCTGTTGTATCCTCATTTAGTAATCCTGCATTTTTATACGTCATGCTGGTGGAGGGTCACAAGTTTATAAAGTTTTTATTGTTTTGAATGCCAGGTCCAAAACCAAATACCAGATAGTATTGACAAAAACAGATTTAGATTTCCCCATTAATGTGGCTAGGCGTGCTATGCAAATTGAGGAGGTACTATACTTTTATATTTCACAAGCTTTATTGCTCTCTTTGATTATGTTGAGCTAACACATTTGATCATCTGACTGTACAGAGCCTTAAAACGAAGAAATCTGCTGTTCAGCCCTTGGTAAGCTGTATAGTCTCATCTGATTTGTTAAGTTGTTGAGTCTCATCATCTATAAATGAACAAAGTTCGACTTTCTTATAGTCACTCCACCTATTACATTCCAATAATGGTGTCAATTTTGAACTGTTTACTATGAATGGATCAATTAGGGATATGTTTATCTCTATTGGGTCAAATTAAAAACCCCGTAAACCATTATATATAAAGAATTAGATTACTCTCGAAAGAAAACATTTTTTGCAATCATATATGACACAAGATCTATTTACTATCAAATTGTGCAAAAAACTGTTACCTGTTT
Organism: Logfia minima; assembly: GCA_963921325.1. Classification (NCBI taxonomy): domain Eukaryota; kingdom Viridiplantae; phylum Streptophyta; class Magnoliopsida; order Asterales; family Asteraceae; genus Logfia; species Logfia minima. The sequence goes on along the minus strand of OY992775.1, from coordinate 5,741,706 downwards.
CAACCTGCAGCCAAAATAACCATCCTGAGTTCCTGACCATCACCCAACCCGCCCATTTGCCGCCTCTACCTTTTATCGTCAGAGTCACACTTTTTTTTTCTACTAGTTTAATGACCCGTGATGACACGGGTTTGACGAAAAATCAAGTTATAAAATTTTTTGAAAATATTTTTGTAACTATAATAAATGTTAATATAAGTTTTACAAAACATAAGCTTTATATTATTATATTTTGCAGGCAGTTTAGTGTTAGATTCATATATTTACTCTATCGTATAAAGATTCTATTTGTTATTATTCTAATGTTTTGAAGTTTATATCTAAATGTAAAGAACGGAAAAACTTTTGATGCAAAAGAAATAACAACCTGATTGATTATATCATTGAATATGATTATTATGTGCATACATAAATCTCTAATAGATAGACTGATGCAAAAAATATAACATGTAATATTAATACTGAATTAACACAATTTATATATTGCACTTTTTAAATCTCAAGAAATTGTTTCAAGCAATCTTAGCAACATTCATAGTATGTTCACAATTCGCTTCGATTCAGGTTTTAGCAAAAATCTAATCGAACTGAATATTTATTTACTATGAAATTGTGCAAAAAAACCATTACCTCTATCAACCTGCACCCAAAATAACCATCCTGAGTTCCTGACCATCACCCAACCCGCCCATTTTGCCGCCTCTACCTTTTATAGTCAGAGTCACATTTTTTGTTCTATTCTGTTTCTTTTTGTGTAGTTAAACGTTGTTTCAGGTTCTTCTACACGTAGAAAACAATTCATTTCAATTCGAAATATAAAGAATCTTGTTTGACACTTAAGAGTCAAATATGGATTTTTGTTTTTGGGGATGTTGGAAAATGCAAAAAGTAATTTTAAGCTGTTTTGTCTATTGTTCAATTGCAGATGATGGTTAGCTCAAAAACTGGAGCTGGGATTAGAAGTTTAAGAACAGTGCTTTCAAATATATCTCGATTTGCAAAATTCTAGCAGTATCTGTCAAATGCATTTGTTTTTTTTTTTGCAGTTTACTGCCACATTACCATATTAACCACACTGATTCGCTGTAATCACAAGTTTTGACTTTAAGGTCAAATTCATTAGTTTAATTGAATATCTAGTAGTTGCATCAAACTTCTTACAAAATACCATTAGTAGTGGGTGTTTGCTTTATGATATTAGGCATATAATCTTGAATTTGGAATGCTGATGTGTTTGAGCTTCATAGTCAGAAGTTCTCTGAAGTTCTTTAAGTGGGTGAAGCCTCAAAACCACTCCTTCAATCCTTCATAGGGTCTTGGAACTCTTGGTGGCTTTTAATGACTTTGTGTGGTTAGTGTTGGTCATGTTATCCAAATAAATTAAATTTAAACCCGCACTCATTCATATTGTTGCTGGGTGTAAACTCAAGTTCGATACAAGCCATCAGTATTTTGGGGCCTCGAAATTTACCACATATAGCATATCCAAACAAAGCGGAAATTGTTTGATGCCAATAGCGGTTGTCGTGTCAAGATGTTAGTTGGTTGTACTATGGTTGAAAGAAAGATTAAATACTAAACCTCTTTAATGTCGTTACTATCAACTAGGTAACTTTTGTACTACAATTCAAAAATTCAGAAACGACCCTTAGTCGAACCCTATATAGTTGGAGTTGTGACTATAGACATCCTATACTAGTGAGGTAGTTACGACCACTCATGAAACTTGACTTTTCCTATTTGATGGACCCTATTGAAGTTGTCAAAGATTTGTCAATTCATGTCTTACAAACTTCTAAAGGTAAAGGTATAAACGTGTCTTTCAAGATAGCATCATTTTAAGAAATATGTAATTACCTTTACATGGTTTTGTTCAGACAACTTTTTTAAGTGGTTAACATGATCTTTAATGGGAATTGACACATGAAGCCGCCTTGAGTATTACTACTTGTCAGCAAAAAATATATTTTAATCATGGGGTTTTGTGTTATAAGCATTGGGATTAGTCTTTAGTGGAGTTAGAATATGGCTTCGTGTAGGTTAAGGATCGATTTCATTAAGGATGAACTTAGTTGCGCTTTGGTTATCTGGTCATAAAGCACTATGTTTATACTTGAAGTAGTGTAAATATTCGTTATTCGAATGGTTGAGTTTTAATTCTATATCCTATTATATCATTTTATTATATTATATATTTTTAATTTTTGACTACAATTATTATAAAATATAAGATTTAATTTTCAGTTCTCATCTAATGTTACAATATACATTTTTATTGTTGCACACTTGAGTTTAAAATTAAAGAAAAGAAAAATCAAACAAGCTTTTAGCGAGCATTTCACGTTCCTAATTGCAACAAATATATATCCGAATTTTCTGAATCAAACTATTTTTTAATTCAAGTGAGTCATTTAAATGTGGGATGACTCATGATACTGGTATTTCAATACTGACCGAATCAAAATCTCATAAATTCGTTGTCTTTCTTGATTGAAGCCATTCTTGAACTAATATTTATGAATTTGTAACCAAAAAAAAAACAAATAATAAAGAATGTAACCTTTTTAAAAAATTTATACTCTCGAAATGAATGAAATTGTAGCTACATTTGCATCTACCTTTAACATATGTCTGCCACTTGTCACTTTATAGTAAGCTCAAATACCACATTAAATAAGAGAGATGATTTAAACGTAATCAAGACAAGACGTGTATAAATTATTTACATTTCATAATAAGTGTCGGTTGTCAATTTTGGAATTTGAGTTACCAGAAAGTAAGGAAACTAATATACATACATACAATATACAATAATATAATAAAAAGAGGAGGGAAAAATAATTAAATTAATCTAACATCTTCTCTTTAAGAAAATATAAAAAAAAAAAAATACAATAATGAAATTGATTAAACCAACAACCATCGCACTAAACCTTGTGGCTTCAATCTCATTCAACCAAAAATCATTTTCTCTCTCTAAAATTTTAGAGAGAGAGAGAAATAATTACAATGTGTCCTTTACGAATTATTCTCATTTTTCTGTCGGCAACTCTCGCCGGATTCTTTGTTCTCCGTAACTTCAAATCTCCGTCAATTACTTCAGACGCCGTCGCCGGCGACGACGATTCCACTGCCGTTTCCAAATCAACACCGGATTCCGACGCTACTTGCGGTGGACGATCGTCTTCTAAGGTTTTGTGTTGATTTCTAGGGTTTCAGTTTTTGATTTGTAATTATATTATACGGAAATGTGTGATGATGATGTGTTGAATTGCAGATTTATGTTGCTTTTGTGAAAGGATTTTGGACTTTTGTTGATATGGCGAGTGGTCGTTATCTGTGGAAAAACCTAATTTCTGTTTCGAAAAAATCGGATTAGTCATCTGATACTGTGAGTTTTATTTCTGTTTTTGCAGTTAAACTTTATTTATATGTTATGTGTAGTTAATTTAGTTATAGTCATTGTTGTTGAGTTTGACACCAATTAATATGCGTGTAATATACACCTGCCAATTGTGTTTTGTGGTTTGGCACAAGTTTACTTTGATGCTTTGAACTCTTTTATTTTAAACAATAACTGTTGAATATATATTATAGAAATTAAACGATTAATCTAGCGATATTGAATTATTCATGATAGAATTGGCGATCAAAAAAGTTGCTTTAATGGTGTGTACTTTTTGGCATATAGATAGGATTGGGTTTTTTGCTGATAACTCTAAAACTGACTTGTATCTCTTGCAACTATTCATATGGAGATCCTTTATGAGGAAATGAGGTCTTATATGGGTGTGGTTGTTCCCTCGTTGAAATGTGTGTATATATCTTTAATGTAATCAGAGTGGATAGGAAAGAGGATATTGACGTCAATGGCTATGAAGTTGTTATCAACATGATGAATGTTGTTGGATGTTCTTACTCGTATCAAATTTGCCTGATGTTTCTTTCTTGCTTCTATTGTCTTTGTGCAGAAAAATTAAATTAAATATATATGGGGTAAAAATGTAGTCATTTAAAATGTGTGTGGTGAATGTGGCTTATGAATGAATATGGGTTGGTCAACTACTTAACTATCTAATTCTGCCAGCTGATGTAGAATGTGTGATGGACTTATTATCGTTGTAGTAGTGATATTGTGCACAATCAGTTTAGTATGCTTTTGAGTATTGAAGATTTATATAGCAGCCTGCATTCCTCACAACAATGCTTCAATTTTTTTTTTATCTTTAAAGATATGAGACCCTTTTGCTTTCACACTAACAAACATTCATCTTTTGGTTCATTAGGCCTGCTTCACATGCATTTATTGATTCATTCTCCTGTTCCTTATCATGGGAATTGGTTCTTGCTGATGTTTTGTCAGTATAGTTCTAGTGCCTCTTAAGTTTCAATCTATATTACTATTGGAAACAAGAAAAAGAGTAGCTGGAATTCTGCCTTCATTGGTTATGATTTGGTCAAAGAAGGCCATATGATAGTAGATGCTTGTTATGGGAGGTGTGCCGGACATGATTTTATCTGTAATTTAGATTTACTATTTGGATAATAGTATAACCTTAAAACCATGCATCGATAATCTAATTTGATTAATTTTCTAAACATTTTGAAACTTATGTATCAGTCTTGTCTTTCCTTCAGGTGTGTTGATTTTGTCCCTCTCAATTTTTCAAATTTGCAGGTGAAAGCTTCATTTGGATGTGGGCATCATTTTCTATGTACAGTTAGAAGGGGGGTGGATATGAATTTGCAATTAGGTCATCTGTTGTTGTATATCCAAAGAAACATATATATAATCATCTTGTGTAGGCTATAATATCGAAGTCTTTATACCTTTTTGCATGTCATGTTTCTAGCTTCTTTACTGTCCTTCGTCTAGAAGCTGTAAAATGTAAGGCCCCACGTCGTTTTGTGCTTGGATATCGCATTCTATATAGAAATTTTTGTGTATGGCCTCACTTTTTGGCGAATTTGAAATCGGGCAACTGAAACTTGGAAGTATATGTATGTAGTGATTTACTATAGTTAGAGAAATCCGTGCTGTTGTCTGTATGCTGCAAACTGTGAGCTCCATAGTTGTTACTTATGAAGATTTACTAAGGATTTCATCGTTGAACTACTCATTTATTCTTTCTTTGAATGAATCACATTTCTAACCTACTTGGTCTGAACGTGTTAACACATAATTATATCTTAGACGTACCAAAAAAAAGAGAACATCGGAGTTGATAACAATGTGAAATTAAACATCACAGTTGAAAAGAATGCGTATAACTAACCATAATGGTTGTTATGCTTAGGGGTTGTAATGCTCTACTCGACTTGAAATTTATTAGAAAATGCGATAAATATGGTGTATACGTATAGATAATGGGTAAAAGTGTAAAATGATACAAGCTCTACAAGGCTCGTGAGCCTTTCGAATAGAGTATTTTAATACTCGAGCTCGATTTGAAAGTCAACTCGAGCCTCAAGTTAGTTTCAAGTGTCTTTCAAGTGATGCCTCAGTTTGATTTAAATATGCTTGACATGTGTGGAAATATATCTAACAAACAGACTATTACATGGACCAATTAAATTATTGACGTTTTCTTTATCTTGCTTATCTCTTTACACGATCGCTCACATCCTTTTATAAATTTATTTTTGTAAATTTTCTTAATCTTAATATTTTCCTTTTCTTTTCTCTTCTTTTTATCTCTTAGCATCAAAATAGAAAATATTAATCAACCAACTATGGTCGATGATTGATAAGAGAGCCCGACCAGATAGATGATGGTCTCTTTTGTTGGGACATTACAAAAACCGGTTCGAGTAACATAACTTATTAATCCCATGAACCAATCAGCACCTACAGGTTTAGGTAATCAGGGTCAGGACCACAAAAGAAACCAGGGTTTGTTTATGAAAAGTAAAACTAAACCAGAACAACCACTATTAGCAAATAAAAAAATAAAAGTACCGCACTAGACCACATTAAGTCCATTCATAAGTATTTTCAATGCACCACCAAGTTACGTGATGATCTTAGCCTTCAAGTCGGAAATTGCATTGCCGGGAAAAACAAACTACTAAAACAGATTACAAATAATTAAACATCTCATTACGATCACCTTTTGTAAAGAAGATAACAACTTAACAAGTAGAAAACTTATAATAGTCAAAACAGGTAGAGCCAGGACACTCTAACAATACCGCACAAGAACACATAAACCTGAGACTGAAAATGGTCAAAGAAACAAAAAATGAATCCAAGTAGGCGTGGCCTTACAATGAATATAAAACAATCACAAAAGAGTCTCAATCTAAACTTCAGAAATGAATTTTCCACTAACCGAAGTGTTGTATTATAAGAGAAGACCACAAAATGGATACGAAGACAAGACAAAACAAAATCATCAGTCAACGTGCGCATTTAGGTTGTCAAAATAGCTCTCGAACCAATTTTTGTCACCAAGCCAGTCAGGAGATAAAGGTGAGTAGTCATTGGGTTTGGGTTCGTCAAAAATCAATACAACCTGTACATATATACAAGAAGTTTATTTGATTCGAAAACACCAATATTAGTTGAGTTCTAAAGAAAGAAATATCTTCGGCAGGTATGCAGTGTACGGAGTATAATAAGGCTGTTGTGCTGCACGACAACGACAAGAACATTCGGTGGGATAATGTAACACAAAGTCAAAGCCAGCATGATCACGAGCCGCTACTGATATCTAATCCTCGCATTTGGTAAAAATATGTTCATTAATTAAGAAAAGCAATTAAATATATCAAAAAGAAAGAGGTAAAATAAAACATACCATCAGCATCAGCACTCTCCTTGAGTATATATGTTAATTTTTGCATCATAGATTACATATAAGTTAGAGAAGTGTGCTATGTAGCAAAAATAAATATAAAATATGGTGATAATCGATCATATATTATTTTTTGAAAAATATAAAGTTAATACAACTCAATTTAAATAGTTAGAAATATCAATAAGTATGTTCATTATTTTTTATGTTGATTTTAGAAAAATGTAATATTATTTTTATAAAATAATTGAGGTGTTTGAATAATTTAATTCTGAAAGTTTTTTAGATAAAGTTTTCTTTAGTATTTTTATAAAATAAATTCATTTAACAATATATAACTTATTTAATGTTAAGTATCTATAAATCTATCTATAAAATAAAATATAGGAAAATCTTTACTTGATATTCATAAAAAATAGGTTATAAAATTAACTTTCTTAACTTATAATTTCAATTTTATAAGAGAGAGTATAAAATATTTTATAAGTAAATATAAATTTGTGAATTGAAATTCAATTGCTACTTATAAAGGTTTACCAATGATATCATGCTTGAACTATTCATTTGTACTTTCTTTGAATGAACAGCATTTCTAACCTACCGAATGTGTTAACAATTATAATATATATAGGGGAGGGATCAAAAGGGAAGAAAAAAAATTAGAGAAGGATGGAAGCAATTTCAACCATTGATTTCATTATAAATGAATTTTAAAAATTACAAAAAATTTCAAAATTTAACATTCATCACCAATGAATGTTAAAAACGTTTTTTAATAAAAAAAAATCAAGGGTTAAGATTTGCTTCCCTCCTTCCCCAAATTTTGAAGCTTCCCTATGGATCCTTCTCTAATATATATATATATATATATAATATCTTTGACGTACAAGAGAAAAATAAAACATCGGAGTTGATAACAACGTGAAATTAAACACCACATATGATAAGAATGCACATAACTGACCATAATAGTTGGTATGATTAATGCTCTTCTAGATTTAAAATTTATCAAAAAATGCGAATAGATATGCTAATATACATACAGATAATGGGTAAATATATAGGTCTATGTAATTTGAATGGTATGTCATATATAAAAAGTACATACGTGTTATTCATACGAAGTTTCACGTCAAAAAATCATATACAATTAACAATAAATTGAAAATTAAATTCACACAATAGAAATTTTAAAAAGTTCATATACACAGTATAGCTTTTGTCATAATTTATTACATATTTAAATACTTAATTCAAAATATAAAATAATATAAGTTTGATAAGACTCGCGAGCTTTTTAAATATAGTATTTTGAAATTCGAGTTCAACTTGAAAATGTATTATCTATAGCTTGAGTTAATTTTGAGCGTGTTTCAAGTCGATCAGTATTGCGAGTTAGTTTGGTTCAATGACACCTTTTAAATAATGTGTGGAAATATATCTAACAGATTTATTTATCGCTCATTGCGCCATCTGTTTAGATAATATTATAAGTTTATTTTTATAAATGTTTTGTGAGCGTTTCTTTCTTATTCTTTTATCTCTTAGAAAACATAATCCACCAATTCACCAAATATGGTCGACGATTGATAAGAGAGCCCAAATGAGGAGCCCAATAAAGAGATCGTGGTCTCATTTGTTAGGCCATTATAAAAACTCGGTTCAAGTAAAATAACTTATTAATTAATTTTAATTTTAATTATTTATTTATAAGAAAAAGAAATCAACGGTCAAACCTTACAACGGTCCGATTTATCAACCGGCAACGAACAGAAAGAGTGAGTGAGTGAGATCAGAAATGGGGAAAAGAAAGGGGCGTCAATCACAAACCCTAATTAATTCTAATTCTGATGAAGTAGAAGATGATGAATTCAGATCGAATGATTCAGAAGAAGAGAAATCAGGCTTCTTTGCTTGCTATTTGTTAACCTCACTCTGCCCTAGATACAAAGGACATACTTACATTGGGTATGTGTGTGTGTGTGTGTGTATACTTTATGCGTTTGTTTTTCTTAAATATTGTGAATTACATCTTTTATTAATAAATAACCACTGGATGTGCTATTCTGCAGTTAATTAGTGATTCGGACACTCTTTAGTTAAGTTTAGGATTAAATCTGTGTTACTGATTTCTGAAACTAATACAGTTTTATAATTGTAAGATTGATAAAGCAGGGCTTTTTATTTTTTAATTATCATGAATTACTGCTTAGATTTGTGGTTTAATCTTATAATTATGTTTTAAATACAACATTTTATTTGGCTTAACAAGATATTATTATGAATTAATTATGAGATTGGTTGCATGATCTGTTTTTCTAGGTTTACAGTTAACCCACGAAGGCGAATCAGACAACATAATGGGGAATTGTGCAGTGGTGCATTCAGGACGAAGAAAAAACGCCCTTGGGAAATGGTACTTTGCATACACGGTTTCCCGACTAACACTGTTGCTCTTCAGGTATGATCAATACCTAAAACAGTTAAATAAAATAATGTAATAAACTAAGATTAATCTGTTTTTGAACAGTATATATTTAACTAGTGAAGTTTTAGTTTCAAGATTTTTGCGAATATCTACTGTTTATTGGATTCGTTTATAATTTAAGTCGATTGTTACAGTTTGAGTGGGCTTGGCAACACCCTGTGGAATCGTTAGCTGTTAGAAAGGCGGCAGTGGGCTTTAAATCCCTTGGTGGACTTGCAAATAAGATCAAACTGGCATACACGATGCTCACACTACCCGCTTGGAACAAGTATGTATAATGGTTTTTTCAGTCTTTGCTCCAAATTTTATCTGTGGGTTACTATATCTGAAAGTTATTACTGTTTACTAACATCTTTTGGTTTGTGATTTTATCGATCAGCTTGAACCTGACAGTCAACTTCTTTTCAACAAAATACACAAAGCACTATGCGGGGTGCCCTACCTTGCCAAGCCAAATGCGGGTACATATTCGGTCGATGGATGAACTTCCTTGTTACACAGAAGGATACAAAGAAGGTGAAGAAGATGAGATGTTCAAATATGATAATGATATATGGCATGATGAAGAACCCAAAAGAGCTAGTGGATCCCACGATTTGGAGGTACGGAATGAAGATGTAGCATTGTGGGTTCCTGTTTCTGCAGATCACAACCACAATCAAGAAGCATCACATCTTTCAGATACTGAAAATGACGAACATCCATCTAACACTAATTATATATGGGATGATAATGAAGAACCCGAAAAAATTGGTGGGTCCTGTGATGTGGAGGCAACGTCTGAAGATATAAGGATGCTGGTTCTTGTTTCTGCAGATAACCAAAACAATAAAGAAGAGGTGATTTGTGTTTCAGATGATGAAGATTTTGGTACTATTGATTCTACAGGGTGGTTGTTCGGTAACATCCCCAGCTCATTTACAGACTTGAACAACCATAATGATGTTTCTCGAACGATGCAAAATAAAAATGGTGGCATGCCTACAAATAAAGATGGAACCAAGAACAAGATTTCTGTTTCTGTTGGTGAGGTTGAGGTGATAGATGTTTTTACTCCATCACCAGAGTACAGACCTAGTACACGAAGGAAGAAAACAGAGGGTTCAGGCGTATGTCCTGAGATAATTGACTTAACTCGGTCACCCATATGTGTGTAACTTGTGTTTTCTGTTGAAGCATATATTATATAGATAGATAGATTGATAGATTTGTTGTTACTTGTTTATTTAGATGATAGTGAACAATTTGTATTTGTTTGTTACTTTGACAACCAATTGTAGCCCCAAATAATTTTGTTTTATATACTTATAAAGAATTGAAAGAGAGAATCTGCTTATAATAATCTTTGTTTATATTTGATTTCATAAATAACTATGTTTAAGTATCGTTACAGACGATCACTAAAACAATGATCTAAAGGTAAAAAACTTCAAAGGCATTTTGAATGCCATTTAAGGTTGTACTTTTTTCCCTTCACCTGCTGTCCTTTTAACTTTAAAAAATACAAATACGGCCATTTGTTTTGAACTTGTTACCATGGCGGTCTTTCAGTTGGACGACCATTTATATCGGTCGTTAAGTTGATGCATGTGCCGCATATGTGATGGTAATAACTAATATTATGCGACAACCTAACATCATACATTGACGGTCATCCAACTAAAGCAGTGCGTTTAACAAGTTTCAAAATAAATAATTGTATTTGTATTTTAAAAGACTATCAATGAAATTTGTGAAAGACCACATGCACAATCCGTGTAAATTTCTATAATATTTAATTTCTACTCACTGTTTAGATTTAATTTAGATCCGCCTATCTTTCCTATGTGCACTAAAATTGCTCCATCGAAGTGCAAGATATATATGATCGATGTTCACGTACCCTTATGGAAGACCAACCTTTAACATGAAAGAGAAAACTAAGGATCTTTCACAAATTTAATGTTTCTACACTTGCAAGTTGCAAATATAAAACATGTTTTTTGTTCACTAAACGTAATTATAGATGCTTTTTCCTATGATCAAGTCAATCTTGCATCATGCACAGCAAAGCAAAATAGCTTTCAATACAAACACTACAATTGGAATGGAAGGCATCAACCAAAAATAGGAAGAAAAAAAAAATGTATCAAGTACAAGTAATAAAATGTGAAAGAGGAGATGTCCAGCAAACTGACATGTGATTCCTTCCCGTACCGAGCAACAAAGTGCAAGATCACCAACTTTTGATCCTACCCTAGAAAGTACTTTAACGGGCTCAAGTAATATCGTGTCCTCATGATAACCATAACTAGTGAACTGGTATGAACCGGTGCAAATATCGTAATTTTGGATGTCAAATCTTTTGGTCATGGGAAGTATTCATGTTGGAATGTACTATGTGACTAATCAATGCATTTTGGACTTGTTTAGAGTAGAGGTGGTAAAATGAGGATAGGCAAGTAGTCAAAATATTTAGATGGTTTAATGTATTAAAAATACACTTTTTACGAATTGCGACCCATTTGACCAGTTCTTTTAAACTTTGTTCTTTTACCCGTTCACTGGGGATAAATCACAACCCGAATGAATTAATTCATAAGTGGGGCAAAATGGCTACCACTACTATAGACGCCCGACCCAACTTCAAAAGAGTGGCATTGGTATGATTTCTACTTTCTAGTCATTTTAATCAGCGTCGCAAATCATAAGCACCAGACAAGTGGATGGCAGCCTTTGTCTATATTTAAAAGGCTAAAATTTAAAGCTAAAAAAGGGTGTGTTTTTTTTTATGTCTAGATAAAGAAAGATTCTGCAATACAAGACTACAAGTATCAGATTGCGAAAAATAATGTGATTTATATGTCAAGCTAAAGAACGATTCTGCAGTACAGACTGCAAGTATCAGATAGCTAAAAATAATGTGAACGGATGAAAAACCAAACTACTGATCCTGCTGTGATACTTGTCGCTCTTCTTCATAACCTTGCAACCAAACAATATCTTCAAGTCCAGGTCTTAAACCTTCATTTAACACCATATACATTTTTGTTGACTGGCCAAAGTTTTGCACACCATACACAGGTCATCATAAAAGCACCAAGCTATTCTAAAATCAGGCACCCACAAAATCACTAGGTGCAAATCACAGTTTGGTTCAATATACATGGTAACATTTGACAATGGTAGCAGTCAGCCCAACAGTTGCAATACTTACACAACGTTCAGAATTTGAAACTGGCAATCTCTTCATCATCATCATCGATTCCACTTTCATCATCATCGTCATCACTGCACATTTCAATTTCGTCATCTTCATCTTCTTCCTCTTCGTCATCTTCTTCCTCCATCTTGCTTTTACCATTGTCTTTTAAACCAGTAGTCAATACAACGGTTCCACCACCAGATTTCTCCATATCCTTCCTCAATTTTTCCATGTTCTCTTTCCTGCGTTCTTCCTCTAATCGTTCCTTTTCTGCCTTTCTTTTGTCCAGCTCAGCTCTACAGAAATACCAGATGCAAAAATTAGAGTGTAATAATGCACATTGGGTTTTACGATCTTTAAAGCTCTCAATCAAATTCATATTTTGCACTGATACCCAGGGACAGGAACTACCTATTCTAGGATAAAACAAAAAGTGGCAATTTCGGCACATTTACCTACAAACGGTCATTTAGGACCATAATTTAGCACTAACGGGTCAAGCATTGTTAACGAAATGATTCAACTACAGAAAGAGAACAGGTCAAAAGTCATATGAAGTATATTCAAATACACAAAACCTCCTAAATCAATTTATCCAAGAAAACATTCTAAAAATACAACTTAGGTGATTACATTTAAATAATTATTCATTCAAAAGGAATTGACAAAAAGAAGGGGTCTTTGGGTACAACCAACTTGACCTGAACCATTTTGACGCAAAACTCACCCCATGTACCCATTTCTATAAAGAATATATATTACCACATATAACAGGATATGTGCATGTAGATGGCGAGTGATTCAACGGAAGTGATTATTTACTCATAACTGCAGAGAAAAGAAATGGTGTATGTGCTTCATTGAAAGAGAAAATAAAGAGAGTCGGGGCAATACTTGTAAGTCTCCATGTATTCTTCTGCACTTGCTTCAATAGCTTTAAAGAAGGCATCCATCCCAGCACCGGACACTGCTGAAACTCCAACAGCCCGTAGATTCTTGTAGAACTCTTCCAGAGCAAGAGAAAGACTTCGAGTCAAAGTTGATGGGTAAGAGTTGTCGGATTCGAGCGCAGCATGGAACACCTCAAAATCTTCCATCCACTAGTTTAAGAAAAGAAATAAAAATGTTTTAAAATCTTGGCAGAAAAGATCTATGCAAATTCACTACACATTTGGCTGTTGTATGACCATTCTATCAGCACACTACCCAAAACTGGGGGTGTCAAGTTGATCTATTTATCTATAAGTGGGCTGATTTATTTTTTATCTCTAACAAGCTGAACAGGTTATGAGCCACCGATGTGTATTCAAAAGCATAACACCCTTTTCAATACCTTCTAAAAAGAAGTTAATACTTTGGGTAATAACAATCTTTGTAATGATAATATAAAGGAAGCATTGGTGGGTCGGGCCAACCCCACCCAACCCACACTAAAAAGACACCATATTGACCATTGCTCAATCCGCCCACCACTGTTTCCATCTCTACGGAAAAAAGAACATTTTAATAGTGTATTTTACCTCCAAAGCAAATTGGTGTTGGGCTACATCTGTCTTGTTGAATACCAGAACCAAAGGCAATCGGGTCTTATAAAGAATGCTACAAGCATACAGCATGTTGCTCATGAAAGTATTTGGACTCTCAGCACGGGGTGTATCAACAACATAGGCAATCACGGTTGGGAAAGTCGAAGCAAAGGCTTCGGTAATGATTGCTCCAGAGGCAGACCACGTGAAGATCTCAATCTGACCAGGGGTGTCCACAAGAACATAATCAAGTTCATCGGCTCGCTTCTCAATTACTTCTATAACCTACAATTACAACATTATTAGATATTATCTAAAGAGCACATATATATGTTTGTAAAAAGAATCAAAGTTATAGGCTATTGAGCATTCCTGGTATAGATGGCCATTTCGACCCATCGACTCATGGATTACACAGGTCAAATGGGTAAAATCAACAAAATTAACCAAAAATGATATGGGTTTAAAAGCTCCCCCAAAGTGTATTTTTAATGCATACATACAATGTCCTAAATCGTTTAATCCAAAAGATAGATTATTATGGCAATAACGTACACTTGATATTGGAGAAAAAGCATTTATACATAAATTGATATTGGACCCATTACACAACTCATCCATATGTAGTCCTGTAAACAAAAAAGGAACCAAACCTTCACAAACTATTGAGCATTCCTGTGCGTGTAAGCACATTAAAAATCTAAAAACAGTGACAAGTTCACCATTACCTCATCAAATTTTGTGGCGAACAGGTTGAGTGATGTCAATATTCCTCCATTGGGTCCAAGATTGAACTGCTTCATGACTTCCTTGTATTTAACAGTGTCTCTTATGTCAATATTAGCACCAAATGGGAGAGTCATAACAGCAGGATCAAGATTCATCACATAACCCCTTGTGTTGGAAGCTTGTGTATGACAAACAGTTCGATGCATAAATGTTGTTTTCCCACTCCCTGCATATTATAAGACGTATCACAAAATCAACAATCAATAGAAAATATCAATGGTTTTGACTAGGGTCCTTAAAATTGCTCTAAACCATCATTTTATAGGTATTTTAGTCATCTGACTAATACTTAAGAATTTCTAATCTATTCAACTAAGTGACCAATGAAAGAGCAATTTCTGTTGCAGCCTTGATCATAACTTCTTCAAGTAAGTTGCAATAAGAACTTCGTGTATGACTCTAAAATTCGACAGTTGTTATTCTGCTCAGATAACTAAATTTTCTCTTTTAAATACTACAAAACGTAATTAGGAACATTCGAAATCTCAAAAAGTACAAGTGAAATTATACCTGCCATTCCAACAACAATGACAATAACCGGTTTCTTCCTAAACCCAGTTGCCCCAGAGGAAGAGAGCTTGTCTATCTGCAGCTTCTCCATGGACATTGCAATATCTTCTTTTGTTGCATCAGTTGACTACCAACACGTTCAAAAAGAAAGTAAACCACTGATATATAGCTTCAGAAAGTTAAACAAGCACATTAAGAATTAGCGAAGTCTTTTACTTTGACTTCAGATGAATTAGTGGATTCCGTTTGCATAGCTGAAGCAGCTTCCTCTGACGCCATAACATTCAACTCTGAATCAATTTCCATCTTAAACAATCCTTACAAAATTACTACGAAAAAATGAATCAACAGTTAATGGTATGAGAGTTGAGTCAACAATGAGTTCGGTAAGCAGAATGTAATCTGGTTTTCTATGCGCCTTAGCTATATTTGTGACATAAATGTTGCAATAAACAATCAAAAGTCATTGGCATAAACTTGTAACTATTGTGGTTTTCTGATTATTATTGTTAAACAACTAAGTATTACGGTACTATTTAAAAACAACAACAACAACAACAAAACCCAATCCCGCCAAGGGGGAATGGGGAGATAAGATGTAGACAGTCGTACCCTTACTCAAAGGTAAAGAGAGACTGCTTCCAGAAAGACCACCGGCATACATAATAATAGTATTACGGTACTATTTAAACACAGAAGTATTTGATTGTATCATACTTTCAAATCAAAATCATAATTATTAGATACATGTTCTAATTAGGGTGACATCAAATACCATTTCAACCTCTGTGTAAGTTATAAATAGCAAAGAAGCAAATGCATAATGGTACAAGCAAAAGACATAGTACAATTAACAAGTCAAACAGCAAATATAGAAACCCTATAATGGTCAAGTAATTAACAAAATAAATATAAAATCAGTTACAAGAAAAAATTATACCGTATACAATATAAGTTGATACCAATTTTTGTTGTTTGCTCCTCACGGTAAACTGTGTGTATCAATGGCGCCCTTGACTAATACTTTATTTGAGGGTTTTGACAAAAGTTTCTACTAAACGTTTTTTGCTTGCATAGAAATCAAGAGCTATATGTATACTCGAATATGAGCCTATTTACTTAAAATCGGCCCAATAAATTCATGGCAGTGTTGTAAGGTACTATTAAGGAAATGGCCATCTCGAAGCCCAAATCAATAATACTACTTCTATTGTCAACCCAATATCCTTGTTAGCTAAAATGTAGCTCCAACCCAATCCGTAGCAAAATAATTCACCTTTGTCTATTTTAATATTAAATGTATATAATATAATGCTTTCATTTTATTTAACAAATAGTCTTTATGTTTTCAAATTTAAATGAATACTTGTTAAATAAACTGCTTAATTATGTGGTATTTTGGTTTAAATTAATTGTGTATTTAGAGTTTTAGAAATGAACAACTTAAATAATGTTTTTTCCCCATATGAAAAGACACTAGTAGAGTTGTCAATACTTGCCACATTCATTTTCGACTAAAAAACAATGAGGTTTTATTTTATTTTTGAAATGTGAATGCATGATCGGGTGATATATATAATTAGATGTGATGATGCATATGGTTTATCTAGTTTGCAAGCATAAGGCGTCAGGATACTTGGTCCCCATTTAGTCATAAAACGTTTTTAAATAAGTTGGAATTTTCCAAACGAATTTAAAATTAATCAATTTTTCACATTAATTTCTTCACGTTTAAATAGTGCAAAAGATATACACAAGTTGTTCTCACTTATAAATATATATAATATATTCACACGGTAAAAAAAATATATAAATTGATACCAATTTTCACATTTTTATATGTCAAAAAAAGATGTTTAAACTTACAATCGTGTCTAAATTTAATACCTGTTTACACCTTAAAATATGAAAATCAATTTGCTACACTTAAGTGTCACAAAATAATTTCAGGACTTTAAAGTGTAAAAATTTTTACTTTTTTATATTTTTAAGTGTGAACAAATTTCTTTTACTATTTTAAAATTGAAAAAATATTATAATTACTTAAATTTCTTCAGACTTAAAAATATGAACATTTTGTACACATTTTTAAGTGTGGATAATCTAACAAAAAAGTTTACACTTTAATAAAGCGTGAAAAAATATGTGTAAAAAATAGATATTGTTGTAGTAGTGAAATATGAAATAATTATAATTTGAGGTAATTGAAATCAAGCTATTGTCATATAGTATTAATGTAATATAATTCGTGATACTTATAAATAATAAAAAGTAAAGATTGAGGTTGAGCCTAGAGCTGAGGCTAAAAGAATAATAGTTAACTCGTACGACAAAAGTAATATCAAATATCTAATTAAAATATATATATATCATTGAAAATTGTATTAATTGAATGAAAATTTTATGTTTAGATATAAATATTAGTAAATTATTGTATTATATTTAATGAAATGTATAATATAATATGTATTTTTATTATTATGTAATGTAATATATAAGATAATATAAAAATGACATATCATAAAAGATTAAATAATATCATATTATATTTAAGAGCAAATTGCACAAATCATCTTTGTATTTTGTCAAAGATACACGAATTGTCCTTAAATAGCACTACACGTCCACGTTTTTGGTGTTTTCGATCAGATGTCATCCTTCAGACCTGAAAGGATGAATATAACCTCATTCTTAATTAGAAAACAATATCCTACTAATTTATTATTTTTTCTTACTTTTTTATTAATTTTCTTTTAATTCAGATTTAGCCACTTTATATCTTTAACTATTTTAATTACGTTTAGTTCTTTCTCTTTCATCTCCACATGCCCTCCCCACTCATCTTCACAACTATAAACCCTAATTACGCAAATTCATTAACCCTATAAACCAAAATGACTTACTTGGTTGTCATTAAAAGTAAACATTTGTGTATGACATACTTTTTTTTATCGCCTTTCTTCTCTGGTCAATCTGTGCAAACGAGGGGTAATTTTAAACTCTAATGTTTGTGTTCTATGTGGAGTTGGTGGTGGATCATCCGACACAAGGACACTCCCTATTGGACATAATTACGTGGTGAGGTCCGTATGGTTAAAGTTATCTTAAGCTCACTAAAAACTTCCACATTAGAAGCTAGAGATCAAAGTAAGAGTTGATTAATGTAATGAGAAATCGAGTTGTGTTCATTTGTTGCCACTACATTGTGTTGTAATTTGTTGTAAGAGATCCTCAAGAGTGTGTGTGAAGAGGATCTCATATTATTTCTCTTCCAATTGTTTATGGAAGAAAAATGTAAGTGATCAGTGTCTTCCATTTGCCAGGGGATGACTCATTGTGTGAGTTCTTAGTTATTGTGTTCTTCAAAGAGTAAGAAGAAAAAGAAGAAGTGGTGTTGCCTTCCAGAGTGATAGAAGAAGAAGAATTTAAAGTGGTGATCTTTCAAAGTGGTGTAGGAAGATTTTGTTGTGTGATTACCTTCCCAAGTGTTAAGAAGTTGTGGTGATTAATTGTCTTCTACTTGTTAGGAAAATTTATTATTGATGTTGATGTTTTTCTTATTGAAAGAGCAAATATTTTCGGTAGTGTAAACTTCCTTATTGAAAGGGGAAACATTATTAGTGGTTGTTAGGCTTCCAAGTGTAGAAGTCAAAGTGTGAAGTCTTCATAATTGCGTTGAAACTAAGATTGTTAGTAGCCTATCTTCTTTGTGGACAAAGAAGATTAGAGTTGTATTCTTATTGAAGGAGAAACAACACTTTGAATGGTTTTCTTTCTTACCGGTGAAAATGATAGAATCTTAGTGCAAAATCCCGATCACACTTGATCAGGGAGTACATTAAGGGGCATAAAGTTTTCAAACTAATAACTTGTTAACTAATAAAGATTTTGAAAACTATTAGTTTTTAACTTGCAAGTGTTTTTAACTTGCAAGTGTTTTTAAAAACCGAATCAAACTTGAAAATAACCGAGTTTGGTTATTCATCCCCCCTCATAAAGTTTCAACGGGTTCACTCTTTTTCCTTCTTGCTAAAAGCATCTTCAACGAAATTTTTTTTATTGCAAATTTTTTTTTATTATCGGAGTGGAAAACCTTTTTGGGTAAAAGCTTGAGACTTCTTAAATCATTAGCGAAATCCTTTGTTTAAAACTTTGTCTGTAGCATTTTAAAAAAAAAGCTTTTGACGCGTTTTGAAAAGATTTTTCTCATTGTAGTAGAAAGTCTTTTTGAAAAACTTCTATAATGAAAAATTATGTGACTTCCAGAAAATCTTTAAACATTGGGGATGATCTAAGAAATTTTATCCAATATCAACTAAAACACGAAAGAGAAAAGTATGGATCTTTCACAAGTTATATGTTTCTACACTTGCAAGTTGCAAGCATCAACGATGTCTTTTTTTATTCAATTATTTCTTTTCTTTTCCGAACGGGTATTTTTTTTTTTTTTCTTTCTTTCTGTTGTGTGATTATATATGCTTTTTCTTATAATCACGTGATCATCTCAATCTTGCATCATGCATAACAAAGCAAAGTAGCTTTTACTACAAACACTACAATTGCAAGGCATCAACCAAAAGGAGGAAAAGACTTTTATAATGTCACAGGTACAAGTAATAAGATGTGAAAGAGAAGATGTCCAGGAAATTGACATCTGATTCCTTTATGTATTGAGCAACAAAGTGCAAGATTACCAACTTTTGACCCTACTGAAAAAAGAACTCTAACGCGCTAACTTAATATCATGTCCTCATGATAACCATGACTACCTATTGCATATATCGTACGTTTGGATGTAAAATCTTATGCTCATGGGATGTATTCATGCAGGAATGTACTCATTATGCGACTTGCTTAGATTATAGGTGACAAAATGAGCAACTTGGGTAAGCAATCAAACATAGTTTTTGGTTTAAAACAAGTAGGGTCGGGTTGGGTAGAGGAAAAACATATTTTGTATGCCTTTGAACTTTTTAATAAGAAAATTGTATAAATTCAAATATTAATTGTCTGACATTTTGAACAAATTATTTGGAGGTTTTATGCATTAAATATATCTTTGAATTTTTTTGACCCATTTAATCAGTTTTTTTGTCAGTATTTTTTTTACTTATTTTATCCGTTCATTAGGGATAAAACACAACCTAAATGGGTCAAAATTGTTACCTCTTTGTTCAATTTCTACTTTTTCTTGCGAAGCATAGACAATCATAAGCAGAAATACGAACTACAGCTATAGAGACAAGTGAATTGCAGCCTTCATCGAGGGCTAAAATTTATAGTTTAAAAGGGTGGTTTTTTAATATGTCTAGCTAAAGAAAGATTGTGCATGCAGTACAAGTTTAAGATACCCAAATATAATGTGAATGGATGAAAACCAAAACTACTGATCCTGCTGTGATACTTGTTGCTCTTGTTCATCACTTTGCAAATTCCAAACAATATCTTGAAGTCCAGGTCTTAAACCTTCATTTAACACTTTCTGATATTCCAATGTATCTCCATTAGATTTCTTCACTTCCACCAAATGAAAAGATGGAGTCAGTTCAAATATTTCTGCTTCAATCGACAAAATTCCTTTTCTACCCTCTTTCTTTGCCTCAAGTTTCAACAATCCTGCTTCTCTTTTACTCACTTTCATCCTCACATTTTTACCAATTTCTTCCAATTTAGATATAATAACAGCAGCAGGTCGCCAAATGGTAAATCTTGCTTCTTTCTTTTGTCGAGGTTCCTCAAACAACATTGTCAAATCAAATCCAGGGGATAAGGAAATAATGTCAAATGCATTCATATTCGGCGGCCTTGTTGATTCTTGATTTTCTACATGATCAATACTCGTTGTGGCCAACCCTGAGGCTTTGTCTAAACTTGGTTCTTTAGAACTTCTATCCTTTTTAAACCAAGAACTTTCCATTATTTTTAGGATTGTGATTCTTTTTACAGGATTCGGATCCAAGATTCTCGAGAGCAACCTACGTGCATCAGGTTGAAACCAATTAGGAAACTTAAATTCTGATTTCCCAATCTTTCTATACATTTCCACTATATTAGAATCATGAAATGGAAGATAACCTGCTAATAAAACATACAAAATCACCCCACAAGACCAAACATCAGCTTTATCTCCATCATAGCCTTTCCTAGTGATAACTTTCGGCGCCACATAAGCAGGGGTCCCACACGTTGTGTGCAACAATCCATCTTGATGTTTGGATTCAGACAAAGCACTTAACCCGAAATCAGAAACTTTCAAATTTTCATCCTCGTCTAATAACAAGTTTTCGGGCTTTAGGTCACGATGATAAACCCCTCTACTATGGCAAAAATCAACAGCATTTATTAACTGATGAAAGTATTTACGAGCAGTTTGTTCTTTAAGTTTCCCAGTAGCTACTTTATCAAAAAGCTCACCACCCTTAGCATATTCTAAGACGAAATATATCTTGGTTTTGGTAGCCAAGACTTCATAAAGCTGTAAAATGTTTGGGTGTCTCACTAGTTTCATAATAGAAATTTCTCTCTTGATTTGATTAATAAGCCCACTTTTTGAAACCTTATCTTTGTCCATTACCTTAATTGCTACACTTTGGCCCGTTGTTACATTACGAGCATAGTAAACTTTAGCAAATGTCCCTTGTCCTAGTAATCTCCCCAACTCATATTTTTCCATCAAAATGTTCCCATTAACGTCCATATCTACTGTTTTTACCAAATAAACCACCCTCAATCTTACCAATGTAGAACGATATTCTAAATCGCAACAATCCAACCTTCAGAGCTAAATAAGTACTCATTCGGTAACATAATTTATGACGAGTGCCAATCTAACGAAACAGGGACACTATTCCCAATTTCATCATGGATGAAAAAAAGTAGTACTGGAAATGCACAAAAGACACATCTTTTAGCATTCTCTAGCTTTCTTCTTGAAAATGCAATACACTAACACAGAAGATTATATCTGTGCTGATGGACAAACTCTAAGCTGTAATCAATGACCAAACAGAATTATCAAACACGAATCCAATCCTGAACATCAAATTCAAAATACAAACAAAATTTTATTATGCTTCTAAGTACATTATTGTATATCATATAAGCAATACTAATGAATGTCGTCTCAACATACAATCATTTCTTTCCAAACACAAACCTTTTTAACTGATAAAGTGTGACTTGAAATCGGATAGTGAATTTATATGTTAATGATCCAAAGTGGATTTCCAACAAGATAGCTAGACAGAGTAGGATGAGCGTTGCGGACCATGGATTGACCTTTAAGATTTTGGGAATTTAAAAGGGAAAGGGAGCCAAAATAATATCCTACCAAGTTCAAAACTAAAAATCAGCCACATTTGTTTATTAATGTAGAGGGGTTCATAATGACAAATTATATTAAAATTCTACTAAAATTAAACTAATATTACAGATTTGTTTTTTACTGACCCCGCTCGGCACTATCCAGCTCCGGCAATGGACTGAATGACCCAATAGTATCAAGGGTTTTATAGTTATAAATATTTGTAGCTAGGGTTTTATATTATGCAACTAAAAACATTCAAATAGAGTTGATCATCCTGTTTGTGTTTTTATCTATTCATATATTTTTACCTAAAATTAACATATTTCAAACCAACAGTACTCTGTATGTAATAATTACTTAATCATATCAAACTTTTACTAAAACAATCAACTCAATCAGCATCAAAATCAAAACTTAAAACTTAAGTAAAATTTGAACCTAAAGCAAAACAACTTGATTAAACATTAAGATAAACAAAATTAATCTCTAAATTAATCACAATCAACGATCCAAATCCACATAATCGAAACATTCATCTGTATGACTGTATCATCATAATCCATACACAAGATGATAACAATTCAACAAAATAAATACATATCGAATTGACGTACTCATGATGATGAATAACAATAATTTTGATTCAATTATATTATGTTGAATCAATGATACAAGTGATATGAAGAACTTACCTGTTTTGTGCATAGAGTTGAAGCCGTACGAGAAAAAGGAATTGAGAAATTGTGTGAGTTGAAACTGAGAGACGAGTAATTGAAATACGTATCGCGGTTCACATGCAGCAGCTGAATGTTATATCATCGTAGGTTTCGTGAACGAACTCTTTTATATGTGTCACTCCTCGTGTCAACTTTGGTGAAAGTACAGTTTCAGTCCCTCTATTTTGATTGTCTGCCTTTTTTGAATGATAAAAAGTAGTGATGATGCTATTTGGGCTCAAAGTTTTATATCAGGCACGTATGAATTGAGATAATTCTATGGTTACTTTTGACTTCCTATGATTTTAGATCATTGTGGTGTTATTGTGAAAAAGACAAAAGAAAAAAATAATTAGATAGAATGAAGGACTTATAATAGGAACTTGTATACCTTTTCCATCTTACACAAATACATATTAATTTTATTTATTACTTCGTATATTTGAAAAAAAAAAAAAAAACCTAACATGATTACATTCCTATATGAATGAAAATTTTGAATGATTACATTCCTATATGAATGAAAATTTTTAATGGACAGCAAGTCGATTAAGACCTTCTTAGACGATGCCATTCAAATGTTCTAGTGGCGTCTTTCATTGCAACTTGTAAAGATGCCATTAGTACCACCCACTTTTTATGAGCATTTTTTATTTTGCATTCTACTACAGACGAAGAAAGACGGATAAGTATGTGACCCAACTTCTTCTTTTTCTTTGTTTTTCATCTTTTTTTTTTTATTATTATTTTTTTCTTTTACTTTTTATTTTGGATACATAGTAAATGTATTTTTGATAAATGTGAAGTTCAAAAGTTCAGTTCTTCAATTTACCATTGATAGTGTTCACTCTTTGTTCAGTCTTTCTGATGAAATACTGATACAACGTTAAATTGACAGTTTAATATTTCGATCATTTACTAAAAATGGTCTTAGAAAAATTATAAAGTTATCCTCCATGACAAACGATTGTATGACTATAAATACTGTCACTAAATAATCTTGCAGTAGAGAGTCATGAGCAATAAATAATAAGATAATATTGCATATGGATTTGTGAAGTTTCGTTTTAAACTTTAGGTATCAATTTAAATGAGAACAGAAGTTAGTAGAGAAGAGAGAGAAATCAACTTTTTATTGAAAATGGCAAAAATTTCATATAAATATTATAAGCGCCCAATAAGAGAGAGAAGTCAATAAAAAGAGAATAAGTATCTTTTTCATAATCCACTCTCTATCATTCATTTTCCTTTTTACTTGACCACAATTCTTTAACTCTTCATTTTTCATTTTTTCATCTTCTTTTCGGTTTTTAACTATAATAATTGTTTTATGAATTCTATTTTTATAATATACATTATATATATATATATTATATAAACTAGATTTTGAAACAATAAAATCTATAATTATGATATATATCTTTGAATAGGGGAAAGCGTGTGTGACTAGTAATGGTCATTAATTTCTCCATTAACGTGTCATCGTTACACAATTATTAGCAACTCGATATATATTCGAAATGATGAGGATATACATAAGCCTTCTTTGACTCTATTGTGTTGTGCAATTT
The DNA here is from genome assembly GCA_963921325.1 of Logfia minima. Classification (NCBI taxonomy): domain Eukaryota; kingdom Viridiplantae; phylum Streptophyta; class Magnoliopsida; order Asterales; family Asteraceae; genus Logfia; species Logfia minima. The sequence goes on along the minus strand of OY992775.1, from coordinate 5,716,819 downwards.
TGTTATAGAGCCTAACTTGATTTCTGGTTACAATATTACTGAGATACATTTTTTTAAAAGGGAAATTATTTGAACACTTCAATACACATACATATTTACACAATGAGATATATACATGCACTCATATGAGAGTGTTCATCAAAACAATTTGAGATATCCTTAGGAAAACTCCTTTTTAAAGTCGCAAAGTTTAAAAGTTATACGTTTTCAAAGTATTCACATCCTCTTTCTAATATGCCCTTAATGTTTACTTAAAAAAATAGATAATTAACTTTATAATTATACTTCTTACTTATATTTTTTATGAAAATCTAGCAAAAAGTAAAAAAGGTACAACAGATACTTTGAGTGTTAAAAATTGAAGAGACTATACTCTATCTAATATTGTATGTCAGTTCTCAAATACATAGACTTATTTTGAAAGGGATAAAACATATTTTATAGCAATACATTTTGTCATGTGGTTCAAATAGATCACAATTTTAGAATCAACCATAAAAACGGAAAGATTCCATATGAAGAAATCAATCTTAATAATTAATTAATAGTATGAAATAGTTGGATTGTTTTAAACTTCTAGTAAACACGCCATATATCGTACTACAAGAAAATGACTTTACATTTAAAACGCATAAAACTACAATTTGCAGACTCGTTAATTCTGTTTTTCCTATACATATATATGTAGTTAATTTGCGATTTTGACAATTAATTGTTCATATAATTTCATTAATTCATCACAACTAATATGATTGTGACCCATGAAGCTTGAAGCTAGCCGTATAAAAGTAATTAAGCGCTAATTATAGCAATTAAACGTAAAACAATTAGCCTTTTCATGCCTTATGATGCATCAACAAAACAATTCGACCTCTTACAAAAAAAATTAAAAAGCCTTTGTTATCATATAAATGCATGTGTTAAGTTGTTATCCTATTAAAAAATAGCATAATTAAATACATGGTTAGTTTTACTTAAATCAAGATATACTAGAAGAAAGAGACACTTCAACATTTTGTTTTGTTTATTTGTTGGTAGTTTGTCTGTTATATTCTTTATAATATAAAGAATTATTTGAACATTATACTTTACCGCAATGTTCTTCCTTTTTGGGCAGAAAACTACTAACTCTAATTGTATATGTACTATGATGTCCATCTTGAGTTTTGAACACACAAATGACCACCCAAATTTTACTTATGAATGAAGAAATCACAAGTTTTAAGTTATGTTTTGAAATAAATGTTGATGATGCAAGGAAAGCTATTGATCAACAACGTATAGTCGTAAAATATTGTTGCTATAGTTAGCCTTTATAGTTGCTTTTGGACATATTATTGGGAAGTTGATGAATCAAATCAAGTTATAACGATATAATTTTGAGTTAGTCAACTGTTTTGAGTAAACAATTTAGTTGAAAGATTAGGGTTTCCCAGACAGGTAGGGAACCCATGAAATCTTAACTTGTTCTCTAGCGGTTGCATCTTATCGAGTCCATTTTAATTTTTGTAGATATAGTTGACATAAATGTTTTAAAAAGAAAAAGAAAAAGAAATATTCTTTAAAAAATAAACTACATTTTTTCATATTTTAGTTCTGTCACTGATTCTAAATTCTCATTGTTATGACTCTTAAATTCCATTAGGTCCTTCAATATTTTCCGGCTTAAATAATGGGTAATATCTTTTTTTTAGAAGTATCATATATTCCTGCTTAACAGTATTACATTATAAAAATTAAAACACCATTTACATGATTTTTATTAATTTAGAACATAGAAATTTGACCAAGTGCTTTAATGAGCAATCTTGATTTCAAATTTCAAACAATTACAAATTCTTAAAGGGTTTGCATTTGCACTTGCACACTAAAAAATCTCTGCCTCAACTGACTGTCACATGCACCCTTCATTTAATTAATTTGTTATTCTTGCTATAATGCCGCTCTTACATGTTCTATAATCACCCGTTTGTCATTAATATCCTTATAATTGTAGGTGTCCTTTCTATATCTTGCACTTTTCTTTTAATATATCAAACTTTTTATGTTTGACTTAGATTTAAATCCAATTTTCAACTATAAAATAAAGATCCAAAAAGCTTATTTCTTGGGCTTACCCACATGAAAGAAAGGTCTTCTTGTAGGAACTTTAACATGTCAGTGTCTATAGAAAAGAAAAAGGAATGTGCATTGGAAACTTAACTATATTTAAGTAATCAAGATTCAAGCTCATACTCCTATTTCAAAATTTCCTAATGAAGATTTCAAAACACCCAACCATTCTATATCCTTGATCCATTGTTGTTCTCAAAACATCATTTAAAATATTTTTAGGTGACTTAAAGTTCAAGTCTTTTACAAAAAGATGAAAGCTATTTCGGGTAGTTCCGATCTTCCCAAAATGAGCATTAAAACAAGGGAAGATACGCGATCTTCAACTAGCTCAAGGTGTTTATCAAGTGAGATGACAATTCATCATTCTTCTGTTGATCAAGTTTATTACGGTGGTGTTCCGGTTGCAGTCCCATTTAAGTGGGAATCGCAACCAGGTACACCTAGGGTTAGGTTTCGTGAAACGCCATTACCGCCGTTAACACCACCACCATCTTATCTTTTTAATACTCCCAAAACACCAAGCAAAAAGATCTCAAAGTCAAAAGGTGGTATCCTAAATGCTGTCCTTCCTAGGCTTAGTTCCACTAGGAAAAGCCATAATTCTCCGGTTTCACCAGCTTCATCTGAATCCTCTTCTTTATTCTCACCTTCATCTTGTTCGGATTCTGCATCATCTTACATGACTCCCAACAACCACAGGAAAAGTCGAAGAAAGTCTTTTGAAGATCGAGATAGGTATGGTTCACCTGTTTCAACTCTTTGTTTCCGTTTCAGACGTAGTGGGACCCCACAACCGCATGATGTGAGTAAGTCAGGTCCCTTATAAGTCCTAAGTAATTTTGTGCTGCTAATAACTTCTATAATGGTTTTAAGTTGTTTTCGAGAGTTATTGGGTGAGCCGTGAGCGTATTACTTTGGTGTGTGGACATGCGGTGCTTGATCGTTTTGTTCATTTTAGTATTTTGTACTATCGATACTCGAATCAAGAAATAATTAAATGGCGAAAAACAAACTTCTATTTCTGTAGGAAAGATGTTGTACACAAGTATAATATCAGTCTGTATTGCTTATAATTGTTTAACAATGTTTTTAAGCCCTTAGATTAGCTTATAGAACATGAATCAAATTGTGTTATGGTTAGTAGTATGGTTATCAGATCTAGGATGCATTTGTACGTGATGAGTTTTCTTTCATATGGGTTTCTTTGTGTGTGTGTGTGTGTGGCTAACTGTATATCTTGAATTTGATACTAAAAATGTGCATGTGATTTGAAATTTCACTTGGGTACTTATTACTTATTATTGGAGAAAATTTTGTCAATCTGCATCTATATTTTGAGTTGTATTCAAGGATCAACACATTACTCGATTATTAATTTGTCCGATCCAATTACTAAACTTACTAAATAACAATATCCAGGTTACCTAACTTATAATATTATACATGTATATCAGTTTACTTAATTTATAAATTTAGTTAGGTTACTTAATTTTATAAATATTCTAAATGCATATCATGTTACGTTACTTATGAATTTAATTAAATAATTCAATCGAATAAATTAATAGTCCTGTATTTTAATTGAACATTTTTGCAAAATAGAATATCATATCTGTCTATCAACCCGAGTATAAATAGATAAAATATGAACTTTGTGTGTTGTGTATGTCGGTGTTTAATAGTAACTTGTTTTACATATCGTTGGAGGTTGATAACTTGATATGGTACAAATGTTGGACACTACAAGCTAGAAACGTTGGAATTTAGAGGTAGAATCCATTGATTGTTTGTATTGTGTTTTAGTCTTGATCATATTACCAAATATTTCAAGCTAATAAACTTTGAATTCTAGTGTAGAAGTAATTTTATGAATTCATCATATCATTCCCTGATCAATTATCATGGTAAGTCCATGATAGAATATGTGAATGTTAATATGTGCCTAAGGTGGAGGCCCAAGAGATGGTACTTGATATGTTCAAGGCTTATTTGGCCCAGCACTTCCACCCAAATTACACAAGATTAATAACTAAATGGACTTTTCAAGTAGTTATGTTGTAAATTAGTTGTTTACTTGTTAAGATACAAAAGACATTGATAGAGAGAATGACTTTGAATAATTTTTGATGATGATTTTGTAATGAACTTACAACTATGAAGATTAGAAATGGTCATATATATTAAGATATATTTGTTGATTATTTTCTTACTAATTAAATTAAGAAAGAGAAAAAGACAAATACTTCACTCCTCTATAAGTCTCCTTTTTATTTTAATTTAAGCTTCTTTCTCCTCTATAAGTCTCCTCTTTTTATTTTAATTTAGGCTTCTTTTTAAAATAGAAGATATCTATTTATGAGAAAATGAAAGTTTAAAAATCTATATCACTCATCAAAGTTAGAACTCCTTTTTTATGTACAAGATGACATGAATACGTGACTTAAAATATTTATCTCACTGCAATTATTCTTTCTTGTTTAATAAAAAATAATGACATATCTGTATCATCACCATCATAGCTTTACACTACAAGTGTTAGTTGACTATTTGACTATATAAGACTTAATAATAGCACATACTTTTTGTCAAAACAGAAGTTAATTAGTTTTGACATATTTACTAGCGTTGTATTTTAATAAATGTAGTAATCGCTTTTATAATTAAATATCAAATGTATTATTTTCTAGAAAATCCAATTCACTTTGTAGGAAAATGCAAGAAGGGTGTAAAAATTTTGTAGGTGAGAGTTAGAATGATATGAAATTTTGAACAAGGGCACGTGCGACTTGAGCCTTAACATACGGGTCAAAGCATTAAAACTAATTAAATTAGCATTTTCTTTTTAATTTTTTTTATTGTTAATTATTAAATAGTCTATCCATAAATGATCAAAGGTAGTCTCGAATCTTCATTTACTATATCAAATAGAACTGTTAGAGTATTAAATAAGCTAGAAGTGGTTATTATTCCTGTCATTTTCGAATTGTATGCATTTTTTGATAAGTAACTAGTAAGCATTATTAATTTTTTTTCTCAAACTCATTGATAGTTGGTATTTATTTTGCAAAAAAAGTTTTCATACATACCACTATCAACTATTGAATGTATAAAATTTTATTACGTATATATACAATTATTTCATTTGAGAACTTCAACTTCGAACGTCATGATTGAATGATCATCTCACTATCACGAGACTAATTTTCATTCGATTCATATTCTACTTAAGCGAAAAAATATGATAAACAAAACAAATATTATACTTTGTTAAAAAACAAATATGTTGTGACTTTTACACTGGATATAAATATTGTAAGTTTGTTTTATAATGATGACAAATAACAACGATACGGTTTTCCTATTATAATTGTCTTTCAACAATATACTGGGACTTTTATGAAGCAAATGAACTATCAATCTTGAACACGTTTTAAACAAAATTATCAATTTCTTCCACATCTTTATCAACATGATTGTTTTTATTATTATTATTATTATTATTATTAATTATTATTAAATTATTAATTATTATTATTATTATATCTGGTCACATACGTATCTACCCATTATTTGTTTTTAGGGATAATACTATATGAATGTAAGAAAGTCTACGAGCTTTGCTTTTGTATATATAAGTTTTATCGTATGTATTAAATTTTTTAAATATATTTAATGTATATATTCATCTTTATTTTAAATATACATAATAGAAATTCTGATGCATTGAAATTTGAATACATACATAAAATATTTTTAAAAAATTTAATACAAATAATAAAACTTATAAAATACAGATAATAATAAAAAATATGAATTTTAATACATATTTCATACCTTGTTTTATTTGCATTTACTATAATGAAGCCGAGTATTACTTTTTATAGATATGATGTTGTGCTCTTGTACAGGGCCGGTCCGTTAATTTTGAGTGCCCTATGCGAAAAATAAAATTGAGCCCCTAATTTTTTTTTGAGTAATGGACTTATAAATTATAATGGGTTATTCTTAATGGACTACAATTATTAAATGGGCCATAATAATGGGTTAATAAAAAAGGACAGAAAAGCCTTTCAGAAAAAAAATAAAAAAATTGTAGCTTTCAAGATTCGAACCTGCACCAAATTGAAATGGTGTAAGACTGAAAGAGGAGGGTGCATTACCAACTTATCTACCATACATTTTTTATTTGTTTTACATAAAATAATATATATTAACATATATAATATATATTGAAAAAATTTCGGACTAAATTTCGAATCCTATTTTTTTCGGGGCCCTGTGCGGTCGCACACCCCGCACCCCTTTAGGGCCGGGACTGCTCTTGTGGCTCCCCCTTAGAAGCTTCACGTCTTCAATTCTTTTCTTTTTATAGCTTTTTATTTTAAATATATAAAATAAAATAAAAAATCTTTGCAATCTTTCAGAATTTAGAATATTAATGTTTGATTTAGATAATACTTTTGTGGTAAATAATTGAGGACAAATAAGTCGTAAATAGAAAAGGCGGTAGCGGTAGAATAATTTTTTCAACGTCTGATAAATTCACAGCTAGCTACTACGTGTGCTAAAAAGTCAACACCAGCAATTATCCGCACGTGGGTGACCATCAATTATATGTACCCGGTTAATTACGAGACCCATAATTTATTTTGGTCGCCTATAATTTCCTTTTTCCATTAGGTCATGTATTTAATCAACAAGCTAGAAGATTATAAATTAAACATATAATTGGTGACTTTTATAAATTTTTTTAACAGAAACAAACTGCTATATTGTCTATATAAAAAAAGTATACATGGAGTACTAGCAATTAGTTGTATCGTAATCGTTAAGAGTGAACTACTTATTTATATTAAGAGCATCTCTATATTTTTATTATTTTAGTATAACAAATAATATTATTTTAATTTAGAAAGATAATCTTTTAAATATATACTCACATTAAAAAAGTTGCTCCAAATATATTGTATTAAATCTTTATATTGAATTTTTTTTAATTGATTTAAGATACATGTACAGTTCAACAATATAGTATTATTGTCTTAATAAAGTCATTACTTTTTCACAATAAATATAATAACAATCATTATATTTGATAATTTCATAAATATAATGACAAACTTTATAGATTAAGAACTATAATTGCAACTTTATAACTAACTACCATATTAATGTATTTTTATTATTATATATTTTATTATTTATTGTAAAAAGATTATTTTCAATTGCACCAAAATTGTATAGTGCAATTCTTGTATTTTACACTGTTCCAGTAAAGAAGTTATTTTAAATATTAATATTGAAATCCTCTAATAATTCTAACGAGTTACTACAACATCAACTAGCTAGCTAGCTTGCTACATGTTTGTTGGGTATGAACTAAGAAGCATACATAACACCTTGAAATAAGCATAACTTTAGTCCAACTTGGACCTTACATTAATTAATAATAAATTAAATTTATATTTTTCTATGTTGTATATTCATTACTTTCCTTGCCTTTAAAGCACTATTTTCCTCTTCCTCTAAATGCTTCTTCTTCTCATTTCTTCAAACCCCTCTCTCTCCTTCCTTTCTCTTTTCATCTTCTCGAATTAATGTCTAGAGAAAGGTAGATCAATCTCCCTCTTTTAATTCAACTCATGTAAGCATATATTTAATACCTTTAATACATATGTACTAATGATTACCAACAAAAAGATAAAGATCAAAACAAAAGTTACATGCTTTTTTGACCAAAACAAAGTTTCTTGTTTTTGATAGTTTCTTGATTCTTGTGTTTAGGGAATTCTATGATGATGCAGGGAAGAGGATAAAAAGAGAGATCGATGCGTATATTAGCACGACAACTGCTCAAATGGGAAGAAGACAGATTTTGATTCCGGCACCGGGTACTTTGAACACGATCACACCGTGCGCTGCCTGTAAGTTGTTGAGAAGAAGATGTGCAGAAGAGTGTCCATTTTCACCTTATTTTTCTCCTCATGAACCTCATAAGTTTGCTGCCGTTCACAAAATCTTTGGTGCTAGCAACGTCTCTAAGTTGCTGATGGTATGTTACTATATATGATGCCTTTTTTTAATACCTTAATTACTCATACTTTTTTTCTTTCTATAATTAGTTCACGTAGGGCAGTTTAAGTGGTTGAAAGTTAGTTATAATAACATAAAGAGTTTTCAGCCTATATCAATGATGGGCTTTTTAGGGTTTTGTTTGAGTATTGTGATCTTAAAAGCCAAGTCTTTTTTTCCCTTTCATTTTCTTGAAGAAGAATTAACTAGCTAGAAATAAAGAAAATACACATTCCTTTGTTAATATCGAGTCTTAAGTATATAACGATCGGTTCTAAGCACTCGGTTTAGATACTAGAAACAAAGAAAATACACATTTCTTTGCTAGAATGCGTCGTTTAATATAATTTCCTCCATTGTCGTTCAAAAAGAAAAGAAACAAAGAAAATAAAAGCCAACTAAACTTATCTAACCATTAGATTCAACTACTGGATTAGATACTGGTTGCGCAAAAAATGTTTTCTAATCGTTTTCACATACTATTAATATGAAAAAATAAGGGTTATGTTGTAGGTTTGCTATTTTTTTAAAAAATAAAAATGAGTAAGATACTAAGTTCAGTGCTAGGATCGAGACTTTTATTGTCCTTCAATCGACGTTTTGATAGCATTTGATAGGAAGAATATACACACAAGATTTTGATTCAAAGACTTTTTAAGTATATATCATGTATATTTTCCAACCATATACCTAAAGGAAGCAAAATGGCTCAATCGCTTTCGATTAAATAGGATCAATTAATTTATTAAGTTTAAATATAATTCAATTTTTTGTTGTTATTTGATATTATTAGGAAGTACCGGAAAGTCAAAGAGCAGATGCAGCCAACAGTTTGGTATATGAAGCAAATGTAAGGCTAAGAGATCCAATTTATGGCTGCATGGGTGCAATTTCAGCATTACAACAACAAATTCAATCATTACAAGCTGATCTTAATGCAGTTAGGTCTGAAATTTTGAGATATAAGTATAGAGAAGCTGCTGCTAATACTCATGACATCAATATTATTGCATCTACTTTGGTTTCGTCTAGCCCTATGGCGGCCGCTCAACTCTCGACCATCCAAGCACCGCCTACACCGCCACCACCACAACCATCGATTGTTATTTCATCATCTTCTTCATCATCATCTTCGTCGTCTTCATCGTCTTCGGTTCATCTTTATGGAATTCCTTCTAGCACTTCTGGTTATAGTACTAGTACTAATAATATTCCTAATAATAATGTGTCAAGTTACTTTGCTTGATTATATGAAACCCTAGTTCATTCTTTTTTGTTTGCTCGTCTTTTTGGTTATGTATCAGTTATAATTAAAAGATGACTATATGATTTTTTTTAGAAGGGTTAATTTGACCTTTTTCCCTCAATTTTTGGAAATTAATCATGATTTTAGATCTTGATGTTCTTGTTTATATGAAATTATGATGATTGTGAAGTTTCTTGTTAGGCGTTATCAGAAAAGATATAAACTTTCGGTAACTTATTAATTTTGTCAAGATTTAGATCAACCTACTTAGGTTTCTAAATCCTAGCAGTTGATCTAGAAATCGATTAATGTTGTACTTTTCATAAACCAAATACTTCATGTTTATTGGTTAAGTTTAACAGAAATCGAACGTATACGTAATTGTAACGATTAATGTGGTACATTTCGTAAACGAAATAGTTAATGCATGTTTATGTGTTAACTTTAACAGCTAAAAAAGGGTAGTGGTGGTTATGATGATCTAGAGATTTGTTGTTTTTATTAATCTAAATATATGCAATGCCATGCATATAGTTTGTATTGTGTCAATGAAACTTTAAGTAATTTTGTAGTCTGTGAAACGTTTTTTTTATTCTTTTGTTTCTAATATTTGTTTTCACTGTGAACTAAGTCATATAGTTTTCATATACTTTTCTTGTTTGAAAGTTGTAAAATATTCGACTATTAATTGATTAAGGAACTAAATATTGTTAGAATAATTATGCAATTAAATGATGCATGTTAGTTTATACTTATATATTGGTCAGAGTCAAATTACTAAGAGGACGTGAGATGCAATTAAAGCCCACACGCACGTTGGGGAGACAAATCGTATTCTGCCCCCCTCACCTCAACTTCCTCCAAGTATACATTTATGATTTATACTTATTTTATAACATAGTTTCAATTTTTATTTTTTCCTTCTGATTTCAGTCTGTCAGGTAAACGTACATCCGTTTACATATTATCTCCTTCATATTTTGCACTTGACGATATTAGAGTTCGTCGTAATATTATTTCAAGTTTTACTTTTTGAAATAAATTTTATTTATTCATTAAAAATAATAAAAAGCATGGAAAACAACCGGTAAAATCTAATTCGACGATGGAATTTTATTGTTACATAATAATGTTTATGACTATGAATTATTTTTTTTAACAAAATCAGTACGAAGTTCATGATAGAATGAAACCGAAATTAGGTATAGATACAAAGTACGTACGTCTATAGTATTGAGATTTTATCCTAAGTTTCATTTATTTATATTTTAGTGGTTTTTTTTTTATACTAAGGTTTTACGACATATATATGATTTTCAAAATAATCAGATTTTGAAAGTAATAAAGGAGATGATACAATATTCATATTTAAACGATATATATTATTAATCAACTAATTTTTGTTTATTCAATATATCTATATCTATCTATATCTAACTAGATGACTCTGATTTTTAGACCTAATAATTATCAAATCATTCAAATATGAAACACCCCTGAAGCTAAAACCATAAAAAAGGAATACTATACCAACCATGTTGCCGCCAAAGTGTAAATGCGATTAAATTTTATTTTCTTCAATCTCAAGATGAATTTTATTTTATTATTATTTTGTTATATAAAATAAAAGTATTCTTTGTGAAATTTGTAAGAAGAGAGTTCCAACACCTAAGCACGTAGTTGACCTTTTCATTATTTAATAAACACAACAGTTTTTATTATAATAGTGATTAGTTCATAATATTATAGATTTTCAGATCTTAATCTTAATTTTGTCAGCATAGATGTTTAATTAATGAAAATTATTCAACAAATTTTATTTTAACCCACAATCTAAAAATAACTGTAGATGATCTTCTTAGTGAGTTAATCATTTTCATTAGGAGATAAAACAATGAACTCATTCAAACATAAAACTGATTTAAGCTCATTCTAGTCAACCACAATCAAGTTCACCTATAAAGTTCGAGTTTAAAGGATTCAAACCCAAATTCATATTGGTTTTAATATAGTGTTAACCCATATTGGTTTCGAATTAGTAGAGGTATTAGGTTGAGTAATTTGGATTTTGATCAATCTTTAAGTCCTCCTCATACCTAAGACCACTTGCAGTGCAACCTGTGGTGGTATCCGTGGAGCGAGCACGGACGGAGTGCAACCTGTGCTCATTTATAGTCGTCAAGAAATTCTCAAAATCAGAATAGTGAAAAAGTGGGTCTCACTTCAATATTTAATTCATTTTTTCTCCTTTAATTTTATATTTTATATTTTTCCTTTTTCTTAAATAACATAATGGGTTTAAATTGTAGTCGTGACATTTAACATTGTGAGTAATCATGAAATGGTATACGATCGTGACTGACATGACTCATAATCGTGATATACTATTCATATTAGAAGTGCTCTCTAGAGATATCTAGATCGACCACTCCATACCACCCAAACAAGGTTTCAGTTTGTATCTATAAAATTCGTTATATGTATTAAAATTTTGACTAGAATTATTGCTTTATGTAAAGAGGATTTTTTCCAACTTTTTAAAAGTTGGGTAAACTCTAAAAATCATACCTCATATAATCAGAAATCGCATTTTTCTCTCGTAGTGTATGTTTGAACGCTCTAACATACATACATCGAATATTATACAGTTTTAAAACACACGGAACATTATCATCATCTTATCATTCTTTTACATAATTATCATTACCCGCACCTTTCAATTACTCCGTAGTGTCGTTGTTTTGCACGGACACAATACTAGAGGAGGTGCTTAGATAATATCTAATTTCAAATCGAGTAATATATTTTTATATAATATAATTATAATAATACTAATAATTAATTGTTGGGACAATTTAAAAGGCTTTGGATACGAAACTTTGCTTCAGTTACATTTCAAAACAAATTTGGGCTTGGGCTTATTCATTGTAGATTTGTAGCTCAAGCCTCAAGTACTAACTTAGTGATTCATTTCGGGCCCAACATAACGTGTGGTCTGTATTTGATTTAGCTTTCTAGACTAGACTTCAATTTATAGTTGATAACTGATACTCCCAGAATTTGGCTGCAATAAGAAATAAGAAAAAAAAATAGTAGAAATAATAACAAAGATGGAGGGTTGTTATTGTCCCACAGCATTCTCTTCTTTCAAGCTTCCCAATAACCAGGTAAAAACCTCAACAAAAATTTTGTGAAATGTAACAAGTGTTGATTTTGATTATATGATTAATAGTATTGAAGGGATGTGTATGAACTTGAATTCTCAAATGAATTCAGTTGTAAAAATGTTGGAAACTATTTTAGTTTTAGCTGGTTCTTGGGACTGTTCATTTTCATGTTTATCTGCTTATTGTTTATTTCAAGGTACATAAACAATCTGTTATAAACTGTTTGTTTGCTTAGAACAAATGGCTTAAAATAAGCATGTCGAAATTTACTTAGTTGTAAACACATATCAAGTGTTTGATAAAGTGAGCTAAGAGGTTGTAAGCATTTTGGATACACGATTGGGACGATTTCAGACGTGTTACATTTCTAACACAGTTTTCGGACTCTACTCGTGTGACCCGTTAATGAAAATATATAACACAAATCAAAACGACTCATTTTTGTGTTCATGAGTTGAAAAGGACAACCTTTAGATATGCATTAATGACCTACTATTTCTATGTATTCTAATAATCCAGCTATGACTCATGCTTGTTTTTGGTCATGGAGCTATAACAAATGTAGAAAATGGTGATTTGCAGAGCGTTTCATCTTTTGTTGGTACAAGATTAAATGAAAGAATTAAGTCCACCACTCACCAACGACATTCATATGATTTCAGAACCAACAAGCGGGCCATATACGCAGAATCTAAAAGTCAAGGTTGGGACTTTGGCAGATTTGTTAAGACACTGTACTTCTTTAATGGACCTCCATCTCCTTTTAAGGTTGGACTCGTTCTTCTATGTGTTCTTCTATGTACCTTTTGAAAGTGGCAAAATAGGCAGGGATGGCAGGTTGGGTACCGGGTGAAAACAGGTTTGGATAAGGCTTTGTTCGCTTGCAAAATGAATACATAAACTATGTTATAACATTCATAAACTATATTTCCTAATATAAAGATTTAGTAGGTTGTATGCATTAATAATTCATTTTGAACTATTTTCGACCCGTTTAACCCATTTGACCTGTTCTCTTTCCGCTTAAGATTAAAATGATCCAAATGGAAATGTGTCAAAAGAGACCTGAAGTAACTATCTTATGTTTTCATTTTCTTATGTTTCATGGCAGATATTTGAAAGCCTAATTGCAAATCTGTCCGGGCCATCATCTAGTGAGCCTGAGAAGTCTATGGAATCTTCTGGAATAGTTTTAGTGGTTGGTGCCACCGGTGGTGTTGGCAGAAGAGTAGTTGATGTCTTGCAAAAGAAAGGGTTGCCCGTTAGAGTTTTGGTACATTTTCTCATACTTTCTTTTATATGATTCTTGTTTTTTCTTTTCTTCTTGTGCATCTATTTAAAGTCACTTCTTACTTCTTGCAGGTTAGAAATGAAGAGAAAGCAAGAAAGATGCTAGGCCCGGAAGTTGACTTGGTGAGTACAAATATTTTGCATCGTTATTTCTCAGAGGATTACATAATAATAATACTAATAATATAAATTAACTAATTCAAAAAATGCATAAAAAAGATCCACATCAGCGGTTTTTATCAACCTCTTTGTCCACATCAACATTTTACCTGCATCTAGGATGCCATGTCAATGTATTTGCACAACTTGACAACCAGGATGTCACATGATCAAACTAAAAGTTTTCAGGTTGTTGGAGACATAACGAAAGCGAGCACCCTACTTCCTGATTACTTCAAAGGAGTTAAGAAAGTGATTAATGCGGTTTCAGTCATCGTTGGTCCAAAAGAAGGAGATACTCCTGATCGGGCCAAATACAGTCAAGTAATTTCCAACATTCGTTTAATTTTATTTTAAATTCCGCTTGAAATTACTTACTAACAACAAATACATGCTGCTTTGCAGGGGATCAAATTCTTTGAACCAGAGGTGAAAAACCTATTCCTTGAAAATATAAATCTGTGGAGTTTGATTTGCATATTCATTTGATCTTGATTAATACAAGCAGATTAAGGGTGATTCACCTGAAAAGGTGGAGTATATTGGAATGCAAAATCTGATAAAAGCTTTAAAGGACAGTGTGGGACTTAAAACTGGAAAATTGGTCTTTGGGTTTGAAGGTATGCATGCTCTTCTACAGGTGCCACTCCATTTTTAGTAGAGGTAGCAACAATAAGGGCCCGTTTATTGGTAAACAGGTTGATTTTGGTTAAACTTTTCATTTAACAGAATAACAGGTCAAATTGGTCAAACAATTTATTTTTGGTTAACATGGTTTAAATAAAAACGGATTGAAGGGCTGACGGGTCAAAAGGTCACCCAAATGTATGCAAATTTTTCTTTGTCAAAAACAACACAAGAATCATTGTATTACTTTTGAATGGTGCACTAGAATTACTTGTTTGACCTCAAAAATCGACCATAGTGAGTAACCTGCATTAATTGTTTGATTTTTACAGATGGCTCATCGAGAGACTTGCCTTGGGGTGCCTTAGATGATGTTGTGATGGGCGGAGTTAGTGAAAGTTCATTCCAAATACTTCCCAATGGTAGTGAAAATGGTGGACCAACTGGTCTTTTCAAAGGTTTGCATAAGTGCTCGCTCTCGTATGTTTACCAATTTCAGTTAAATTTCTGTTTTGGGTAACCATCTATCTTTTCACTCATTAAGCCTTCAAATATAAAAAAAAGCCTTCGTTAATAACAGCTCTTAGGTCTATCAATAAAAATAATTTTCACGCATTAATATTATTACAACCAGATTTTAAGCATTTTTTTTACACACAGAAATAAGTGCATAAACATACATAATAACCAAACAACCTCTTTTAAGTTTTACATATCAAAACAGCCGAATTAAAATAACTAGTTACTCAAAATCTTGTGTAACCAACGCTCACTACTATAATAAAGAGTCTATACGAACTATGGCTATGTGGAAGATGACATGTTGCTACCATTGACCATGTTAGTTTTTTTACTTTGTGCTGACAAAACCACTTATCGGTAGTCATGAAATTGAAATTTGTTAATATTTTTGAGCTTATCTGTAAGTGAAAACATGATCGCTTATTTGAATAAAGTAGGTTACTTTTTACGAATCGAACTCTAAGAACAGTGTCTTGTTTAAAGTTGGAACACATGTCGTTTATGATTGTTTGGAAAAGTTATTCACTTGTGTGTGTGTTGCAGGTATTGTTTCCACTGCAAACAATGGGGGTTTTACTAGTATCAGGACAAAGGTGAAAATGTTTCCCACTTTCACGATGAATGAATCAATATGATCACTGGTTTTGACAAGTAATGTTGTTGCATTCTTTCTAGAACTTTGATGTTGCTGAAAATCTTTGTGCATATGATGGTTTGGAGTTGCGCCTGAAAGGTGATGGGCGTCGTTATAAGCTTATTGTTCGTACTAGCCGTGATTGGGATACTGTTGGTTACACCATAGGTTTTGACACCGTTAAAGACCAATGGCAATCCGTAAGTGATACATCATTATATGCAGTTTTTGTGTTTAGTTAAATCATAAATTAAACATCCATATTATGATGCATCAGGTACGATTACCCTTTTCTTCTTTAAGACCAATATTTCGAGCAAAAACAGTAGCAGATGCCCAGCCCTTTGACTCAAGTCAAATCATATCGTTACAGGCATTCTTCCTAACTATTGTTTCTTGTAAATGCTCATTCTTTCTTTTTGAAATTCTTATATGTATATAGTTATACTATTTGCAGCTAATGTTCAGCAAGTTTGAATATGATGGGAAACTTAACCCAACATTTGTAGAAGGTCCCTTTGAGCTTCCGGTATCAAGCATACGTGCATATATAGCAGAACCCATCACCCCAAGGTTTATTTTTTTATATTATTTTATTTTTCATAGAAGGTGGTTAACTATGGGATGACATGCTAATTTGGTGCTAATGACAACACAGATTCGTGCACGTAGGATCTGCTGGGGTGACTAGACCTGAAAGACCTGGACTTGATCTGAGTAAACAACCACCTGCTGTTAGATTGAACAAAGAACTTGGATCTATTCTAACATTCAAGTTGAAGGTTCTATTTCTACTGCATTTACACATACTTCTTTCCGCAAAAAGAAATATATGTTTCAAACTTTACTACCGAGTAAAATTGAACTTATAAACACTAGTATGAGATGGCTTTTTTCTAACTACACTAAACTGTAGTTGACTTGAAAACAGGGTGAGGATTTGATAAGGGAAAGCGGCATTCCATATACGATAGTTAGGCCGTGTGCATTAACAGAGGAACCTGCAGGAGCAGATCTCATATTTGATCAAGGAGACAATATTACCGTATTTTTCTATAACCTTTTTCTTAACTATGCTTCGGGTTTGGAGGGGGTTATGATGTCGATTGGGGTGATGGGTAACCATAAAAGAGTAGACTTGGTATAAAAGATAATTTTTTTGGCATTGGCAGAAACAAGTCGGGTTGGGTTTACCCAAAATGCATTTTGTCCTATACTTCATATATAACTAGTGTAACAAATATGATTTCAAAATTTAGTAGTTTACATAATTGTATTAATAATCTAACTTTTGAATTACATCATGTTATGAGGTTTTATACTTTTATGCATTAAATTACAAAATTTAGTAGAGTATTCTTTATCTTACCTTTTTGACCGGTTATAGATATAGCATAATCCAGATTGACCCGTTCATAATGTAAATGGGTAGAAACTGCCACCTCTATTTTATTCTTATCTACGCTCCCATTCTTGAGGGTAATTACGGTGAGTGATCTCTGTTTTTAGCACTATATGAATCATATTATGTGTGGGTTTATGCAGGGGAAGATATCAAGAGAAGAGGTTGCTAAAATTTGTGTTGCTGCTCTTGAAAGCCCATATGCATGTGACAAGACCTTTGAGGTTATATCCCAATTTGACTATTGCAGTCAAACTGTCATCTTTAATATCATCTTAATTCAACTAGATTTGTACTTTATTTGAAATTTAAAGAACTCTTTTTACAAGTAACTTTTGAAAAGTTCAAAATAGCACACTTAGACCAAAAGTCAAAATACATCATAATCCTTTCATGTTATGCGCTTTCATCAATTTTCTGCAGGTGAAATGTGTGGTTCCATTTAGCGAGCAATACACGGTAGATCCCCAAAATCCTCCACCTGAGAAAGACTACGATGAATACTTCAAGTCTTTGAAATATGGCATCACAGGCAAAGAACAATTGGAAAAAATACCAGTTGCAGTCTAAACAAACCAAAACTGTGAGTATTTTTCTTCGTATTTGATTTACATTGTTGTGAAACTTCTGTGTTTCATTTCTTATAATCATTTAGTGTTCTGCAGTTGTATCAAACTGATAACAACAACGAAGGAGGACTGCATTATACGTTGAAGTTGTATACTGCCCTATTAATTTTAGCTTGGGGTTAAAGATGTATTGAGTATTTTATCATGAATATTTAGAGCTGAAATGTGTAATATATATGAAGTTAATATAGTGTTGACATGTGAATCCAAACATGTTGTATAACTCAAATGGAGCAAAGCAGATGGGTAATTACTGACTTTTATATCATGAAGAGTTAGGTAATTATTTTAGGGAAATCTTAGGTGCCCAAACTGCACATCAACTTGAGGGTCAAAAGATAGAAAATAAAATTATTTTGCTTTACTTTATATTAACACACAAGGTCAAATCTGTTATATGAGATTTACCCAAATTAGATGGTCTCATTTTATTAGATCAATCATGTTTCTGAATTTATCTGAGTTATACATAAACATCTTAATCAGTATAACCAAAAGTCTTGAGCTTCCCAGTATTATCATCTTTTTGTCCAAACTCAAAAAGCAAATAAAGATAAACAAAACATCTTTGATTGCATGAACGAAATAACACTTAAGCAACTTAACCTTTAAGGCTTTATTTCAAAAAAACGTAATACAACAACAAAAATCATACCCTTCAAACTTTAATAACAAACCAAATAAAAAACATTTTCCCACAAACAAATTATTAATTAGGCACCCTGCAATTCTTCCTAATCTCACCATTAGAACCAGTAAGTGGACTAATATCACCCATCTTAATCATAGCAGCAGCAAAATCAGAATTAAAAGTTTTAGAATTCTTGCTATACTGCTCAACCAATGAATCAGTCGAACCACCGTTATGAAGCTGTTGATCTGACCTTAACAAACCTTGTTGGTTAACCAAGTTCCTATAATAACTGTTATCAAAATGGTTTGGTGTTTTAACATCAAGTGGTGCAAGATTGTTGTCCCCTGAGCCACTTGTACTTGGGCAGTTAGATTGTCGTGATCTAGCAAACGAAGCATCAATGTTAGTGTCGTTATGAACACGTGCACGAAAAGTAGTGCATCTTGCTTTTCCGATTGTGTGTGCACCCGAAAGTGCAACCATGTCTTTTGTGGAGAGTCCTACTGCTTGAAACCTGTTGATGAGGTTGGCTAGGGTGGATGATGGTGGTGGAATAACGCCGCTGTTG
Organism: Logfia minima; assembly: GCA_963921325.1. NCBI lineage: Eukaryota > Viridiplantae > Streptophyta > Magnoliopsida > Asterales > Asteraceae > Logfia > Logfia minima. Next base: position 5,697,754 of record OY992775.1, on the reverse strand, counting down.
GCCGCTGCTAGGCTGGTGGTTTTGGCATCTCTTCTTCCTAGTTTAACTTTCCAAGATGGCCCGTTTAACTGCATAAAAGTTATAGTATTAAGTGACGAAATGTGTTTTTAGGCCAAGTCAGATGAACCGGCCGCGGTCGAACTGAATTGGTAGGGTTTGAATGATTTGATGATGTCGGCGGTTAGTTAGACGGTTTGAAATGTTTTAATATAAAGGAATTGCTATAATAAAAAATCAGTTGACCAGCTTGATCAGACCATTTTGGTCAATCT